>OZ038486.1:134435643-134518143 GCA_964036315.1 Acanthosepion esculentum | reverse complement strand
ATATATATATATGAATGAAGTCAGAGATATCTGTAGCGAATAGAACTAGAGAGTGAATAGAACTAGAGAGATAGGAGATGCATCAATATATAAATATATATATATATATATATATATATATATATATATATATATATATATATATATATATATATATATATATAAATGAAGTCAGAGAGATAGGCAGTGAATAGAACAAGAGAGTGAATAGAACAAGAGAGATAGGAGATAGACTAAATTATTTATTTTGACGCTGGGAGAACACTTCTCCACAGTCCTAAACCAGGATTCGTCTGTTGATGCTAATGTAATAATCAATCTTCCTTAGAGACGTATTGTACGAAGCTTTTCTGTTAACCCTTCAACATTCGAGCACAAAAAAGCTATCAAACAGCTTTCGAATGGAACCCACCCCACCGCCACCACCGCCAAAGAAGGAATTCCAGCTGAAATATAAAAATGTGGCACCAATCTTTTGATACGAAAGATTTGTAATTTTCCAACCTTGTGTGTGAAAAGTGAAGAGTTCCACAGCAATATAAGGATGCTTCAATTGTCCGTTTGTATAAAGCGCCAAGAGAGCAGGTGTTAATGTGACAAGCAGAGAGGAGTATCTCTTTGTTGTTTTGTTTGCTGGCAAAATCCTTGCTCGTATCATCCTCGATAAGCTTAATGAATTCATCTCAGAATCGGTATTACCAGAGACCCACTGCGGTTTTCCTTTCGGTAGAAGAACCGGGGATATGATCTTTTGTCCCCGACAGGTTCAGAAGTCACGAGAACAAAACACGGATCTACTTCTTGCTTTTTTAGACTTCACAAAGGCTTTTGATACTGTATATCGAACTGCTCTGCAAAGCTTTGTCAAAATTAACTGCAACAGAAAGAATGTTCCATATTATTATTTCAATTTATAAAGGAATAAACGCATTTGTAAGGTCGGGAAGTAAGTAATTGGACTCCTTTTTCCCCAACGGTACAAAAGAAGGTTGCGTTTTTGCTGCGTTTCTTTGCACGTTTCTTTACTGCTCTGAGTTAAGTGAAAGAGTCAATGTTGAATTCAAAACAAGTGGAGGCCTATACACTCAGCAACGTTTTAAAGCACAATCGAAACTTAGTCTGAAGCTAGTACGCGATTTTCCCTTTGGAGATGCTGCTGCTCTATTAGCACGCAGTCTAGAAGACATTCAAACTATCATTCATAAAACATCTGAAACAGCAAAATCATTTGGACTCACTATCAACATAAAGAAGACTGAGGTAACGTACCAGGCAATCCGTCTCTCTTAAATCCTGATGGTACAGTGTTAAAAACTGTTGAGGCGTTCACAGTTCTTGGCTCAACAGTCTCTTCTGATGGAAAAATGGACAGAGAAATCCAATTCAGAATAGCCAAATCCAGCACAGCATTCAGCAAACGTAAACATAGCGTATGGCACACCAAAGACGTGTCTCTCAGAGTAAAGACCGACACATACAGATAAGTCGTTCTCTCAACCCTTCTCTATGGTGCTGAAACTTGGGCCCAGTATAGCAAGCACATAAATCGCCTTGACGCTTTTCACAGGCGTTGTCTTCGTGCCATATGTGATATAAAATTGGATGAGAGGGTCAAGAATAGTGCAATACTGACGAAATACAACAACATCAAAGATATTGAAACCATTCTAGCAAAGATACAACTCAGGTGCGCTGGACATGTAGTGAGAATGGATGAAGTCCACGCGTCAAACCGAAACGAGTGGCTTAAGAAAAGTTTCATTAAGCTAAAGGGATTATAAGCCAGTAAAAAGAAACACATTTGGAGATTCGTCAAGCTCTCAAGCAGAGAGGCCATCAAAAGCCAGCTTTAATAAATCCTTTCTGTCGGTGTGGCTTTGTCGCCCGCAGCAAGTCTTGGCTAGTATCACACTTAAGAATGCACAAATTAAATATGTCATTTCCCTTACTTGATTTTCTCCACAAGAGCCCTGCTAAAATGCAAACGTGTAAAACGAAAGGCACCATCCAATAATAATAATGATAATATATATATATATATATATATATATATATATATATATATATATGAGGAGAGAGAGAGAGTGGGGGGGAGAGAGAAAGAGATAGATAGATAGCGAATAATCCATGTATATATATATATATATATATATATATATATATATATATATATATATATGTATCTCTCTCTCTCTCTCTCTCTCTAATATATATATATATATATATATATATATATATATAGCGAAAGAGAGAGAGAGAGAGGGAGAGATGGAAAGTAGAATGAAGAGGAAAATGGGGAGATATGAAGATGCATATATATATATATATATTTATTTATTTATTTATATATATATATATATATATATATATATATATATATATATATATATATATATATATATATATATATATATACATGTATATGTATATATGGGGGTGCGCGCGTGTGTTTGCCTATATATATATATATATAAATATATATGTATATACATATATATATATATAAATATATATGTATATACATATATATATATATATAAATATATATGATTCTGACAAATATATATATATATGATTCTGCATATCTCGCTATCTTTCTCTTCATACTTCTATTATCAATCTCTACTAAAAGATATTAAGAAGAATACATACATATATATATATATATATATATATATATATATATATATATATATATATATATATATATAAACTTCTCCATATCTCTCTATATTCCTATTCATTCCTCTACTATCAATCTTGCGCTTCTTCATTTCTATCAATCTGTCTATCTCGCCATCTATCATTCTGACTCTTCTATATATGTTTCATAACATTAGCATCCGTATCACGGAATCTATCCATTGTTTCATATTATCAGTCTAGTTTTAGTGAACAAATGTTTACCTGTTTGATTTAGAGCGCATACGTCGCTTTGAAAATTCGAAATATCAAGCATAAATAATATTTCTTCATCAATGATTTAATAGTACACACGAGCGATTCCCCTGACATTTCATTTGAATTGCTTGCATATGACAAACAGGAAATACCATAAAATTTTCATCAGTATTCACATGACAGATGCCTTTAATTGTGAACAATCTTTGCATTTAGCATTGGCGTCTTAAGCAGTTTGTAAATTCCATAATAAAATAAATGTTCTGTAAAGCAGTTCTACGACAGAGATAACATTTAAGAGCATTGTTCTATACGCTTTCTGGCAGCAGGAAAATGCGGTTTGCATCTGTATATAAATATATGAAGATAGATAAATACGAACTGAATTAGATAGATAGATAGATAGATAGATAGATGGATAGATAGATAAGTCTTTCTTGTTTGTTATCGTTTTGTATCTTAACAGTTTATAACAATATATGAATAAAACATACAAAGTGTATGGCATATTTGTTCAGTATATATATATATATATATATATATATATATATATATATATATATATATATATATATATATCAGAATATATATATATATATATCAGAATAAATATATATATATATCAATATATATATATATCAGAATATATATATATATATATATATATATATCAGAATATATATATATCAGAATATATATATGTATATCAAAATATATATATATATTAGAATATATATATATATACCAGAATATATATATATATCAGAATATATATATATATATATGTCAGAATATATATATATATATCAGAATATATATATATATATCAGAATATATATATATATATATATATATATCAGAATATACATATATATATATCAGAATATATATATATATCAGATATATATATATATATATCATATATATATATCAGAATATATATATATATATCAGAATATATATATATATATCAGAATATATATATCAGAATATATATATCAGAATATATATATATATATATATATATATATATATATCAGAATATATATATATATATATATATATATATATATATATATATATATATATATATATATATATATATATATATATATATATGTTTATCAAGCATGTTTCCTTGAACAGTCTGTACTTATGTCTATTTTCTTGTAATCCTCTCGAATTATCTGATCAAATTCTTAAAGTTGATATTAAATTCTTTAAGGAGTGTCGTGATTTTTTTTTCATTTCTTTTGTTTTCCCAAGTACTTTCAATCTCATCTGAGAACATCGACACCAATTCACCCTGAGATGAGCGTGAAAGTAATTGGGAAAATAAAAATGAAAACAAGAAAAGAAAGAAAGAAGGTACCTTCTTTAATGAATTTAATATCAACTTTAAGACGTTGATCGCAGAATTTGAGCGGATTAACATGAATAAATAGACATAATATCTGTATATTATCCAACCAAGTATGCCTGAATGGATGTATGCGACCTCTACTCATTCTTCCTCTCTCTCTCTCTCGCACACACAAACACACACACACACACACACACACACACACACACATATATATATATATATATATATATATATATATATATATATATATATATATATATATATTTGTGTATTTAGGTAGCAATCCTTCTCTCATGCACATTTCATTAAAAAACGACTGACAAGGTGCTTTTATTTAGCTTTTGATATAATTTCTCGTGGGATATAACCATTGTTTTCTTTCACGATGACAAATTATATAAAAAGTACATTCGGACAATTTTTATATAATTTGTCATCCGGAAAGAAAAGAATTATTAGATCCCAGGAGAAATTATATAAAAAAGCTAAATAAAATAACCTTGTCAGTCGTTTTTAATGAAATGTGCATATATATATATATATATATATATATATATATATATATATATATATATATATATATATATATCAGTATGAAATCTCTTTGCGTACCATGAATGCCCACATAACAAATTTATCTTGACATATTTAACTTACATTCTAGTATATTTGCTGGTAGGTTGGTAGCATTAATCTATCCCTAAAATCGGGAATGAATGGACAGTTGACCAACTCAATAGCAGCAATCGGCAAAAGTTCTCCGTTGGTGAGTGATCTGATGCCGAAAGAATCTGCATATATTCCAAATGATACAACACAGCAGATGGTCTTGAAGTACCCACCATTCGGTACTATGAGATGTACGACATGCTAGGGCCACTCGACGTTTGCCGTTATATGGATCGTTACCGACAGCCTATAGAATATGTTCTTTGGAGTCAGATGTACGAGAGGCTCTCGGTTTTCATTGATCCATAGTTTGCGGTGCCACGAATCCTATCTCAACGCACATGGCTCGGTTGCCTTCTGTAAACGCGGCCTGATACAGTAGTGCAGGAGGCCCTGTGTAAAAAATCATACCTGCCTGCTAACGATATGAATATCCTATCATTGTTAAACGAAACACAGCTCATTTAACTCACTATTACGCACGTGAAATGTTTAAAACAGACTAGACACAAATGTTCACAAATGACAAATATAACCTGATCTATATGGCAAAACAGCGCAATCTACTGTAATATTTTTTGAATTTAATAATCCAAAAACGAAGGATTTCCGGACATATGTTTATATGGCCTTTTGTCCTTGTTTTGATGAGACCAACCCACCCAAAAATTTGTAAAAAATATTTTTGATACACCCTGTATATCTAACTCACATATGAAAACATTCTTTGAATAATAACAGCTTAACAAAATATCCACATTGGTGTGAAACGTAAAGTTAATACGATTATTCATTTCGACACATTGTACGAAGCCTCAGGCGTGGGTTGAACGCGTTTATAGACGCGAATTTGTCTTTTCACCTACATGTTACTGTGAGTAAGTGAAATATTATATATAGGTCTTATGTTTCGGGTGCAAAGTAAGTATCGACCTCACTACGTTAGTCTTTGGGAATTGTTAGCAAAACGTCACACGAAAGCGATGTACTTTGGGAATTCAGTCTTTCTGCTCCGTGAGACATTAGAAAGTGTGCTTCCCTTGCTAGGTACGCCGTAAAGTGACTTGATAGTAAATGCAATTTTGATGAAAGAACGAAGAAACGAAAGACGGAAACAGAATCACTTTTGCGCTGTTCCTTGAATTCTAGCTAAGAGCTTCGGTTTTCTGTCAAGTAGACACAAATTAAATTTACTCGGCTGAAGGTGCCTCGAAATGAAATTTCATCGCGACCCAAACGTTTTTAAGGCTCAACATCTAATTTTAGCCAGAAGTCATATTAGTATTAATTATTTAAAACTCGATGCTATGACTTTCCCTTCGATTTCTTTGTACCTGTGATTTGAAAATTACTATTGGGAATAAAATATTGCTATAGTACATTTGAGCTTCCTGATAATATTTAAATCGTTTTTACTCCTCAGAAAACTGTGCCAAAAATCAAAGTGTTATTTCGTGCAACACCAGGTGACAGTCTTTGTTTTAGCAATGGAAGCCTGTTCAAAAATATCACCCCCCCCACACACCAAAAGAAAAACCAAAAACTGTAAAATCCGGTAATCAAATTAGCAACTGAAAAATTATATATAAAAATATTCTAGCATTTTCGAGGATATATTTTACGAAAATCTGTATCAAAGTTGGCATTATTTTTTACTCACTCGTGCGTCTCACCTCGACTGCCAAAATGTGACCCTTAAAGAACTCCCGTCTTGACTAATGCAGTCAGACGCAAAAGAATTTTAAAACATTTCACGCAAGTACAATCTCTGAACACTTACCAACTTGTCCAATAGACAATCTCTAACATGCAACATACTCATTCCTCTAAACTACAGTTTAATGATTAATCTAATCTTATGAGCTCAAGTAAAAATATTTCCTAATCAAAGAGATACAACTCTGTCAAACCTTTCAGCTTATATGCATGTACATCAAATACTTAATAAATTCAATTGTTATGTTTCGAATCATTATTTTTGTCTTTTATTAATTGTTGTGGATGAAAGATCATTGAACACGCACAATTTTAAGCCTTCTGATCATTCGAAACTTCTGATATCTTTTAACATCTTCACTCAATCCCAACAGTTCTCTAGTGTATTTAATTATAAACAGATTCCCTATAATACCATATCGACGTAAATAAGAGTATTTTTCTTGTGTGTCTCTTCAGAAGTTAAGCGATTAGATCTTTCCATTGCCATGTTTTCTTTATTATGTATTCCTACCAATGACTTCTTAATAAAAAGTAGAGTCTTCTCTACGATTTTTACTTTAGCATCTTCCTTTTCTATTATTAATTGCTTACTCATTAAGCAACAGTTTGAAAAAGGAGTTATGGATAAATACATTTATGTAGAGGAAGTGAAAGGCAGGATGAACTACCGGCTACATTCGATGAAGCTGCCTGTCCCCGTCGATCATAAATACAATGCTTGGTATGCTGTGTATGCAGGAGATGATGGCCGCCACGCACTCGAGAACATTCAATTGCAAAACGTAAGTCGCAGTGGGTTGAGAGGCGCTTAGAACGTTTTGTTGAAAATGATTCGTGTTGCGCATAGCGAGATTACCGAACTTTCTTGGTTCAATATACACAGACAGATTTCTGCTCCGTCAGAAGAAGTGAGTCGTCAGTATTACTATTATGCGGAACGTCGTGATTCGGATTTCCTCTTTGTTCGTTGTCGCTTTCTGTGTCCCGGCTACGTGTGGAATTATTCGTCGCCTTTGCCTTGCAGATGTCTCTGTTTTATTGGCTTTGTTTCGTCCGGTGTTGTTGTCCTCCGGTGCTGCTGTTCGTTCTATCCTATAGAGGACCGTGGTTTAATATGAGGATGATATCTCTGGGCTAAGATTTCCTGCTGGCCGGTCCCGCTACATAGGAATGTTGGACTTTAATGGAGTCCAAAGAAGATAAAGAAAGCAAACAAGACCGATATACGTGTATGCAAACAAATATATATTAATAACAAACATTAATACACGAAGACATGAAAAGTTACAGAGTTTGTATGGAAAGTTATGTGTGTGTGTTGAGTGTCCGTACGAACGCGTATTTTGTTTTTAGCGTGTCCCCAGAATATGGGAAACGCTGTATGTGTGAGAATTCACGTATTGGAATAAGTAAAAAAGTGAAAGTTTTTTAACTCGCCTCACGCGCGAGGTTGCGGCTCAAAGTCTGAGTTGAAAAGAGATTTTACCTCATCTCCCCGCGAGATGACCGCCCGAGGCGTAAGCCGGAAAAAGAGAGCGAGAGAGGGGTCAGCCAGTATTTATACTCGTGGGAGAGAGACCCCTGTTGAAGGATTGAGGGAATGAGGAGGAGATAACTCCGACAATCCCTCCTCGTTCGTGTTCCGGTAACAATAAAATAACTTCAATTTATTAAGGGCATTTTGTCGAAAATGAAAGTAGAAGACCAGCCCCGGATTTCAATTCAGCTCACATATTAAACGCTCACACAGTTACGTCACACACACCACGTTAAAGCTTATTAACAAGGCAACAGCCAAACAGACTGAAGGCTTTATTTTTTAAAACTTGTTATTATGAGTTCAATCCCGGGCACTGTATACGAAGATTATGTAGAAATACGGCAAACAATAAACAGTACTAAAAATAAGCACTAGACGTGATATAACTAGACATGGAGCGTAAACAGTCTACCCTTGTAGATTATATTAAAAGTTCATCTCGGAATTTTCTCTAGGTTACTCCGATTGATATTCATCTGCTGGAGGCTGGGGTATGGAGTGCACAAAGGCGAACCTTTGCGAAAAAAAAAACGCTGGTGATAATAATCCGCATGTAAAGATTGCAAATTATAATAATTCTTTATTTGGAAATTCTTGCAAAAATTAAATAATTCTCGAATTTTAATTAAATTCTCAAGATTTGTTCACAAATAAAAAAAAATTATTTTATAAATGTGTCCGTTTTAGTAAATTTTGCTAAAAATACTTTTTTTTACATCTGCTACCCACATTTCCTTTAATTTTAGAAACATTCTAGTAAGTAATTTTTGTCCAGTTTAATGTTTAAGTTATTTGGATAAATTAAATCAACAATTTACTTTTCTAAAACAGGACTCGCTTTAATTTTTAGAGATATATCCTTTAATGACAATGTACGTAGATATAGGCTGTAAGAAAGATTTATTCAACTGATACAGGGTTCATGTATAGTGTCATTTTATAGCCCCCTTAAACAGAAATAGCTCTCTCAAAGAGGAGAACAACAAAACAAGGGCAGGTTACACTTGATTACACATAACGTATTCCACGTAGAAAAAAACTGTTCATTTTCCCAAACATCACGCGGTCAATAGAGATTACAACTTGAAAACATTCCGTTCTGTGTTTATTAATTCTTGTCTGCTGCGATATTCTAAACTAAAATACTTAGTATTTGATTGATTAAACTTTACTTCAGCTAATCACCTGCAAACAGTGTCTCAGAATAGTACATTTTATTTTTAAAGGAGTTTTTTTAATAAAGAGAATTGCGTTGTTTTTTGTTTTTTTAAGCTTATCACCCCAAGCAAGGCTGGAAGCCACTAGCACGCAAGGGGTTACAGAAGGTTTGGAGGAGGAACAGATAGGAGTGGTAAAGGAGAAGATGTGGAGAAAGATAGTGGATCGATCAAGGTAACTGGAGATGTCGATTGACATTACACATAAATAGTTGGTGATTGTATTTGTCAGGGAAACAGGAATAAGGAAGGGAGTTCCACAGGCGAGATGTGCGAGACATGAAGCTATTGGAGTAGAAGAGACGTCTACATCTAACAGTTTCAACGGTGAAAGTGTGGGAACGGGATGCCAGCCTCGTAGGACGTTTAAATTCATGAGGCCTAGGAACCAGCGAAAGCATCTCCTCGGAGCAATTACCGTGAAAGTATTTGTAAAAAAGACAGAGCGAGGCAACGTCGCGTCTATGAGAGAGCGACTGCAGACTAGATGACAGATCAGGGCCAATTACATTGCATATCCGTCTCTAGATCTTATCAAGAACCCTGACTATATATGGCAGCAATACTCCATACAAGGGCGAATGGTCGATTTATAGATTTGGAGGATCGATTCCGGGGAGAAAAATTTCCTGGCTCGGCACAGGGAACCAACTTTCCTTGCGGTGGATGATGCAATTGACTCGATGTATTTGTTCCATCTCAGATCAGCGGACAGCGTGAGACCGAGCAGCCGCAGAGAGGAGCTCTCGAGACGTTGGTCTTCAGACATTCTAATGGGATGCAGGGATGGATCTTTGTGGTGGTTAATAGAGAGCAGTTTTGTTTTAGAGGCGTTAAAGTTAACCATCCATTTCTTGCCCCAGTTCACAACCGATTGGAGGTCTTTTGTGCTGATTGAATTTTGTATATGGCTAAAATCAGCGATTTTCAGCGTTGTTTTTTAACTCATTCCAATCAGTAAGATGTACTTAAGCAGTAACATTTCTTATAAACTGTAAAGTATTTGTTAGAAAGTCTAAATCTTCCTATTTGCTCGATATGGTCGGAAATTTGACGTTCCGTACAGTCTACGAAGTGCAGGAGTGGCCGGGTGTGTACATCTATAAAGACGCGTAACTGGTATTATTTGGTTTGCTACGAATTGTTTACAGGGATATTAGTGAGTTCTGCTACAGGTCACATGAATACACAATAAATTCCGGACGCGGGCAGACACGTAGTATTTGGATGTTGAACGAGTGTTCATCTAACCAGTTTCTTGTAACTCACATTCCCAGTCTCGTGAAACAGGACGAGAATAACGTTATCGTAATGATCTACGAAAAGAGTTATGTAAATCACACTTATCAAGATAGACTTCATTTTTATTTCAATTCCAAATTTCTATAACACCCTGGATCCATAGTACCGCTATGATCTAGACCACACGAGCTATAACATCACACGTTATAGCAGAGAATAGAGCTAATGAAAGCGAAATAGAAAACAGGTTACCAAACTGGAATTATAATAGATTTTCATGTGTAAATGGGGAGGATTCGATTTGTGTGAAAAGCGGTACAATGGCGTTTCTGAGTCTTGAAAAGTCGGTACCTCTCTCAAGAAAAGATTTCCTCTTTTAATGAGGTTAGTGATATTTTCATCCGCATACATGAGCATTTAATAAATCATCCTCCTACATGATGCTTTAATAAATCATCCACATACATGATCCTTAAACAAATCACACTCCTACATGATCCTTTAACAAATCCTCTTCATACATGTTCCTTTAACAAATCCTCCTCCTACATGATCCTTTAACAAATCACCCACCTACAAGATCCTTTAACAAATCACCCACCTACAAGATCCTTTAACAAATCACCCACCTACAAGATCCTTTAACAAATCACCCTCCTACATGATCGATTAACAAATCTTCCGCCCAAATGATCCTTTAACAAATTATCCGCCAACATGGCCATTTAATAAACCAACCTCCCACATGGTTCTTTAACAAATCATTCACCTACATGATCCTTTAACAAATTATCTTCTCATACTCATTTTTAAACATTTCCGTTTATTTTTCAAAAATTATTTTTTAATATCCACTCAGCCGTTGCTTTTTCTTTATATCCTTATCTCAATTACTTTTAAACTTCTATCAGGCGGGTAATCTCTCTACTCCAAAAAACGGCATATGGTTAGAGTTTGTCACCTGCAAACTTCCTATCTTTGATTATTTTATTCAAACTTCGAAATAAGAATAGTTGTTTGTTATTTAAATTCTTACATATTACTGATCTTGTTTAATTTTTTTTGTAATAATTTTTTTATTCCATTATGATTCATACTATTCCATTTTGTCCGCTACTATTCAATTTGCATTTATACTTTTACATTTTTATTGGGACTTTTTCATTTTGATTATTTTCTTTGTAGAGGCTGACATATTACAGACTATTCACTTGAAAAAAGTGGAAGAGTATTCGGATTTAAGCTATAAGGCACCAGATTTTCCATTGCATTGTAATATTTCACTTGTCCAGGTTAGTCGAAGTAACACTAATAAAACACTATAAAATAAAGTACTATCAATACTAATTAATGGAATACGCAATCACTGAATAGGATTGACATTTCATTCAATATTTTCTTTGTCTTGCAAGCATTATATTTTGTTCAGTTGCCATTGGTATAGTTTTTCCTCTTTTCATACATGAAAAAGCAAAACCTAAACTAATAACACAGACCGCGAAATGATTGTCAGACAAGAAACAAGGGGATTAGTAATTAAGGAACACTAGACGTATACCTGTAAGACGTGAAAACTGAATTTTCCAGTCTTTGATATATCTTTTGTGTGTATTACGCAACCACAGCTTCGCTACCTCTTTACACATTCATATATAAATAGGACACCATAAGTTGTACGAAGGTTGGTAAGAAAGTGCAAATGCTGACTATGAGGGATTAATGCTACAACTGTGAGATCTTGCGTGGATTTGTTTCCATTGGTCATATTAATAACTGCATTTTTCTTTGTAGATAAACTGATATTTGAATATTCAAAGTAGACTGTAAACGTACCAATTAGCGTCTTCTCTTGAAAAAGGACACAATTTTGCTCATGGTGTTATCAAGGTCCTGCAGATAAAGGGTTTAACTCTAAAGGACATTAATTTTGACATGGTTGCTACATTAAGAGATGACGTCCTATCTTTAACAAAAATGCAAAAGAGGGCAGCTGAATCTAGAGGAAGAGAGTGTTGAAGATTACGTTAGGTCAGGAGGTCCTGTGATTATCATCACCATTCAAAGTGTTCACCACATGGCGATAGATAACAGGCGACTGACTATAAATCAAATAGCCAATGCTTTTACTACATCCCGTTAGAGAGTACAGAATATTCTGTACAATGAAGTTTGCATGACGAAGGATTATGCTCGGCGTGGTGGTGATGCGGTGGTTCCATTTCTGTTGACATCTGAGGAAAGCGCACCGGGTGATAACATGACGGGAAAATATGATATTGCTGGGGGTAGATCCAGCCGATTTTCTTGAACGTTTCCTAAGTCAGGATGAGTGCTGTGTTTATCACTTAGAGCCAGAGATCAGGAGACCATGTAGTGAAATGATCCAGACTCGTCTGCTTGAATGAAGGCCAAGTTCGTTTTATACTCAGGAAGATGTATGGCCTCCATTTGTTTGGATGCAAAATGCGTTGTGTTTATTGACAAATATCAATAGGGCTACACCATCAATTGAGAGTACTATGTTAACATGTTGAGACAGTTAAGAAAAGTTATCTAATCCAAACACCCAGGAAAACTGACGGAAGGGTTCTTGTTTCAGCGGGACAAAGCACCCGCACATAACCCCTTGATTTCAATCGTTGCTGTGCGTTATTGTGGGTTTGTAATGGTTTCTCAGCCCACCTGTTCACCTGAATTACGTATCAACAGTTCCCCAACATGAAAAGAAAAAATTTTGTCTGGGAAATGATGATGTCGTCATATCTTCAGATAATGACCTTTTTAACCAATACGCTGCACTCCTAAATTTCTGCATGTAGGGAAATGGATAAAAACCTTTAGAATATTATATTTCAGTACTTCTATCAATATATAGTTTTTATTTCAATGATAGACAAATGATTCTTCAAACATTTCACGTATTCTTTTTTTCTTCCGCTGGCAATCCGAAATAATTTGTCTTTTTTTAACAAACGTAATTGTCTCTTTCATGCCGCTTCTTCAGATAACAATTGAGGCCTCGTAATTGCATTTGGCGTGTCTATAACCAAATGGAGGAATGAAGTAGCAAATTAAAGTGACCGAACATTCGTACCATATGACCTTAACAGGAATGAGAAAATATCCATCAGCACCTTGAGCATATTTCAAGCAGGGTTAGCATTTTCATTCCACTTGGATGGAACACAACCATGGTTTTGAAACTCTCTGCCATTGGACATGTTCATTGTTAAAGAAAGTTAAATGACCTTATTTAAGAAATTCACAAGACTGGATCTATCGAAGCCCATATTTGCTAACTAGGATTTTCGTATTTGAAAATAATTTTCTTATGAATTAATACGTTTTATATATAACCGAACATTATTTCTTGAAAAATTGCTATCATTTAAAGTATCAAGTAATAATGTCAGATCATAAATCAAATCTATTGATTACTTGAATTAATAATATATCTACATTTATAACGATATATAATGCATAATGTCATTTTAATTTTAATTACCTCAGAAAAAGTTATTTATCAGGAAACATACGAGTGTAAACCGAAAGATAATAACAGCGGTGAGGCGATGACACTCAGTACCAGGCGTGTGCATGGGAAGACTAGTAGCTAGCATTTCGCACCACTTTCTGTTCAGTCTGCTGAACGGTAAGACGTATGGACACCCCACTCAGTGATACACCATCGAGGTAAAACGCACCGGAGTGCGTTTTCTGCGAGCAGGGGTATTCAAACCTGCTGAAATTCATCACCAGTTGTTGGCGAAGTTTTGAGCACGCTGAATAAAGCAACGTCACATGTCCAAGTAAGGTAAAAAATTTTACAGCGAGACGATAACGGACGATCTGCTCTCCGATCAGCATTGGTCACAGAAGAAAGGATGAATGTTTTGGATCGGGAAGAATGAGGAATCATGTTAGCATATAATGCATGATAAGTTGGGGTGCTGTAAAGTTGGTGTTCAAGCGGTGCAGCCATGGATTCTTGAGAACCGTAAACGTTTATTTTCAGAAGGGTTGAAGAAGCATACACGCATATGCACACACACACATACACACAGACACACACACACACACACACACACACACACAGACACATATATATATATATATATATATATATATATATATATATATATATATATATATATATATACACACACAAAAACCTGCATACACATGAACCAAAGCATGATTTTAATAAATAATGCAAAATAATTGGATGACTGCAAAATAGATTAAAAAAAATTATTCATGAGGTCAATTAAATCTATTTTTTATGACTACATTTAAATAGGATTTCGTTGGTTCAATAGCTGGCTAGTATTTTTATATTTAATTTTTTTTTCATGCATAAATTACACCAATTACTGAAACTGTTAGGGATTTGGGATTTACTATTATCTTCCAGTCGATCTGTCGGGTGAAGTTTCTATCTTTTCATTCCCAGAAATGATTAGAAAGAGCTGTTTGGTGATTAGATAAGGTCAGAGGAAAGCTTGTTAGTGTCGAACATGTGCTTCCAGATCCCAGCGGTATTCCGATGTATACTTTTTTATTATTTACATTTTCTTTATGGAAAAACTTTCTAGGTCGAGTAATTTAGACATTTCCTTTCCTCATGGGATTTAATTTTAACACCATTTTCAATAAATTGTCTGGATAAATTTAAATATCTGTCTGATATGATAAAGAACAAGAAGGAAACGTTTATCAATATGTTTCATTTTTATTAATAATACATAATTCTCTGAGAATTCTCAATAAAGATGAAGCATGTTAGACGTTTCGTATTAGTTATTTATGGTTTATACACACACACACACACATACATACATACATATATATATATATATATATATATATATATATATATATATATATATATATTGAGACATGTTTCATTTTTCTACTTATTTTCAGTTGGATCCTTTCATATTCACGGACAAGCTTTCTGGTGTTATTATAAAAGGAAGAGAGAAAATCACCGTGTTGATACATATTATTTTATACCAAGTACTTTTGATATAGCATAATGTCATCATCAGCTTTATTTACGTATTTTAATCGTAATTTTTTTCTTCTTAATTTTACGTATTTACGACATTCGTAATTTTAACCGTGTTCCAGTCCTATCTCTTATCAATCGAAATGAGTTAAAAGTTGCCAACGATTGGCCCCTGATGATGCGTTGGCTGAAAAGCAGCCTAGGTCCGGATAAAATTATGTTTATTTAAATCAATATTCCTGTTCTGTGGTGTCAAGTCTGTGTTTCAATATATATATATATATATATATATATATATATATATATATATATATATATACATTTTTGTCAGCAAAAATTAATGCAATTTAGTTTTATTAAATTCAATAAGCAAGAGCTGTGTGATTTCTTTCAATTTTTCGAGTAACATGTGCGCTCGAAGGTCATGTTTAGTTCAGTTTTATTCCAATATTTTTGACCGTCTCAGTTATTATGTATGATCGGCTGGTATCATTGTGGTAGAAAGGATTTTGGTACTGACACACTGGAATTTTAACAATGCTGGAATTTTAACAATGCTGGAATTTAGATGTGGTTCCAAATGTCACCATATCTAACTTTTCTATGTAGCTAAACCGCATCGGAAGAATATGTATAATATATTTATTCACATTAATAATTTCTTATAATATTTTTGAGACACTTCAAAATACCGATTCCCGAGTTAAATATACTTAATATGAGTGGTATCTTTTTTTTTATAATAATGGGTTCTAGAGTTTGGTTACTCTCTTTTATGGTCCAAATTCCTTGTACCACGGTGATGGTCCAAAGTAGAACCAATGAAGAATAACTCGAACACAGGTATCGAATAACACAGATACATTACAAACAGAAATATGTACAAAGAAGTAGAAGTATTAGTAATGAATTTCAGATTAGTTTAGAGTCAACTATGTTGTCTCGACAAGTATCACTATTCCAATGTCTTACAGTAATTGTCTGACTGCGACTCTGTCTCTGACTGACTCTGCCCCTGAATGATGTTCAACAACACGCCCACGTGTGTCGAATGTGACACAAGGCCGGTTTAATGTGGGCTCGCCGAGCCCGTAGGCTTGGCCAAAAAATGCCCGTAGAACCCGTATAAACGGGATCGGGTTGGTCAACCTCCCCGAACGAGGCTCTACCCTTCGGCGGAGCCTCGTCCGGGTTCCTCTCTGCCCAGTCTGACAGTCTAGCCGAGTCGTCCAAAAAAGACTGACTCTGAACCTGAACAGTATTTACTGCCCCCCCCCCCCACGTGGGATAGATGTGGCACAAGGCCGAGTTTACCGTGGGTATTCCCGAGCCCGTAGGCTTGGCCAAAAAAATGCCGTAGAACCTGTATAAACTTGATTGGGTTGGTCAACCTCCCCGAACGAGGCTCTGAAGTAGAGAGTTCGGCCGTCTAGCCGAGTCGTCCAAAAAAGACTGACTCTGAACCTGAACTGCTGCACCCTCTTGAGGCTCTGTATTTATGTGTACGGAATAGTCCATTAGTATTATGGGTAAGTTCCCATAACACTATCCATACAGTGAGTGTTGTATTATTCACTAATATATATATATGTAGTTTGGCTGTTTTCGTGCAATGATCGTTATGTTCATGGATTGCCCTAAGTTTTAAAGGATAATACGGTAACCTACGAGAAAGTGTTGTGCATACGTGATCAAGGTAATAATTTAATGCTTCGATTGTAAATATTGGGAATGCGGTCTACTAGAAGATATGATTATTTATTAAAATTATATTGTTTTTAAATAGGGGAATGATTGTGGTCTGGAGTTATTTGTAATTATTAGGTCATATGTTTTAAATATGTTATAGTTAATGATCACTTTCATGTATTTGTCGATATCTGTCAATGATATTTGCCAGGGAATTATATTTTTAATGACTTTTCCATTTTGTTTATGGGTATCATGCATCTGGTTACGAATTTAATGGTGTATTTCTTTTTATTTATACGTACATAATTTCATGAGTTATCATCTTAGAACATCTACTTACAATCGTATTTGAGATTTTGTTATCGGCGGTTTAAGTAGACATGCTGCGTGTACCCGGGGAAATAATAACGACGTAGTTTAATGAGAACCGATGTTTTGTTTAATATTGTAGCAAATTATTGGAGTTTTGTATTTGTTAATTTTAATTTTTTTCCTCAATATGTCTCTTTTCTTTTCCGATAGAAACGGAAAGGTGCGGTAAAATTAATTTAATTTGATAAGAATTACTGTCTCGAATGCTTCCCATATGTAACGCAGAGGTGATCATTAATTTTAATATTGATGTCACCTATCACATGTATTTTGTTGCTCTGAGTCAAAATAAATGTGCTTGTTTTAAACAGTCTGGAATGTTTATTTCCTTGGTTGAGTCAGTAGGCGTAGTGACACCGTGAACCTCTAAGGGCAAGAAGAAAGAAGAATAAGGATGCGTCTATTGTTGACGCTGTGACTGTTCAATCTAAAAAAATAAAAAATAAAAGGAAGTTGATAAAGAAAAGAAAATTGAATTGAGATGAACAAATTGATTTTTGAATAGAGGTTAAGAGAATAGACAACTGGTTGTACCAGAGAATCAGAATAATGCAGTCATCAGAATATCTTTAATGAAGTTTTGAAGGGCAGGCTGTAGAGCGGGGGTGATCTAAACAAATAACATAGTTAAAAAAACTCAATTTGAATGTAAATTGTGGGGAAATCATTCGATGTCAGAAATAATATATTGCAGATATCCTCACATTTTCTGAAAGTAATATAAGGTTACATTATATATATATATATATATATATATATATATATATATATATATATATAGTCATCCACACACAGCCTGTTTCGCTGTATCACAGCTCTTCAATTTGGCTAGACACTTCAAGACTGGATCAAAGCTCGACCTATTTGATATCAGTTAGATTTTCTTAACCCTAGTTCGTCGGTGCACGGCAGAAAAATGTAATTAATTAACGCATTATATGCATGCTTTATAAACGCCATGCCGGCCGCCATAGCCCTCGATTCTTACGAAAAGCGATGCATTAAAGCAGCAGCAGGGAAAAATCCCTTTCTCCTCCATAGTGCTCAATCGGCGAACGAGAGTATATATATATATATATATATATATATATATATATATATATATATATATATATATCAATTATGCAGTGCGTGTTCAATTTATATAACGTAAATCATTCATACGAAAAACAAATAATGAAGTTAATTATATGGCAAGAATCACTCTCGCAAACAACATTTAATAATAAAATACAATCAACCTCGAATCCGTTAATGAATGATATGTTCCTTCTTTATAAATTCCGGTTGTAGCAAAAATAAGACCTGATAAAACCGGAATTTATAAACAAGGATCATACCATTCATTAACGGATTCGAGGTTAATGTATTTTATTATTAAAAATTGTTTGCGAGAGTGATTCTTGCCATATAATTAATTATTTGTTTTTCGTATGAATGATTTACATTATATATATATATATATATATATATATATATATATATATATATATATATATATATATATATTGTGTAACAGCAAAATTGTTCAAATCGTTTCGAGGCATGGTATAATTATTATAATTATCCATCACAAAAAAAGTTTAATATCTAAAAAAAAAAAACCAATGAACTAACTGTGTATTTTTCTAGGTTTAGCCATCTTGACACTATTTCTCGTAAGAATCAGCCAAAAACCCTCTGACTTATTCAGCTAGAAAGAGAACAGTTTAAAATCGTTTTGTGCTAGCCCCACTATGTCTGCTGAACTGAGCAAAGCTGAGAGGAAAAATAGCATTCAAACTTTCATTAATACTAGCAACATTGATAATGGCTTCCCACGACAAACTCCATTGGAGCAAATGTATTAATCCGCTTCTTCTCCCTTCAGCTATGGGTAAATAGCGGGACAGACTGGGTTCTATAGCCTGGGATGGCACCTGATCTAGAAGAATGACAACACTGAAGTCAAAAGCTGTATAGGATCATTTGGCCAACATGTGGCACGTAGAGTAACAGAACCGTCGGTCCCTAGGAACTAGGCTGCTTGAAATCATACGTCTAATACGTCCACCACACACACACACACACATACACACACACACACACACACACACATACATATATATATATATATATATATATATATATATATATATATATATATATAAGTTGTTACAAATGTGTAAACCAGTAGACATAATACCAGCTGATAAATTGTTCAAACAATAGGATCCATAAAAAAATAATCTTGGTTCTTGAATGGAGTATAAAGAGGGAAGCCATTATCAATGTTGTTAGTATTATTGAAAGTTTGAATGAAATTTTTCCCCTCAGTTTTGCTCAGTTCAGAAGACATAGTGGGGCTGGCACAAAACGATTTTAAACTCTTCTCTTTCTAGCTAAACCTGAAAAAAGATACTCAGTTAGTGTTTTTTTTTCCATATATTAAACATTTTGTCTAATGAAGAATTATAATAATTATCCCATGCCTGGAGACGATTTGGACAATTTTGCTGTTATACCCGGTATACATGTGAGAGCCGACTTATTTTGGTCACGACGCCAAATGTGACGTCGGTCCTTTGTGACGGGCTAACCCTGGGACATCGATTGAAGTCTTGTTGGGTTCTAGTACCAACTTGTCGTACTCTGCTCGCTTCGAACGACTGGTCACCGAAGCAACTGCTTTGATCTCGATTCAACCTACCCACGTTATGATTTGATCTTAGGTTGACGAGATCAATCAAACGTCGGGCCGTAGTGCCAGCCGAATCCGGGTCAAGGTGATACTGCACAATAAATGTAGACAAAAAAAAAACAAAAGCACAAACAACAACTTCAAGGCGAGCGACTGGTTAGGAATAGCAATTAATTTTATGTCGGTTTGTTGAGTTACAGGAGTGCGTCTCTCTCTTTCTCTCCCAGCCCGAAGAAAAAAAAATGTGGATTGTAACACTTTTGCGTTCTTAGCTAGTTCTGGATAAAGTCGGCTCTGGTGGAAAATATAAGTCAGACTTCTATATAGTCAGACTTCTATAATTTGTTCTTGGTTAGAAGTCTAAGTCGGAAACTTGCTTTGGTGGGAAATCTAAAGTCGGACTTCAACAAATTTGTTCTTGGTTAGAAGTCTAAATCGGAAGGCATGGAATCGTGCGGTCACCTGTGCGAGGCGTTATCTTCCGAGTCCCCTTGTCTCTTGGGCTCGACTGGATCTCTCTGCGAACTGCACTGCCAAAAACTAACTTAACTCTCTCCCAAACGCCCGAAGACGTTTGCTTATATGGACGCCGATCAAACCCGTCGTGGGTCGGACCTGGTGTGGCCACCACGTTGATTTCAAATCCCCAATAAGGATTTTCTTTGTTTGCGGTCAAAAATAATTATTATTTTCTATATTTGGAAATCTTATTCCACTCTCACCCTCTTCTGCTCTCATATGGGTATCTCACCATACTTTAGAGGGCGTCAACGGTTTTCCCACTTCCTCGCAGCAACATCTCATACCTATCCTCTCAATGGGCGGTGGCAGGCCTCCTCCCTGCGTCACATGATCACGTCCGCCTAGCTATTCGGCCAAGAGGCGTCAAATGACAATCTCAATTTTTATCCAACTTCACGGCATATGGAATTCCTCAATCAAGTTTTTCGCCAACATTAAGTGGACGGAATTTTGGCGAAATTGGGTTAATTAAAAAAAATCCAATAACATGGCTTTTGTTATCACAAACGAATTTCAACAGAACACAGATGTCTTGTCCAACCAACATCTCCCCAACCCAGGGTTGGGCCCCGCGTGCGGTCGGCAGATGACCTATTAAATCCTTTCCCGATAATATAAGTTTTGGCTATCATGACACAGTTAATGTTTTATCTGCCCAAAAACTCTGGGATTCATCAACTAATTTTTACGACAATGACCAGCCGAATTTTCGCCGTCCCGTTATCAAAACAACTTCGCTTTGTGGGTGGCCTTTTCCCTTATCATCTAAGTTGTTAAATCTTGTCCCTCTGTTTCTTTCTTTTCTTTCTCTTTTTCCTTCCTTTGTCCTCGCAGAGAATTCACATCATTCTCTGAAACACTGTTGTCACTATAACACAGTCAATGGGTAAAAACTCTGGGAACATTTGGCATATCTCAGCATCAAACTTCCGCGAGAAAGTAAAAATGACCATCCTGATTCGCACCCGAAAACAACAAAATAAAAAATCCTTTTACCCATCCCCCGCTTGGGGAAAATAAAACAAAAAGAATATCGCTCAGTATGTCTTTCGTTCTATCTATCGGTTTAAGTTATTGCTCAGTATGTCTTTCGTTCTATCTACCGGTTTAAGTTATTGCTCAATATGTCTTTCGTTCTATCTATCGGTTTAAGTAATCCCCGCAACTGTGGTTAATTAATTGGTTAATTAACCTGCCGTTGCTAAATCGTGTTACATATATATATATATATATATATATAAATATATATATATATATGAGCGTGTGATAATGACGAAAGTACTTAGAATGCATCAACTTTATTTCTTCATTTAATAAGGATATTAAGAAACTTGTTCGCAAATATGTCAGGATCGTATTAAGAATAAGTAAAATAAAATTGTCGAAATTATATAATTGGACATTTTTAATATATATATATATATATATATATATATATATATATATATATATATATTGTTTCAAACTTGATTTGAAACTTTCGGTATCTTTAGACGATTAAGTCAATTGTTTTCATAACGCTTTATTATGAAAGATATATTAAAAAAAATTAATGAATAGGCATACGACGTGAGGTGTATAGAAGATGAGGAGTAGTAGTAGGCGGGGAAAATCAGGGATGTTTGAAATGTATCTGCGGTTTAAATGAAATATACATACGTTCCTTTTATCCCACTTCAAGAGAACACAAAAGGAACTTTTTAATATGAATAATATGGGACATAATTTCCGCCTTCTGGTTTAAACGATTTGTGTGTATATATATATATATATATATATATATATATATATATATATATATATATATGTATATATTTAAATTATTAGCTCTGATTTGCCTTGAGCTCTCTGGTATTTTATCCTCCTTGGGTCTACCCATACGGATTACCTAGTTTTTCGTAAACAACATATATATATATATATATATATATATATATATATATATATATATATATTAACTGATTTAAAAATTAACTGATTTAAAAATTATATATATATATATATATATATATATATATATATATATATATATATATATATATGATGAAAAATATAGAAAAGACAAAACAAAATCCGAATATGCAAGTTTTAATGTTGTTTAAACAACATTAAATCAGTAAACTTGCATATTCGGATTTTGTTTTGTCTTTTCCATATTTTTCATCATCTTCCTGTGCCATGTAGCACATAATGTTTTTATTTATTTTTTGTTATTTCTCACGACCCTGTTCTACTATCCATTTGCACAAGCAATCTTTGACCAAAGTGAAAAGTGCTATTTATACACAATTTTTGATTACTCATTTTTCGACTGTTTATCAACAATTTGTAGGTTATTTAAAACTTGAAACTATTTTTCGATTGTCAGAATTGGTTGGGAGGTCGTAAATCACAATTATTTAGTGATACACTTCTTACTAATTAACCCACAGCAGGAGGGACAAGTGGTTGATTAATACCTTTCTCACGGCGCTCCGATTAATAATTCCGAGACATTATCCATTACATCATCCGCATATCCAACTTTCGAACACCTGATATTCCCATCTAGGTACTGACAAGGGTCGACGTTGCTTTACTTTGGTGACTGTACGGGAAGCGGTGTTTAAATGTGTTATGACCGTACCACCTTTATACACATAGACACACATACATAAATTATTTATTTTACTTTTATATGTTATACGAAAATATATATTTCATAGAGATATTAATACATTCGCATTATTCGGGCAATTGTTCTTCACTATTGGATAGACATACACACACACAACAAGAAATTTCGGTTGAACATGCAAATGCATGGAATTGCAACAATGCATACAACAGCGACATCAAATCCAACCACGACAACAATAATAATAATAATAACAATAATAATAATAAAGGTATTAATAATACTATTATTAATAATAATGAATACGATTGGATGTCAAAAATGACATCAAGATGAAACATTGGTTCCTGTACTATTACCGAAGCTAAGCAAAGTTGAACCTGTATCTTTAACCGCTTGGGAATTCCACAGGTTCCAAGCTGGGATGCGCAGTTGGTATAATGTATAATCACTCGGAGTTGAAAATCAGAGTGCCGAGTTCGAATTCCGGCTGTTTTCGTTATATTCACTTAAAGCGCATAAACTTGCGAAAAGGATGAATCCACCGCTTCTCTCCCCAGTAATGGGTTAAATAGTAAGTCTTTTATGACTACGACTATATTATGTCCAAAAATATAATAAATAAAAAGTTGTCGGTGTCTAAAATGTTTGTTGGCTTTAAATAACCTGCAAAGGGTTAAAAAAAGTCTTAAAAAACAAACCAAACAATCAATTGAAAGCAACAAATAAAGATGTTTAAACGTTTCTAAAGAACAGAAGGCATATAACGTCGACGTCAGAAAATGTACTTAATTCCAACTGACAAATGACTAGTGGCCTGCCGAATTCTCAATGAATCAGAAGCTGACACGTAAAGTAAGGAGATATGACAGACTGTCTTAACAAATATTTGAATGTAAAAATAAGTTGTACTGATCATTACGGGTGCCTTGGTGAAATACTTAAAAACGAATCGTTAGAAGACCAACGAGTTGAAAGACACAGAATACAAATACATATAAATCCTGGATTGTAGCAAGAGATCGTTAGGTTAATGGAGTAAAAATAATTGATACATTATTTCTATTTCTAGTTGCTGCCTTAAATAATGTGTGTGATTGACGACAAAACGATGATGATGAAAAAGCCTATTTACGAATCAATGATGTTCACACTCTAGGGTGATAACAGATTTCAATGTGACGTAATCTAATGGACTTTATTGAAGCAAATGTAACTATATTATTTTACAACACGTATTTGTATACAGAAGAAAAATGATGTTAGTTTTTTTTAATTAATTTTTTTTTAAAAAGCTGATAAATATTTATCATCTCTTAAATTAAAAGAAAAATTAATATTTTTACTTTTGTTTATAAATACTTGCTTGTTGCGAACTAATATTTGCCTTGATAAAGCCCATCAGCGGAAGAATAAAGCTGGCTAAGGTAAGTGTTCCTAATGTCTTCATTCATATTGTCCTTTTACAGGCATCTTTCAGTTATATTTGAAATTATCTATCTATCTATCTATCTATCTATCTATATATATATATATATATATATATATATATATATATATATATATATATATATATATATATATATATCAATCTATTCATAGATTATAAAATGGACAAAGTCCTATAATTATTTAAGACATTTTTTATGTTTATACATCCTTTTAAAGATACAAATATTTAAGTAAATGCTCTGTTTATAATAAACAGTATTAACGACATTTACCGGTCTGAATGTCCGAGAAATTTTCGTAGAAAATAAGGGTCCTCCGACAGGAATCGAACATGTATCCTATACGGAACCGTCATATAGCCTGACGTGCCTTTAATCGATTTGGCCACAGACGAGCTTTCGTTTAGCAAGGTCGATTTTACTGTTTACTATCTCTCTCTCTCCCTCTCTCTCTCTCTCTCTCTCTCTCTCTCTCTCATATATATATTTACTTGAATATTTGTATCTATAAAAAGAATGTTAAACATAAAAATGTCTTTATATATATATATATATATATAGAGAGAGAGAGAGAGGGGGGAGAGAGAGAGCGCGAGGATTGAAATATATAATACATTTCGTAAAGGCATCCTCCGGTAAACACTCCGTCCACTCGTCAAGGGTATCAGCGATTAACAGCTTATAATTTTAGATTTTTATATGCACTTTTTTGTCAGTGCAAGTATTTTTTTTTCAAAGTGTACGTGTTCGTGTATATATATATACGGACATTACGGACACCCGTAAATATATATATATATATATATATATATATATATATATATATATATATATATATATATATATATATGCATGGTGTCCGTAATGTTCGTGCGCACTTTAAAAAATTTAAAACTTTATTTGTATTTGCGATAGAAATAATCTGTTAAATATTTAATTTACCTAGTTTTATATATATCTATAGTTTTATATATATATATATATATATATATATATATATATATATATATATATATATATATATACGCACACCCTGTATATATATATATATATATATATATATATATACGGACACCCTGTATATATATATATATATATATATATATATATATATATATATATATATATATATATATATATATATATATACATATATATATATATATATACATATATATACATATATATATATATACATATATATATATATATATATATATATATATATATATATATATATATATACGGACACCCTGTATATATATATAGTGTGTCCGTAATGTCCGTATATATATATATATATATTCAATTCTATTATATAAGGGCTGTGCGTAAAGAAAGTCACGATTGAAAATTTGTCATAACTGTTGTTAATATTAACACATTTGATTAAAAAGAAAATATATAAAGATCCATGTGACAAAATATAATTACTGTGTTATTGTTAACTGTGAAAGTTTTTGGGAGCGTGCGGTCGCAACGCTGAGGTTGAATTTTTTTAAAATTTTGAATTGTGCGTTTTTGTACTAATATAGTAATAGGAAAATACTTTTGTAGAGGTAGTTTTTTTTTCCAGTCAATATGGCATGAACTAAATTGTTCAATAAATAGAGGAATACAACTTATACAACTGGAATTTATAAACAGGGATCATAACATTCATCAACGGGTTCGAGGTTAATGTATTTTATTAAAAATTGTTTGTGAGAGTGATTCTTGCCATTTATATCATTAACTTCACCATCTACTTTTTATATGAATGATTCATGTAATATATATATATATATATATATATATATATATATATATATATATATATATATATACATACAGGTGTTGTACGAAATAATTGAAACACTTGTTAATTCAAAGAAAATTTATTTAATATGGTGTTGGTCCTCCTTTAGCCTCACATACAGTTTTAATACGTCTAGGAATGGAATCATACAGCTTCCTGACTTCATCCAGAGGAATTCTAAGCTATTTTTCCATTAACACCTGATCTAGCTCTTTAATACACGATGGTGGAGGATAGCGGCTCCTAACTTGTCGCTCCAAAATATACCACAAATGTTCAATAATATTGATATCTGGAGATTGGGGAGGCCACTCCATGTGTTCTAGCTCACTTTCATGCTCTTCATACCAATTCTTAACCACTGCGGTATGTATTGGAGCATTATCGTCTTGAAAGATGCAGGAACAATGAGGGGATAAAGTCTGGGCCATTGGATGAACATGATCACCCAAAATGTTCAGGTAATCTTTGTTGTTGATTCTACCACGCAGTGCAACTATTGGACCGAGACATTTCCATCATATAGCGGACCAAACTATCACTGATCCACCACCATGCTTCACTGTTGAAAGAAGGCAGTCAGGGTTGTAAAGTTCTTTGGGCTGCCTCCACAAATAAACTTGCCCTGAAGTTGGGAAAAGAGAAAAACTGGAATCGTCTGAGAATATGACTTGCTTCCATTGGTCTGCAGACCAGGCATTGTGATCTCTGCACTAGTTCTACCTCTTCCGAATGTGGCGAGTGGAGAGAAGAGGTTTCCTTACATGATATCCAGCCTTATGGAGCTCATGACGAACAGTTTTATTAAAAACTGGACTATTCAGATAATTATTCAACTCAGCAGTCACTTTGGCCGCAGTAGTCCAATGATTTTTCGTCACATTGCGTTTCAATGCACCTCGGTTCCTGTCAGTAAGTTTTCAAGTTTTACCCTGTTTCTTGAATTGCGTCATAGTTCTTGATATGATAGCTCTTGAAAAACCAAACAGTTAAGTAACCTTAGTGATCGAGGCTCCTGCCATGCGAGCTCCAATAATTTGCCCATTTTCGAACACGAAGAGGTCACACAATTAGTTTAAATGTAACTAAATTCTAAAAATAAATAAGCCAAAGACAGTAAAATAGATAAATAAACGTATTTACAATAGATATAACCCGCAATTACGAAGTTTTAGTTAAAGTTATTAATACAAAATGTGTTTGAAATAGACGAGTGGAATTTGCACCTGTTCCAGTTATTTTGTCCAACCCCTGCATACATATATATTAATTAAAGAATGTCAAACACGTAACCTCCATAGGTAATAATATGTCTTTCATTAGAGCTCTAAAACACAGGAGCGCTCAATCTTCAAGACCTACAACTTTGTTTGTAGGTCTTGAAGATCAACGTGTCCTGTTTTTTTATTACTTATGGGATATTACGTGTTTCATATTCTTTAATTTATAATAATTTACCTCTGTTTTTTTAAATAGAGCTCTCCCTGGATCTATATCTTCCTGCAAATTCCATAAGGATTCCCATATTATATCAGTACGACATATATATATATATATATATATATATATATATATATATATATATATATATATATATATATATATATATATATATATATATAGATGTTTTTTGCAGAAAATAAAATAATAATTAATAAAGCACAGGAACTGTGGTTTATTAATTATTGGTCCATTTTGTCGAGACATGTTTTAATTTGGACAGTATGATGGAATAATTACAATATAGTTTTAAATTTCTAAGTTTTGCACATTTCATTCCAGTCTTAATAAATCAAAATGGAACGTGTATTTCAAATACAGAGTGTTAACTATAATATCGTTTAAATATATATATATATATATATATGTGTGTGTGTGTATATATATATATATATATATATACATATATATGTGTGTGTGTGTATATATATAGTTCATCTTCTTCTTCTTCTTCTTCTTCTTCTTCTTCTTATTATTATTATTATTATTATTATTATTATTACTATTATTATTATTATTATTATTATTATTATTATTATTATTTCAACCAAAGCAGTGCAATAATAATATTATAATATTAGGTTACTGAAAGTGGAAGAAAAACAAACGAAAGTGTAAGAGAAGGAGAAATGACAATAACAGACCAGGTGATTGACGTTTCATCTAACGTTTTAGGATTGTAGGAAGCAAAAAACAGGAAACCAGTTCCACAAGCGAAAAGTGCAATGACGTGAACCATTTGAATTGGACTTAGGGTTACATCTAACTATTTCAATTATTAATATAATCATTATCTTATATATAAAATAGTGTCCGTGTGTTTGTGCGGGTCCAATCAACTACTCCGCTCCCACTGCCCGATTTCAATGATTCGTAGCTCATTCAATAGCTATAGAAAAGTTAGGCTCAGGTTCAGGGTTGCCAGATTATGCGAATTTAAAAAATATCTATTAATATACTATACTAGCCATTATCGATGTTTTCTTGGTTCAAGGGGATTAACTCTTATTTTTCTTTTATATGCAAAGTTCATCTAGCCTAAAATTTTCCGTACAAACAATTATTTTTATTTCATGGGTGACAGAACAGCGGAAAATATATAAGAAAAAATTAATATAGTGTAGAGATTGGAAGGTAGAAATTAGAATTAGGCAACATTCGAAGATTTATGTAATCTACATGAATAAATGCGAAAATGGAGCTCAATTCTCCCACGAATTCTGAGATTAAATAGCACCAGCTCTACTTTATAGTAATTTACGCAGTGTTTACTCATTCCCTCACGAGAATGAAATGTGACACAAGGTCTTTTTAAAGTGGGGCCCCGAGCGCGTGCACCCGGGATGTGATAAAAATTGCCCACAGCCCCAGCAACCGTCAGTTTCGCTGGCCTCGGTGCGAGCACCGATCCCTCCCTCTTGTGCAATGGGAGGGAGCGGCTTCGGGCAGCTATTCCCCAGGGCTGGGCACCTCTCAGTATTATTTTCTCAGTTGCCCCTCTGCCCTTTGACAGAGAAGCCCCTGAGCGCACACTGTCCAAGGACAGAGACGCAACTGAGAGATGATAAATAATGCGCACAAATTACTTATAGTAATTTACGCAATAAATGTTCAAAATGGATATTATATTTTTCTACTTCTAGGCAATATCACTCTTCAGGTTCAACTAATTTACATATACCGATTTTAAAACAAAGTTTACTTCCTTAATTAACTGTCCTTCATTACTGTTCTTTTATTCGACGATTGTTTTGATTTTCATATAAAAAATAGTTCTGTTTAGGAATATTGTGCTATATAGTGTAGAAAATTGATTGTTATTTGTATTTTACTTGGCATCCAACAAGTTGGCATCTATCTGTAAAACTTTCCTTACCTATAACAAGTTATGAGTGAAATGTTCATTTAAATTTTTTGTTTAAAATATTTCAAGTAGTGAATATATCTTACATTGCGAAGCGATAGCGATCAGGCTAAGACTGCTAGTTATTGAGTGAAAGTGGTAAAGTAGCGATTAAAACGAAGTGAAAACCGAACTAAAAGATATTATGAAGAAGAATCAGCAAAAAGGTACGTGTATAGAGAAATAATTAGTACGATAAATAAAATGAAAATAGAAAATAATTCTATCGTGGAGGAGGAGGAAGGAAAAAGTAGAAACCATGCTATTTAAGCAAGAATACGTCAGTGGTGAGAAGAAAAACAGTTTGTGTGTAGTTACCGACGAAAATGTAGGCATTGAACGAGATGTAGATGTTGAGATCGTTTTCAAAAGAAGGATGAATCCTAAATGAAAATAAGAAAAAAAAGATCTCTAACTCTATCAAAATGATTGTCCTTTGTTCCGACACAATAGGCTTTAATTAAATCTTCCATCGACTGAGCAAGAGAATTATATTTGATTTAATATGCACTGAACTGATCTCTGTCTGGGCGTATTAAAATCATTTATTTCTCAGGAGACAGCGAACAGGACAGTTTTAACATTTCAATTGAGCTGTCCAAATGTTCTTATTGGCTTTGACGGTCTTTTGTGTCGAGAAAAGGGGTCAGGGTATCGGCTCATCTATCATGGGTTAAAATATCTCTGTTAAGAAAGAGTTCAAACCCATTCGCATCTTGGACAATATATATGTATTATTTCACTTGCAAACTTTAGCTGTAATTATTTCAGGATTAACTGTTATATATGCATTAAGTCTTTTGTAACCATAAATTTAATCTGTTTGACTTATCCTAGAAAACAATATAATATAATCTATATAATAAATGCGAATGTCAGTGTTTCATTGTGACACACTTTTTCAGTTTTACTCCTAGAGGTCGTAGCCCAACATATCATACCATTTTGAAAACAAGCCGACTCTGTGAGCAAATTAAAATGATTCCAAGCCGGATCCAAACCCACAATCCTGAAATGTCGTATTCCCAGATGTTCATTAGTTTTCGTCGAATTTTGACGTGAATTTTTGCGTCGAGTTTTTTTTGTAAGATAACAATTTTTTTTAAATTTGGAAACAAATTTGGAAATAATCGAAATTTATAGCAAAATCTAACGAAAGTCATCCATAAAATAAAAATAATTGTTTATACGGAAAGTAAAAACCTACGTACGTAAAACTGACTTTAAAATAATTGGCGACAGAAGAATTATCGTTAGAACTTTTAAAACGCAAGCATAAATATCAATGTAATACTTAAATGTAGTGATCAATTTTGAGTTCTTTTCTAGCGTATTGTTGCCGATCGCATCTATTCCTCACTACTTATTGTGATGAAGGTTCAATCACGATGCCGCCTGTACAAAGCCCGGATTCATTCGAGGTAAAGAGTAAGACGGACAATTTAGGAGAATAGGTGGGGAAGATGACGGTTAATCACAGACGTGAACATGTTAAAATCCGCTTGACAGTCGGTTCCACGGAGCGGTGATTAGCGGGATGATGTTGCGTGAGAGAGAACTTATCTTTCACCAATACGGAGATTTTGTTATACTGTGCGTAGCATGGCGGTTTTAACCATGAAGATTAGAATTGGTGGTATTAAGAAATGTATTTTGTTTCAGCGCTTTCCATGCAAGAAGTGATAGAGCAGTGATAGGTTTACTACATCTCGTCTGTGAGAGACGAATTGCACGCTGAGAAATAATTTTCCATCTATAAGGAAGTGGAGACGATTTTGATCTCGATCCGGACGGGAAAGTGAACACATGGCAGCTCCTGTCCAAATAGGAAACAGTATTCCATTCTCTGTCTGATCTGGCTTTTGTAAAAGTAGAGGATAACACGAGGAGTCAGGTACTTACTGGAGCTGTATAGAGAAGTGAACATTTTTCTTGCATCTTTAGCGATGGGTCGTATGTACGAGATGTTAAAGCCAGATCGGAGGAAAAATCAGCAGCCAATTTCTGGTCATCATGTATTTTGAAGCTGTGCCATTTATAACGTTCTATCTGCAGCGTAGATATTCACAAATAACCGGAGAATGATCTTAGGCATATCATTTATCTAAATCAAAAAGAGGATTGGTCCGAGAAGTGACCCCTTGTAGACGCCTGCGTTGATTGCTAGTACCCCGGATGATTGGCTTTTAACAACTACCTTCAGGGACCTACCCGTTACGAAAAACTTTATTATTGAGAAGATTCCTCCAGTCGTTTCCTAGCTAGTGAGCTTAACCAGAAATATCTTTTGCCACACCTTGTCAAAAACCTCCGAAATAATATACATTTCAAAACAAAATATGAAAAAGAGAATGGAATTTATTGAAGACAATGCTCAATACTAAATAATTCAGTTCAATGTATGACAAGAAAAAATATTTTATTATTAACCTGAGTCAATTACATATGATAACGTAAAGCTGTTCTAAGTAATATATGACAAACATCTTTCCTTCAGGCTTTATTTATGTTGTGCGATATTTCAATAATTCATATGTTGATATTATTTAAATTAGAATACCGCATTTCCAATTCGATATTAGAGCTGTTTGTTTTAATTCTTTTCGTATTATTGCTCTCAATATTACAGCTGTCATATAAGCGAAACAGTTATAAGAGCATATCTGTCAGATTTATCGTCTTTCCACATTTGAAAATGAAACAGATTTAAATTATTAACAGCTAGACTAAACGCCCACATTCGAGCGGTGTTTAAGCTAGCTCATGCAGAGGGGTTTTGTGCTTTTGACCTTTTACTTTTATCTTCCTATGTACATAGAAGTTATAATGATTTAGAAATAATAATATTATTTTATCTTTATTCGACATCATCTTTCTTCGTATACGCAACCAATCTCCATAGTTTGAAAATTAAAATTTATTTTGAGTGATTTTTTTTCTTTTCTTTCAAAATCACATAAAGTCACTCATAAAAGATATTAGGTGACCCGGATTATGTAATATTGCTAATACGTCGCAGTACATGTACTAGAAAAAAAAATATTAGAGCAGTATACTGTGTTTTTTATGTTTTTAAATAAAATTAGACGATATCAAATACAATTTCGACGCTAAAGTTAAACCTTTAATAAAGAATTATTTTTTAAAACTGTTCACTCTGTTCAGTATTTAAATTTAACTTTAAGTGAGTTATGTATTTAATTTTTAATCGTGTGCAAATAATATATTTACTAGCCGTTATTTCAGGTTGTTCATGACTTGCCGAGATCGAAAAACGAACGAACGGACGGATACACGTACACAGCGCTTTAATTATACAGATGTCAATGTGGAAAGTTCTCTTTAATCATTTCCCCACAAGCAAAGCAATAAAACAACCTGGACGTAAGAGATTCCTGAGTGCAAAGGAAGATGAGAAAAAGAAAGACATTTTGAAAGAAAGGGAACAATAAAGGAAGAAGAATTAAGAAAATTTTTTGAAGTTCAAATTGACTGGAAAGAGAGAAGTCAAATATGCTAGAAAAGGCCATACGTTTTCATCTATCCATTTCAACTGTAAAATGATGAGACCGAACTGGCAATCAAGTCGCTTGAATTTGAAAAGTCGAGGTACCAAAGAAGAAATCTTAACAAAATAATTAACATAAAAGCCTTTTTAGAAAAGTCAAAGTGAACCTACATTACGGCGGTAGGAAAGTAAATGAAGCTCTTATGCCAAGTTAGAACAGATAACATTGCAGATTTTGATTTAGATTTTATCAAGAATCTCTAAATACATAGAAGAAACACTAGGTTAGATGAAGCAGTAATATTCAATTCATGGACGAATGATAGAATTATAAATGTAAAATATCGATAACGGCAAGAAAAATTATCTCGTACAACACAGTTAACGATCTTATTTAACAACAGGTTTATCAATTGATTCAATATAATGGTACCGGTTCATGTGGGAGGAGAACTGAAACCAAGATTATTTTTTTAAAGCTTTTTACCCCAAGCAATGCTGGAAGCCACTAGCACGCAAGGGGTTACAGAAGATTTGGAGCGAGAGAAGATAGGAGTGAAAGAGGGAAGGATGTGGAGAAGAATAGTGGATAGATCAAGGCAAGGGGTTACAGAAGATTTGGGGCGATACCAGATAGGAGTGAAAAAGGGAATGATGTGAAGAAGGATAGTGGATAGATCAAGTCAAGGGGTTACAGAAGATTTGGGGCGATAGCAGATAGGAGTGATAGACGGAAGGGTCTGGAGAAGGATAGTGGATAGATCAAGGCAACTGGATATGTCGATTGACGTTACATTTGAATAGTTGGAGGTTATAGTTGTCAGGGAATCAGGAATAAGGAAGGGAGTTCCACAGGCGAGAGGTGCGAGATATGAAGCTATTGGAGTAGAAGAGACATCTACATTTAACAGTTTCAACAGTGAAAGGGTGGGAGCGGGATGCCAGCCTCGTAGGGCGCTTGAATTTATGTAGCCTGGGAACCAGCGAAAGCATCTCTTCGGAGCAATTACCGTTAAAGTATTTGTAAAAAAGACAGAGCGAGGCGATGGCGCGTCTCTGAGAGAACGACTGCAGACAAGATGACAGATCAGGGCCAATTACGTTGCATACCCGTTTCTGGATCTTATCAAGAACACCGAGGCAAACAGAAGGGTTTCCGGGCCATATATGACAGCAATACTCCATGCAAGGGCGAATGGTTGATTTGTATATTTGAAGGATCGATTCCTTTGAGAAAAATCTCCTGGCCCGTCAGAGAGAGCCAACATTCCTTGCGATGGATGAAGCAATTGACTCAATGTATTTGCTTCATGTGGAAGGTGAATCGATCTAGCAGTGGCTAGCATAAAGCATGCTTATACAAGGCAAACACGTGATCTTTAAATTTGTGAACAGAAAGTAGTTTTGTTTTGGAAGTTAGCATGGCTCACATACGCCTATCACCATGGTTACAGCCTAAAGTCTAAATGCACAAAGTCATAACATTCTAAATATTGGAAAACATGATTTGGAAACTCTTTTAAAAATGGAAGACACACTTGAAAATCTGTGAGGCGTTTCAAGAGGCGTAATGTAATCAATTTCTATGGTGATATTTGGAAGCAGCTTTTTTGGTCATATTTAAAAAAAACAATTATATCAGTAGTAATAATATATATATATATATATATATATATATATATATATATATATATATTATTTATTTATCTTATGAATTGTTACATTAGAACATGCACATACCCACTACAAAATTGTACATTTTTGTTTCAATGCTAAAAAATGTGAAAAAATTTTTTAAGTCGTCTCATCAGGTAGGGAATTACGGTGTTACTAAACATCTTTATTCGGAAATACAGTCAAGTATCCCCCACTTCCGTTCTTTGGAAATTTTCATAAAATGTGTTCTAGAATTTACATGTAGAGATGGAAGGGAATCTAATGCATTAAGTAATCGTGGGCGAAGGAAAAGGAAGGGAAGAAAGGGAAAAAAGGGGAAGGCAAAAGAAAGAGGCTATATATACATATCTGGGAGCTTTTTTAAATGTTATTGTTAACGGCAAAAAATTCTTACAACATTTTTTCTTTTTGTATACTTAAAAACTTTTACGGGATGTTTAGGTTAGAATACGTTTTACTTAACTACAATTTTAAAATATTTTCACTTTTAATTTTTAATAGACTATATTTCTTTTTAAAAACAAGTAAATGTATTAGAATTACTTACAGTATATAAAATTATTTTTTTCTCTTAAGTTTAAGTATGTATAGTACCAGGTCACATTTTCTTTTTTAAATTTTATTTTAAAATTTTATTTTTAAATATTATTTAAGTAATTTTTTTGACAATGACGGCAAAAATAGCTAAATAATTTCTCTGATTCAGAAAACATTTATTTTTTATAAAATTAGCAGTATATAGTTTCTCATGTATGTACAAAGGCAAAATAAAATAAAAAGTTACTTGGTAATATACATACTTAAACTTAATATGAAAAAATAAATACATTTATAATTCTATCATGCGTCCATATATTGTATATTACTGTCTCATCTAACCTAGTATATATATTAAAATTTGTGTATTTAGGCCTGCCTGATTTAATAAATTACAGAGATTATGGCTTATTTTTAATACAATCCATTCATACCCACGAATAACCTTCCGTGTATTGCAATTAAAGGATGTTAGAAATGTGCTATAACTGTGAAAATCGCTTTTATTTTTCAAGTATTTTCGATCTTCTTCCGAGATCATCTTCAGGGGTGCAAGCAGTAATACAAAACTGTATTGTTCGTGGGTGCTAGTAGTAATACAAAACTCGGTGTTACTATCCATTACTACAATTTCTTTTGCTTTTAAATGCAACTGTTCACAGTCTTGGTTAGCTTTCATAAAACGTGAAAATTATCCTTAATGGGATTTTTCTTCTATGCCTTAATGGCAAGGTCATGCGCGCATTAACGCGTGAAAACTGTTCTTTTTGTAGGCATTTCAGAACATTATTGCAGTATTCGTTGCTGATTCTATTCAGTGTCAGCTTTAATTTTTTAATGTAGATTATTTCTAGGATCTGTAGTTTGAATTTGTTATTTTCCTGGTATAGTATAGTTATGTTTGCATTTTATAATGTGAATGTGGACAGAAATATTGGTGTAAAAGTCTCGCAATGGACGAATAGTCAGACATATGTAGATATATGTTAATGTAGATGTCGTATATCCAACATATATATTTGTTTTCTGTCGGAATATCTGTAATATGTGTATGTGTGTGTGGGAGAATTTCTATTCGTGGTATAGTATTTAATAAGTTGGTATAACGTATAAAAGAGAAAACTCACATTTAATACGAAAAGCCAAAAAAAACTAGTTCACCGTTTGTCACTTTTCACTCGCCAGAATTTGATCAACGAATAAAGTCCTAAAGTAACTTACCGACTACATAGTTAAATGCAAAACTAATATACTGTTATTAGTAATATATCAAACAGAATATCTACAAGAAGATCACAAAAATCTGTGGCGCAGATTTGTACTTTGATAATATTCGATGGCGTCACTCTCGAGAATTTCCCTTCAAATAAGTTATTTTGTCATTCTTTAGAACGAAGTTGAATTTGACTAGTAGCCATTCCTACCTGCATTGTCTGGGCAATAAAATTTTTCTCAAGTGCTTTAAAATGGAAATTCGAATGAGATGAGCATATAACAAAGAACATGTTCTCGGGGTATGCCTCGGCACACTTACGATTTTAAACGGGTGCTCTGAGATTACCGACCCGGATACCGCAACAGACATATGCAAATTATTTCGAAGCTGAACTTCTAAATAAATAAATGACATAGTCTGCGTAACCATTCTAACTCTGGCCACATTCGTTCTACATAAACATAATATACCTTTATGGAATCAGGACTGTAAATATCCACTTTATCTGGTGCTTGAACATCCAGAATTGAGATTTGTCGCTGGATGGAGAGGGGACAGATAAAATTCAAATTTTAAAATAACTGAAAGAATTAGTGACTTTAAAAGCTTTTAAATTTATATTGAGTTTACAATAACACAAAAACAATCTGAATCTAAAAATGTTTGTTTTAAATTCAATTTTAAAATATCTGCAACATATTGTGAATTGAGGAAATCAATTTCATTTCTTCAAAATATCAAAGAATCAGAGTTAAAATGAGAGTTTTCATGACATGATTTTTTAAAATGTTAAACAGAGTTTGTGATATAAAGAACTTAACTCAATTGAAGTTCCATGGATTTTGTGATTTGAAGAACTCAATTTTGGCCGGATGGGACCTTCGGTCCAGTTTGGTGTTTCGGCGCAAATCGGTCTTTTGGCCGGAATTGAACTTATGGACCGAATCAGCGTTAATGGGATGTTTTCAAGTTCCATGGATTGAATTGATGATTTTCAAGTTATTTCAACAAAATTATCATTGCGGTTTTCCAAGCTGGACCAGAGGTCTCTTTAGTTTTGGGCCAATGGTCCAATTATGTGTACGCAGGACCAAGCTTAAACGTCCACATGAAGTGCGGCGCTTGTAAGCTAATTTCTAATAAACGCCGGAAGATGCATAGATATTCTCCCTTCAAAAGTTGATTTTCCCTCTCAATATATATATATATATATATATATATATATATATATATATATATATATATATATATATATATATATAGCATAATGAGAAGCCACGTATACTTTCTTGATATGTATATAATATGGAGAAAACAACTGAAAAGATGCAAATTAAAAGAAAAAAATTTGAATGTTTTTATGTGAAAATATTTATTTATATTTTTTTATATATTTATATTATTTATGTCCCAATAGTGGATATATTGGCGAATCTGGAATTAATTTTAGATTTAGTTTCAACAATCATAAACTATCCATACGTCAGAACAATCTTATTCCCCCATAGCTCAACACTTTAATCAATCAAGACACTCATTAGACAACTGTAAATGTTTATTGATAGATTCCGATTTTAGTTCCACATACACATGCAGAAAAAAAGAGAAATACTGGATTTTAAAATTAGACACATATAAATTAGGGTTAAACAAAGACTTGGGAATTTTAAATCTGTATATATATTTCAATAGTTAAAAAAATTCTTTAGATATAGTTAAAAAAAAACTTTTTAAAAAACATCTAAAATATTATCATTAGATTTACGTTAGAAATATTCAAACACAGTTGCATTCTACATATCGTGACGTCCGCGTCTTGCGACGGACGCTACTTGAAAACAAACTTCTGAATACAATTATTTAATTCCGAACTTTATAAAATGGTAAATAACAAAGATTTCCTTAGAGATGGTTCTAATAAATGTTTATAAATTTAATAAATGTTTATAAATCTAGGAATAAAAAATTGTTTTCATATTTATTTCTTTATAAATTGGTAATTTTTTTTTTTTGTTATTTATTTTTGTCATAAACGGGTTTTATTAAACAGAACTTTACATGAAAACTGAAGTATTGCTTACTTCACTTTTAAGTTGTAAATATTGGATATTTCAGACCGCCTCGGTCCTTCCTCTGAAATTAATTGAATAACGTGTGATATTTCAGGTCGCCCCGATCTTTCGTCAGAAATTAATTAAATAACTAAGTAACTAATAATAACAAAACAAAAGTCATTGAAACAAAGCAAGTTCAGACGACCAATGATGACAAATCCAGAACAACGTAACTATAAACAATTTTTTTTTCTATCCTCTGCCAGCCGCTATGGTGGAGAAAGCATTACCTCGAACCGTCGCCAGTGAGACACGCTGCAAGAGCCACTCCGTTTCGCGAGTCTCGTTCCTTAATCGAGACGCAATCGCGCCAATCCTCCGAAGGAACACCATCGAACGAGGGCCAATAACCCCTGAAGTCTCCACTGCCACAGGAGTAAAAAAAAATCTATCCGCAAGAGAAGAATATTTAATTAATTTCTGACGAAAGATCGGGTCGATCTGAAATATCAAATATATATATATATATATATATATATATATATATATATATATATATATATATATATATATATATATATATATAGTTTCACAAAAAAACATTCAATTTTTTTTCTTTTAATTTGCAACTTTTCAGTTATATATATATATATATATATATTAAAGAAAAACAGACCACTTTAAGGCTCCATGTAATAATTTATTTCACCATAGCCCTTTTAAAAGACGCTGGATCATCAGACTACACTTCCAAAAGGTGAAAAGAAAAATGAAATGAACATTTACACTTTTGATGTGTAGTATTAAGTTTATGTAATTTAACAGAGAGGGTAGTGAGGAGTGGTGTGACAGACATGATCGAGCCTAGAGCGGGTTTATTTTAATATTTCTATGTATCATACTTAGTATTAGGGGAGGAGGGTCCAGACATTGACATATTTAATCGGTCAACTTAACGGAAGTGATATATTGAAAGGGAATATTGAAAGGGAAGAAAAAGAAAAAACAAAAAAAAGAAAGAAGGGTGAAGTAAAGAGAAAGGAGCTGTAATTAGTCTTTTCGAAGAGAGGAGGAGTGGTAATCATTAGCAATTTATGTAAAAAATTTGATTTTAATGTTTGATAGTAAATATATATATAAAGCGGGGTTTAACACCAACATTGTTAAATTAAGTTGTGAACCGTTGTATCTTGAAATGATTAAAAACATTGCAGTCCTCCGAGGGTTTTATAACACTAGTGGACTCTACTTTGAACAATAAGAGTAGTTTTTATATCTAAGTTGAAACGATGACACCCTTGTTGTGACTTACTCATCCAGTTTTCCATTCTACTACTCCGACTTTTGTAAACTTATTCACAGTTCTCTTGATAATTCTTGAATGGACTTAAAGATAGAAGCCAAAGTATGAATGTTGGTGCTATCTATGAAGGTCTGAATTATACTTTTTATCTCGACTATTGCTCATTTTGGAAGACAGCGGGTTTGAGACCAAACGAATTTAACCTGTTATCGTTTAACTGATTAACTTACTCCAAATGTTGTCAAGATGGCTAAACGTCTTATCTGAAAACCTGGAAAAAGAAACTCAATTAGTTTAGTGTTTTTTTAGATATTAAACATTTTGTGGGTTGGGTAATTATGCTGTTTCACCAGTTGAACAATTCTCCTGTTAGACTCGGTATATATACGGTAGAGGAATTTACTTATTGTTTTATTTTATTTCATAGGTTTCTTTAAATTCTGTGCATTCCTCTACCTGAGGAGATCAAACTCATCCTGTAACCAGGAGTAGTAGTTAAAATCTTATACATTTACAGATTTATCATGAAGAGAGTGTCCAACAATATTAGAAGTAATCATATTATTTTGTAGTAAATTCCTGATTATTTCCACGCATATTTAATGTGTCTCCCAAGCTTCAATCAAAGTATGGTCGTTTTATAATTCTAATATTGACAAATAAATCTGTCTCAGCTTGTCAGTCAGTTAACGATACAGAACAGATAATAGACAGTCATAATTTACAGCTTTTACAGTTTAAAAGACGATCAACATTATAGAATACTCTAATATTCTGTATTGAAGAGAAACTTTTAATGAAGAAACTTACTCTCCAAAGTTTCCTAAGTTTTGTCAGCCAATCCAAAGATATTCCAAAATGTATATAAAAAGAAATAATTCAATGAAAAATGTAGATATTGATTTAATAAAGATAAGTAAGTAATTTACTAAAGTGTCCCGACACACCAGTTTCTTTAGCTCTGAAACTAATCTGATATATTTAGGATTGGTGATATTTCATGATAAATTATTAATTTTGTAGCCGAAAAATAAAATAGATTGTTTTTTTTTATTTGAAATTGATGTCTAGAAAATATTCAGGTTCTATGATCATATATGCATGACTCATTTCAAGATGGCGTCGTCTTTTCTTCATGTATTTATGTCGACGTTATTTTATTACATCATAAATGTACAGTGGACTCTCCAGACAAACCCGACAAATGCACAAAGTCAGTCATTCTGATAAACCCACTCGGGCGTCTCAAGGCGGTGTAACGGTTAGCAAGCTTGTCTCGCTAGATCCGTTACGACTGAGTAATGAGTACCATCCTCACTGGTTGACCCCTACTTCCGGCTTTGTGCCACATCTAAACTACGCTTGAAAAATCACTATATTTGTGAACCTCGTCGTGGTGTAATGGTTAGCAAGCATGTCTCTCTAGATCAGTGACGACTGAAAAGTGAGTTCGATTCTCACTAGGTGATCCATACTTTCGGCCTTGTACCACCTCTAAGCTAGGCTTAGAAAATAACCACTGATAAACCCACTGAATGTAAATATATGAATCTAACTACCAACTCTACTACAACTAAAATTGAACAGAATTTATCTACGTTTAACATAAACTGTGTTACGACACCTTATAAAAGAATAAAAACGCCATAACGTCCGCTATCCAATACAATTTATACAATCGAAATAGCATCAAAATAATTACAGCTCCACCCAAATCAATTGGGGATATTATCAGAACCAAAACATCTCACAATAGTAATAATTCTGAAGCTGGTATATAAAGGGTGTTCCAATAACTTGGACCGATTTTAAATGTGAATATAGTTTAAGTAACTAATGATTTTTTTTTCTTTTTCTTCCAGATTTGTCGGACATTTGGACGATATTATTTTTCACACATAATTGCCATGACATAAATAACACGATTCAATAGAGAGATAAATACATGTTCTCCAATAACACTGATTTATTTACTGCTGATTTGATCCGTCTTAATGAAACACTCTTATACATAATAAATCTTAATGAAACACTCATTATATATATATATATATATATATATATATATATATATATATATATATATATATATATATATATATATATATATATATATATATATATATATATATATATTGTGGTGTAATAGATAATGGTTCGGAATTATTATTCGGGGAGCTGAGTTCCAATTCCAGTTGGTTTTCTTTTATTCACTTACGCGCAAATAACTTCGGGGAAGGTATGAATGCCCCTCGTTACCCTCCAGCTATTTATTACCTTTGACCTTCTAGTTAATAATATATTCGTTCGTTCGGCCGGCCGGCCGGCCGGATAATGAATCATTGTAACCCAGCTCTCTCTCTTTCTTTCTCTCTCCCTGTGTTTGTGTGTGTGTTTATATAAATATATATATATATATATATATATATATATATATATATATATATATATATATATATATATATATATATATATATATTTAAAATTTGTGTATTTAGGCAGCAATCCTTCTTTCAAGCACATTTCATTAAAAACGACTGACAAATATATATATATATATATATAAAGGGTGTTCCAATACACTGACTTATATTAGGCAAACCATAACCCCCTATCACGCATTTGACTGGAAGTTGACCAATAGCCAATAACAATGATGTGAGCTCTATTTAAATTGTTTACAGGGAATTTTTCTTTTTTTATGTGGATACCCTAACATCAGATACTCGGAAGGTAATTATATATTTACCCTTTTTTTCCTTTTTCTTCCCCTCCCCCATCAACTTTCGTCTCGCCAGCTAATAATTACTGTTATTAATAATAATAAAAAACAACAACCATAAAATAATTAAAAATTTATAATCTAAATCTGACATGACATTTTGCTTATTGAAATATGACCTGAAAAGAGGAACAAAAATATATTAACGTTATTGAGTGCGGTAAATAGAAAACTGGAAATTGAGAAAATGGTTGCTCAGGGAGCCCTCCGCGAAAATGAAACCATTGAAAATCAGGCGCTAAAATGTTACAAATGCAAATTTATAAAAGAACGAAGTAAAGAAAAGTACATTATTTACATTATTCGAACTATGGTCCTCATCTTTTTCGACATATTTATTACAACGTTTCGGCCGTTGTACTCTCGGGCCTTCTTCAGGAGGTTGGAATGTCGAACTGAACCCTTTATTTCGCTCACTGGAGTAGACTGTTCTAGTTCCACGTGACACGTTTAATGGATGTCGGTTATCAGTTTTCTCCTGTTAATTATTGAACTCACACTCTTTGGGTCCTGTCACTAACTAACGCCTTTATCCACTGTGCCATATGCCCTTGAAATGTTGTTTGAAAATTTATTATATACTAGCAGCATGGCCCGGCCTTGCCCGTGCTTGATTAAAAAATCGTACGACTCATACAGCAATCGCTATCACTTGACTTAAAATAATATTTTTGCCCTTCCCTGCCTTTAAATGAGTGCCCTTTGACGTGCTGATGTTGCTACATGCCTTACTTCTTGCGTATCTCACACTTTTTCTAAGCTCTATACTAAACATTAAATCTGTTACGAAACTAAACAAAATGAACAAAAAACTCGTAACTGGAAAAACCGAATGAAAAAAGAATGTTAACAACAAATACTTTTTCACACACAACCCAGTTCTGCGGAAACAGAATCAACGTTGAGTTTCAGCAAGCGAATTAGCCAATTGGAGTAAAGTGCCATGCAGATTAAATTTTTTCCCACTTGTGACGAATGCAGCTATCGATTTTTTTTGCATGCTAGCATGCTAGTTAACATTCGTGTCAGACAGCTGTTGGCTCTCACGCTGGCCAATAGAATCTCCCTGCCTATTCGTGGCAGTCAGCTATAGGCTCTCACTCTGGCCAGTAGAAAGTGGCCTCAAACTACATGGAATCTGCCGTAGAAGCATGAAAAATCGATTATTTCCACTATCGATGTGAGTTGGGAAATGCAAAGTCGGAAAGTTGGTTCACTGTGTCGAGCTATACAACTTTTCTCGACAGAATCTGTCTAACATATTAACAAGTCTACCATTCGTCCATTCTTTGGATATTACTTCCAATTATGGTCTGTGTTTCTGCTATAAATTTAGAGATTATTGAAAAGATCTAAAGAGAAAACTACAACGTTATTGGCATCTCTACCTCAATCACTTACCCACCGCTGTAATGTAGCTTCCCTCTGCCTTGTCTATAAATACTTACATGTTAACTGATCCGTTGAACTTACCTATATGTTACCTAGACATTATGAATTCATAAGCGGAGTATCAGATTGTCGGCAGTGGCATATTATTTTATTGATGAAATGGCTAGATATATACGTAAGTTCTATACTAACAGTTGCTTCTAACGCAATTCTCGCTTGTGGAAATTTCTTCCGTCGTCTTTCTTCCCAGTTATCTTAGTTCTTTAAAAATTTAAATGAGATTTCAATCGTTATTTCTTGTCTTCTTAATTCTTGTTATATTTTGTTATCGCTCCTTAATAGTATATTTTTCTCATATTCTCTCACACTTAGTTGCCTCTTCTGTCTTTGTGACTTTATTGCTTTTGGTTTGGGGGAAATGAATAAAAAAGCATTGCCTTCAGCTATAGATATTGAAGAAACTGTCATCTTTAATGAAATATACCAAAGGGAAATGTGTAAAGTGAGTGAAGAAGTATACAAACTGATTTCTCAGCTGTCATTATTAGCAATAACTTATTTAGCTGTATTGGTTGGATTTGGTAACTGGTTTTAAGGTTTAATACTTTATGGAAATAGTCAGACAATACAAACTTGAATACAACATATTCGGAGTCAAGTGATATTTTAAGTTAGCATTGCAGGCATTAAAATTATCATCTTCTTCAAAGAGGATGATTATACGAATATAAATGGCGATTGTAAGTTCTTGAATAAAATACTATTTCACGGTATAGATTACAACCAAAAAAGCTTAATCTAAAAGGCATATTCGAACAAGACAATGCTCCTTCCTATTCTATAAAACCTGCCATTGAGTAACTTGCGAAAAGACATTTCAAAGACACACCAAATTAATCGAATATCTCCAAGCTTCTCCAAATATTAATTCAATAGAAAAATTGTGAACCATTATTAAGAGATATAGATGATAATTTTATTAACCGTTATTGCAAAGAAGTCAGTATTTTTAATATCAGGCATTTTTCGAAAATGTTGACCCAAATAATGTAAAAACCTATTACATAGTCCCATATGTATGATAATGTTCACTTAATTATATGGCGAACAGTGTTCACGTAATCAAATATCTCGCAAAATCAGTTTTGGGGGGAATCTACTTTCTAACATTAACTAATTCTCAAGAGATTTAATTCCCAACGTTATAAGTTAAGACTACTTATGGAAATCTTCCCTAATGCGCACATTTGAGGGCTGAAGATTTTGTTTCTTTTAAGCCTTTCACACCAAGCAAGGCGGGAAGACACAAGCACACAAGGGGTTACAGAGGGTTAGAGCTAGAGCAAATAGGGGTGATAGAGGAAAGGATGAAGAGAAGGATAGGGGATAGATCAGGGTATCTGGAGATGTCGATTGAAATCCGGAGGGCTCAAAGTCTCTCACACTATCATTCACAACCGTGTATGTCACCTTATATAATTTTAATATTGCCTTTCAAAAGTGTAAAGTTTAAATTCATTTTTTCACCCTTCAAAGTGAAGTCTGAAGTTCCAGAGAAAAATAAAATTATATGTGTGTGTGTGTGCGTGCGTGTGTGTGTGTGTGTGTGTGAGAGTGTGTGTTTGTCTGAGAGAGAGAGGGAGAGAGAGAGAGAAAGATGAGAACGAATAGAGTACAATTCCAACGTTCCTATCATTTAATTTAAAATAGAGACTAATACAAATTAGACTAATATTAATTATATTAGGATATTGCATCGAAATCTTGTCAAAATTACAGTCATGTATTGACTATCCTGTTCAGTTAAATTCGATTTTAAGTGAACGTTGATTTTAACATTTTCGCGATTCGTATAAGCAATTTATGTTGGATTCCAGATACGTATAACAAATATATAACAGATTTTGGACATGCAGTTCCTCATTGCGCAGACAATGTGCAATGTAACCGGTATCCATGTCTAAATCCAAATGCAAAAGCCATAGAAACACATTTTCTAAGCCTTTCACGGGACGCCACTAGCACACAAGAGGTTACAGAGAGTTGGAGCGAGAGCAAATAGGAGTGATAGAGGAACGGGTGAAGAGATGGATAGGGGGATAGATCAGTGCATCTGGAGACGTCGATTGACATTACATTTGAATAGTTGGAGATTATAGCTATCAGGGAAACAGGAAGAGGGGAGGGAGTTCCACAGGCTAGAGGTGCGAGACATGAAGCAATTGGAGTAGAAGTGACGGTTACATTTAACAGTTTCGACAGTGAAAGGGTGTGGACGAGATACCAGTCTAGTAGAACGCTTAAATTCATGAAGTCTGGGAACCAGCGAACGCAGCTCTTCGGAGCAGTTACCGTGAAAGTATTTGTAAAAAAAGACAGAGGGAGGCAACGGCACGTCTGTGCGAGAGCGACTGCAGGCGAGATGACAGATCAGGGCCAATTACGTTGCATATCCATCTCTGGGTCTGATAAAGAACCTTGAGACAAACAAAAGGGGCAGCGGACCATATATGGCAGCAATACTCCATGCAAGAGCCAATGGTTGATTTGTAGATTTGAAGGATCGACTCCGGCGATGAAAAAATAACCGCTATTTTGAAAAAAATTCAGATTGCTATGTCAAATTTGTAGTAACATTTTACTCGAAGTCATAGGCACATATCAGAAACTTGAACAATTTTCTCTGTTTATGTTAGTTTACACCAGGACGTGAAATGTATTGATGTGAGGAAAAAAGAAATCGATAGATGAAATATAGACATTTGGTATTTTCAGACAAAACCAAAAAAGAACCGAATCAGCAAATCAGAGAGATATGGTGAGACAGTGGCGAAGGGATTAATACTCTCAGCTCTAACGTTTTATGTTCTGTTTTATTTAGTTTCGTGCACAGAATGCATAACAATAAAAATGTATTGATTTATCTCCCTTGCTTCTGGACGTATTAAAAGCCTGAAAGGCCATTGGTGACCAACCAAAAAAAAGAGAAATAGAATGACTATGCTTACGAGAGAAGAAATGAGGAATTAGTGAGCTTTTCTTAAATAAAAAAAGAAAGTTAAATGTAAAAATAACAGGAAATGAAGGCGGCATAAGTATAAGATATGAAAATAGAAAGATTTCCATGAAAGATTCTGTCGTCTTCTCAAGGTGAAATTGCGTTTTCACTGTTACCTCGTTAGAGTCGAGTTTCTGCTATCTTTGGAAGGAAAACAATCGCAATGCACAAGATTTGCGTCGGACCAACTAAAAGTTGGCAAATATAGTGCGCTGATTTTTGTCCGATAAAATAATCTAACGAGACAGAGAGAAAGGAACGGGCATCGAGGAGTTAATTTTGTCTCTCAACAGAGACGGGAACGCGTTATGCAACTTTGCAGATGTTTAATGAAAGCAATTTGGAAAAATAGAGATGAAAATGAAATAAAAGAATAAAAAAATAAAAATAAAAAACATTGGCTCATAAAAAAAGGAGAGAAAAACGGGAGTAAATAGACAAGCGAGATATAAATTGCGTTTTTAAACGACTTGTATTTAAAGAGGAACATTACAGGTATTGACATATTGATCAATGTGTCGAGATATATAGGGTTAAGAAAATCTATCGATATGTGCTTCTAAATATCTATCTATCTATCTGTCTATCTATCTATCTATCTATCACAGAGTCTTCCCTTTTTTCTATCTATCAATCTATGTATCTATGTATGTATGTAAGTATGTATGTATGTATGTATGTATCTCTCTATCTATCTATCTCAGTTTGTTCACTATCTCATTTTGTTCATATCTCTCTATCTCAGTTTGTTCGTATCTATCTATCTCAGACTGTTTAATATCTATCTATCTATCTATCTATGTTCACATTTTCTTATCTCAATTTATTCAAACCTATAGGTATTGTTAAAACACTTTGCCTATATCTATCTATCTATCTATCTATCTATCTATCTATCTATATATATATATATATATATATATATATATATATATATATACCAGTTTGGTCATTATCTATCTATCTCAGTTTGCTCACTATCTCATTTTGTTCATATCTATCTCTCTCACATTGTTCGTATCTATCTATCTATCTATCTATCTATCTATCTATCTATCTATCTATTTATCTATCTATCTATCTCACTTTGTTCGTATCTATCTATCTATCTATCTATCTATCTATCTATCCCACTCTGTTCACATTTATCTATCTCAATGTATTCAGTTCTGTATCTCCTACTTTCTCTCAGAGTCTGTCCTTATCTATCTATCTATCTATCTATCTATCGATGTTCACATTTACTCATCTAAATTTATTCAAAACTTTATGTATTTTTTAAACACTTTTCCTACATCTATCTATCTATCTATCTATCTATCTATCTATCTATCTATCTATCTATCTATCTATCTATCTATCTATGTGTGTAACTACATAACAGAAGTAGACAGTGGGAATTCGTTTATTGTTTCAACGGAATGCAAAATATTATTACCCACACATTGCATTATCCAACAATTGATTTGCTGATGTACATTCTTCAGAATCCATAAACATTCACAATCTACTCCATGAACACCATCCTCACCCTCAGACCACGAGTGTCTACAAGATATAAAAAAATGAAGTGAAAATCATGGTATAAGTATATATTAACGTGTAGAACACATTCTACCATCAACATGGAACAATAGAAAAGCATATCGGTTCCACATATGGTTGGTTTCTCTCGATAAATGTTGAAGCATTCTGGTTTGATAACTCTCCATATCTTATTTAAACTATTTACATGACTCGGACTGTTGTCTCCATCATTGTTACGATGCTGACGACGTTTCGACCTCTGTACGCAGCGGCTTTCTTCTGGTGATTGCAATTAGAACGCTTTATATCGACCACGGTCCATGCCTCTTCCGCACCTCAGTGTCAAATATATTAAATCAATTCTACAAGGTTTTGTTCACATCTGCTCTATACAAGTATCGAACTCAAAACTCTGTGAGTTCGGTCATTGGATTCAACCTGCGCTTTTATCCACTGTGCTATGTGTCATGACTACGGTAACAAAGATAGGGACATCAATCCGAACAATGTAAATAATTACAATGCCACATCTCAGAAATATAGACTGAACTTGAAGAGGAATATGGCAATAAAGATGAAGACAACAGTTCGAACAATGTAAATAATTGCAGTGCCACATCTCAGAAATATAGACTGAACTTGAAGAGGAATATGGCAATAAAGATGCAGACAACAGTCCGAACAATGTAAATAATTACAATGCCACATCTCAGAAATATAGCCAGATGCTCATATCTGCTTCTGCAGTATGTGCCATTTTCATTCAAGACATAGGCATCCATAGCTATCCACAACTTCATGTCTTTTGTAGCACTCGATAAATGTTGTCTTTTTGTTATTTCTATAAAACTCCGTTCCTCCATCCATTCACTCAATTTTGAGAATGTTAATTTCTATTCTCAGAATCATACAGGATCTGGAAGAAGTAAAATTTAATTCCATGAAATTACGGGATGGAATCTTCTTTCATCATGTGCCGTGTCTCCTCAGAATGTAGGCGATCATGGCTCTCCCCAACTTCCTGTCCTTTTGAGCTCTTGATGAATTTTGTTTGTTATTTCTCCTAAACCCTGTTCTGCCATCCATTTACTCAAGCTCTCTAAGTAAGTTATACCTTGCTTTCCTCTGACCATTTTGTCTTTAATCTGTTCTGTGTGAATCAGATTTTCTTAAATCTTCTTCCTCACTATGTGCCGTACAAAATTTAAACTGTCGCTTCCGAGTATTGTGCAGAAGTCCATCTTTGGTCCCCGTTTTCTTATTCCTCGTCGTCGCTCACATATCCTCAGAATGTTTCTGGAGAAATACATTTCTGTTGCTTGAAGTCTCTTCTTCATCTCTGAGGAGATTGTCCAGCGTTGACTGATGTATAAAGGGAAAAATATCACGTAAGAGTTCAGTAATCTTTCCTTGGATTCTAACGAAATTGTCCCGTCTTAATACGTTTGGAATTCATCTTTCACTATGCCAACGCGTCTTCGGATGTCAGTGTCGCACGCTTTTGTGCTCTATTAGAATAATTCCCAGATATATAAATTGTTGTGGTTGTTTGATTTTTGTATCTCCGATTTGTAATGTGTATTTTGCAACCATCCTTTTGTTAACAACCATGGATTCTGTCTTGATGTTTACTCTATTCTTCTTACTTTCCTTCACTACCTTCGATAGGTCCTTGTCGTGTCCGCTATCATCACTGTGTTATGTGCATATCTTATGTTGTTAAGACTGTACCCGTCAATGAATCCTGGTAGGACTGCTAAGTTTCTCACAATTGCCTCGTTGTCGGGATCCGTCCGTTTCAAGTGAGATGGAGTAGCGCCGCAGGTGCTAGGCGATGGAGTTACATCGACTCTGGTGACTGTGTAGTCCCACTATGGAGCGGCAGTCTACCAGGCACTTCTTGCGCTACGAGCCTGGGCAGAATGTATGCAGAACTAGGGCTGCACAGATGTCTAGCTCCCCCTCTCGGCCTTGCTAGCAGAGTCCAAAGGAGAGGATGAACCAATACAGTTTGGTACCAGCGCGACTGCAGGAGTTGCCGGAAGGTAGCACAGAGTGCCGTCCATCCGCTTAAGGGGCTCCACTCCGGATTTGTGTAGGGTTTACACCTTAGCCTTTTCTTTTCCCGAAGATTTCTATAAGGCACTGGAGCTATTTAACCCATAGCTGGAATTTGGTTCATGGGCACCAGGGCGTTGCCACACACCGGTGAGCCTGCATGCCGCATGTTAAAGGAGCCAAATTCCTCCCCATCCCCCGTAGTTTAGCCCAAGTCCGCAAGGTGCTCGGTTGCCATGTGTCGCCACAAGGTGGCACTACATAGGGCTTGTGGATGGAGAGGCTATATACACTCAGCTCCCCTTTTCTCATTGCTACTAGCCAGCGGCGGTAGCTGAAAGCGAGAAGCGACAATCACTCCCACTACAGACTACCACACTAGATGCATCACAACAGCCTTTGTATGGGTTGAATAAGTCGCGTGAGAGGACAAATCCTTGTCTTATACTCTTAACTATTATTTTTTTATTTTTACTAAACTAATTTTCTATTCGTGTACATACGATTTACTGCCAGTTTAGCATCTTAATTTTCATAAATTCTTTCCCAAATATGACCCGATTGCTGAGCAGATCTAACAGATGTTTTTGGCGTACATTATCGAACGCTCTCTAAAACTCAAGTACACGCCATTTTTCCTTTATATTACTCTTTTTCTGATACCATTCTGAGCATAAGTATAGTGTTATTTGTCCTGGTGTCTTTACCGAACCCGCACTGTTCTTGTCCTATCTCTGGTCTGATTCCGCTGCGCACTATATCCTTTAGAATTCGGATGATGAGTTGTGTTATGTGGCTCATTTGGCCGATTGTTCGGTGGAATTCTCATTAGTTTGCACCTGGTTTCTTAGACAGTGCTATGAAAAGAAATCTGCTTAGGTCTTCCGATATAACTCTACTGTTATAGATTTCATATATTATTTCTGTAATCTTGTCTATGGCAAAATAATCTAAGGCTGCCAGTATGTCTATTAAAATTCTATTTGTCCATGCCACTTTGTTTCGTCACAATTTGGCCAGTGCAGCTTCCACTTCGGTTTTTAGTAATTACGGCCTGTCAGTGTTCACCGGAATACGGATGATCCTTTTTTTGTTATAAGGCTCATTATAGTCTGTTATTCGTAGATTCAGAATCTTGTGTCCGGACAGACCTCAACAATATCCTGATTGGTAGAGTTGCCTCATATCGGGGAATAAGACATTTTTGATGGAGTTTGTGAATGGGTGCCAATGTTCACGAAAATGTCCTGCAATCAGTTGTTTACTGGTGCAAGTAATGGTTTGTAAATTCTAACGCCTCCGAATCGTAACTATCTTTTAGTATCGTAGAGAGCAATTTTTACATTCCATTATCAACTCATTTTGATTCCGGCTAGCATGAAGTGGAGTGATTTTATTTCCATTACCAGGTCTGCTAGAAAAATTTGTTCACTTTATCGTGCAAGACAATCTTCCTCGTCAAAATCCATATTTATGAAGTTACTATGGAATATTCCTGCTATATCTGGTTTGAAGTAAATGCTATATAATTCGAGGATCTCGACAAAATCCAAAAAGAGGCTCTGTACTTTTATACTTACAAGTCTGGCAGCTCAACTTCATTCAAAACTCGCATCGTCGTGACGTGGTTCTTTCCGCCTTTTCTATAAAAATCTTCATGGCAATTGTTCTAATGAGATTTCCTCCTTAAATTGAAGCGTACTACTAGATTGGCAATTAGGTCTCATCGTTATACTGTTGAATAAGCTAGATGTAACCGTAATTTCTATTCTAATATTTGATTTTCTAGCATTTTTCACCTATGGGACTCTCTTCCGTTTGCTTACTACTTTGCCGTGTTTAATTTTCAAAGGTTTAAATGCAACGTACATTGCTATCTTCTGTTGTTCTGAATTACGTTCTTTTATTGTCCTTTTTTTCACTAATATCTTCTTATTTTCTTTCCGCTGCAGTAATCCATTGCGTCTTAATGTCATGATCATCCTACTAGGGTTGAGAAGGTATGATGAATCCTCCCACAGGAAACTTACAGTCATCTTGAGAAGTGGTAACAATACAGTCACGATGATTTGGACTTCAACTGGACTGTAATTTCTCTGGTCACACCACTTGTTCAATTGATTCAACCTAACATTTGTGTTCAGCAGTCCATGTGTAGGAGTGAATCAAGTGCTACAATATTCACAATCGGTCATTTCCACCTCCGATATATATATATATATATATATATATATATATATATATATATATATAGTCAAACCTAATGAGCCAGACAAACCTACCAAGACGATCTGCCTAAGTGAAACCTTGGTAGGTTTGTCTGGCTCATTATGTTTGACGAGGTTTGCTCTACGTTTGTATCGAGCTCTTTAGTTAGTTGTTTACTCGTATCGGAGTTTTTTCTTTGGGCCTTGAACCTGTATCTGTGCGATTATTTTCGACAGACTTTCATGTTCCTGGCTCTTTCTTTTTTAAAAACTTTTTTTCCCTTCGTGATTGATTTGGCTATTGTTAAATCAAGAATTCGAATGTTTTTCGACATAGTTATCTATCTATCTCTCTCCCTATCTCACTCTCTCTCTCTCTCTCTCTATATATATATATATATATATATATATATATATATATATATATATTACGATATAATCCTCTCTATCTCTCTCTCTCTCTATATATATATATATATATATAAAGAAATTTTTATATTTAACTTTCTTTTTATAGATACAAATTTTAAGTAAATACTCTGTTTATAATAAACAGTATTAAACAACATTTACCGGCCTGAATAATTCATGTAAGATTGAAGTTTATAAGCATTAAGTTCGAAAGATCCTCTGTGGCCGATTCGGGTAAAGGCCACGTCAGGCTATATGACTGTTCCGTATAGGATGCAGGTTCGAATTCTGTCGGAGGACGAATATTTTTTATGAAAATTTCTCGGACATTCAGTTCGGTAAATGTTGCTTAATACTGTTTATTATAAACATAGCATTTACTTAAATATTTGTATCTATAAAAAGAATGTTAAACAAAAATGTCTTTTTATATATATATATATATATATATATATATATATATATATATATATATATATATATATAGAGAGAGAGAGAGAGAGAGAGAGAGAGAGAGAGATGATTGAAATATATAATACACGTAAAATTTTTGTCACTTAGCGGATTAGTGTTACCATCGGAATCCAGTTTCCAGAATTTCGTAAAGGGATCCTCCGGTAATCACTCCATCCACTCGTCAAGGGTATCAGCAATTAACAGCTTATAATTATAGATTTTTTATATGCATTTTTCGTCAGTGCAAGTGTTATCTTTTTTCAAAGTGTATGTGTTCGCGTGTGACTTCGCGCGTGTGCGCGTATGTATGGAACATCGTGTTTATTTGTCTTTTGCGTTGTTTTTTTTTCACTTTAAACTCACTGGGTGCCTCCTACTTTCGTCTTGTTACCCCATCTAAGGTACGCTTGGAGAATCCCTATACTAAGAATCTAGTGGAAATAATGAGAAAAGGCTACATATCATAGGATCATCATTGCATAAGAGATGCAAACTGAAAGCACAAAATAACCTTACTAAGAAGCTAATTTAAATAGTTAAGAGAACAGGGTTTGAAAGATATATCAAAAATACAAACCTTACTAAGTGGTACAAAAGACAGAATTCTGCGGGGGACTATGATCACTAACATTCTGAAGGTACAAAGATGAAGAATATCTTCGCCTAGGGCAAGTATCCAACTTTCGTATGGAAAAATTCCCCTCGAATAACAACGAAGTGTTTACGGGATTCATATGTTAATTCCCTGTCAGATTCTTTCAATAGCTATTTACTTAATTAAGCTAACTCTGTCAATTGATCAGCAAAGTGAGCTTACGAACATTCATATCTCAGTAGAGGACCTTCTACGTTTGTTCTACTCAGCTGAAAATCATGCATATTAATAACTAAAAAAAATGCTATCAGCCTTGCTTGCTATAAGAAACTGTCATTCATAATAAGTGAAACACAGTGATCACAGAACAATTTGAACAGAGAAACTTTTCATTCTTTGTCAGAATTCTTAAAAACTACAGACGTTTCTTTGTTTCCTATTGTATATGCCATCCACATATACCACCCAGAAATACCAACCACATATACCACCTAGAAATACCCCCACATATACCACCTAGAAATACCTCCCTCATATACCACTCAGAAATATCACCCACATATACCATCCATAAATACCTCCCACATATACCACCCAGAAATAACTCTCACATATATCACCCAGAAATATCACCCACATATACCACCCAGAAATAACTCTCACATATACCACCCAGAAATATCACCCACATATACCATCCACATATACCATCGAGAAATACTACCCACATATACCACCAGGAAATATCACGCACATAAACCATCCAGAAATACCATCCACATATACCACCCAGAAATACTACCCACATATACCACACAGAAATAATTCCTACATATACCACCCAGAAATACCACCCACATATACCACCCAGAAACATCACCAACATATACCATCCAGAAATCCCATTCACATATACCACCCAGAAATACTATCCACATATACCACCCAGAAATAACTCCCACATGTACCACGCAGAAATACCTACCACATTATAATAAGATTTTAGGTAGATGAAAACTCCATTGTCACTATCGTCTTACTATTATGTGAGGTTTCGTTTGGTTTGGTTGTTTTTGTTTAGTGGCATATCAAAACATCTATGGGTTTTAAATGCCGGAAATCTAAATATTTTTTACGCTATTTTTTATTATTTTTTTCTTAGATATTAATATTTTTTTAGTGAAACAAGTCTTACTAATTAACCCATATCTTGTTGGGGAAGATGTGGATTCATGCCTTTCTCGCAGTTAATTGCGCGTAAATGAATTTAATGAAGCCAGATAGAATTGGAACTCGGCTCTCCATTCACAATTCCGAGCCATTATCCATTACACAACCCGCACTTCCTATCTTATACCAGCTGGTATTCTCAAGAGGTCACCTATCTAGGTACTGACCAGGCTCGGCTTTGCTTAACTTCGGCTAACTATTTAGACGTGTTTCTAGGAGGCGTATGAGGGATGCATTTCTGCCGCATCCTGAATTTTCAATGGAATGTCTGCTCACACGAAAATGAATCCGTGATTATCGTCCAATTTTCAAATTTACACTGAAAATCGAATTCAGTAAATTTGAACCGTATCAAGCGTTTCAACTTCAAACATGTTACGCTAAAACTAACGATTTCCCAAGGAAATGAAGATCAAATAAGGACTAACCAAAATGCATTTTTTAACAGAAATAATATTTAATATCTATTAACTATATCTTAACGAATATACATCTTAAACATCGCCGATCGGACCAGAGCTGTTGTCGAAGTTAGCTCCTCCTTAATTCCCAAATTGTCACCAGGGGTCTCTCTCCCTATACTATAAATACGGGAAAACTTCTTGCCTCGTTCCCTCTTTCCTACAGGCCTCGTGCCGCACCCCACCTCACGAGGTAAATCCTCTTTTTCATTTCTTAATTTCGGCGAACACCGCTACAATGTGAGCTCTCGCAAAAGACGGCATTTTCCACTTCTGGGAAGACGCTATGAACATTACAAACATACACGTACGTACGAACATTCACCAAAGAACAGACAAAAATGTTGATACACACACACACACACACACACACACAAATATTATTGACTATGTGAATTGTAAAATTGTTTTGTTTAATACATAATCAAAACCGATATATATATATATATATATATATATATATATATATATATATATATATATATAATGAAATATATGTAGACAATCAAAACCGATATATATATATATATATATATATATATATATATATATATATATATATATATATATATATATAATGAAATATGTCTTCTTTTCATCTTCGGTTAGACAATTTGAGTCCGCCATTCTTCTTGTAGTTTGGACCTTTTTTCTAGCAGGAAATAAACGCACGTGTCCCAATTTAACAACACATAACCACCCCGGTCCTCTACACTGTCACCAATAACGATGTTGCCTCAGCGAAGTCCTGTGCATCGAACGACTATTCGGTCTTTAAATCAATTAGACATCAAGTGGAGCTTGTACATATGATTCATCGATAAAGATGCTGGAAAGATGATCGGCTCTACAATCTTCCCCACATATCTTTATAATCTGTGCCTCTTAAACTGCATATCTCTAACACGATTGGCTCCCGCGGCCCCGCCCGAGGTGAATATCATTGTGAAAGAAACAAGGGCGAATCAACTTGCATTTAGTTTATTTTAATTTCCTGGCACTATATAAAACAATTAAATATATTTTCATGAAGTTTTATTCTCCTTTATATGCAGGTGCCTATCAGAATCATGGCTCTCCACAACTTCCTGTAGCTCTTAATAAATTGTGGTTTTCCTGTTATTTATCCTTAACTCTATTTTGCCATCACTAAGTGTGTAATGCATTGTATTCCTCTGTCTCTATTGACTTCAATCTGTCCTATGAGTATCAGTTTTTCCAAGCTATCTTTCCTCAAACTCAACGAAAGTCAATTTTTAGGTCGGAGAGCAACTTTTATCTTTTTTCTTCTTTTCATGTACCGTTTTCATTTTGAACGTAGTCGACCTTGGATCTCCACAACTTCCTGTCCCTTGAAGTTCTCAATAAACTTTGTTTTTCTGTTATCCCTCCTAAACCCTGTTCCGTCAACCATTTAATCAAATTCGCTAGGTACGTTATACGTTGTTTTCCTCTGTCTCTCTTGCCTTCGGTCTGTCCTGAGAGTATCAGATTTCTCAAGCCGTCTTTTCTCATTATGTGTCCTATGAACCTCAACTTACTCTTCCTAATGCCATGTATAACTTTCATGAAGTAGACATCCGTTTACCTCCCGAGATAAAAGTAGCCCTCTGTTTTGCCACAACCCAGTCCTTTCTTAGTAAGATTTGGGGGTACCTCTCCATGTCGTAAACCTGGGTGATGTTTTATTTTTCTGAGTAATTATTTTTATAAATAACTATATCTGTTTCTGTCTATATTTCTAAGATGGGGTATTATGTACATTATTTACATTATTCGGAATTGTCCTCATCTTTGTCGCCATATTCATTACAACGTTTCGGCCGTTGTACGCTCCGGCCTTCTTCAGATGGTTGGAATGTCGAACGGAACCCTTTCTTTCACTCACTGGGGTAGACTGTTCTAGTTCTACGTGCCATGTATTAGGGATGGCAGTTATCAGTTATCTTGAGGACACATGGTACCGTGGATAAAGGCGTTAGTTAGATCAAGTGACAGGTCGGACCCAAAGAGTGTGAGTTCAATACCCAGCTAAGGCAATTTCGACCTTACAGAGGAAAATTAACAAGAGATAACTGATAACTGACATAAATTTGAACATTCACGTGGAACTAGAACTGTCTACCCCAGTGAGCGAAATAAAGGGTTCAGTTCGACATTCCAACCGCCTGAAGAAGGCGCGAGCGTACAACGGCCGAAACCTTGTAATAAATACGCCGACAAAGATGAGGACACTAGTCCGAATAATGTAAATAATATAATTATTTCTGAATTTAAATTTAATATTTTTTACATTTTCAAAATATACAATCAGAAATGTCACTATTGATTACTTTATAGAAAGTTTATTCCACTTAGCTACCATGCTGAGTTCAGAACGCTGACGTCGTTACTACATTCAAGAAAGCAATGGATTTATTTGAATATGTAAGCTATAATAGTTGTTATTAATATAGATTTATTATTTTAGAAAATAGTTTTAAAACTTAATATTAAGAAAGATCGCTAATTTCACATATATATTTCATTCGGGCAATATATGAAATCGTATTGAATTTATATAATTTATTATGAAATGTTTGCACAGACAGCCAAAAATAACAAACATCTTATCTTTAATTCTTCCCAGGATTTCAAAATGACGGGAATATATTTTTACATTATTATATTAGATACGCCTACTGGTGGTGACGGGATACCAGCCATTGTCCTGAAGAAATGCGCGCCTGAACTGGCGCCTGCCCTCTCTAAATTATACAACCGCTGCCTCAAGGAGTCATGTTTTCCTGACTGCTGGAAGTCCTCAACCATTGTTCCTGTCTTTAAGAACTCTGGTGACCCCTCCGACCCTTCCAATTACCGTCCTATCAGTCTCCTACCCCACTTCGGCAAATCTTCGAGGCCATTATCAACACCGAAGTGATTAATCATCTGATATCCCATGATCTGCTCTCAGACAAGCAGTATGGTTTCCGCTTTCCCCGATCTACGGCCGATGTGCTTACGGCCATCACTGAATTTGTCTACCAAGCTATCCGTAATAACGGTGACGCTCGTGCCGTGGCCCTAGACATCTCCAAAGCGTTTGATAGAGTTTGGCATGCCGGCCTTCTTCGCAAGCTCCAGGGTTATGGTATCACAGGTCGATTGTTTGACCTAATACAATAATTCCTGTCAAACCGGGAATTGAAGGTAGTTCTCAGTGGATTGATCTCCAGCTCCTATCCCACTAACGCAGGTGTTCCCCAAGTCGGCATCTACGCTTACGACACCACAATTTACTCCTGCCTCAAACACAAATCTAGTGATGCTGACAAAGTTAACCTGGCAGCTCAAATTGAAAAGGACCTCCAATCGGTTGTGAAATGGGGCGAGAAATGGATGGTTAACTTTAACGCCTCTAAAACAAGACTGCTCTCTATTAACCACCACAAGGATCCATCCCTGCATCCCATTAGAATGTCTGAAGACCAACTTCTCGAGAGCTCGTCTCTGCGGCTCCTCGGTCTCACGCTGTCCGCTGATCTGAGATTGAACAAATACATCGAGTCAATTGCATCATCCACCGCAAGGAAAGTTGGCTCCCTGTGCCGAGCCAGGAAATTTTTCTCCCCGGAATCGATCCTCCAAATCTATAAATCGACCATTCGCCCTTGCATGGAGTATTGCTGCCATATATGGTCTGGGGCCCCTGCTGTTTGCCTCAGGGTTCTTGATAAGATCCAGAGACGGATATGCAATGTGATTGGCCCTGATCTGTCATCTCGTCTGCGGTCGCTCTCTCATAGACGCGATGTTGCCTCGCTCTGTCTTTTTTACAAATACTTTCACGGTAATTGCTCCGAGGAGCTGCTTTCGCTTGTCCCTAGGCCTCATGAATTTAAACGTCCTACGAGGCTGGCATCCCGTTCCCATCCCTTCACCGTTGAAACTGTCTCTTCTACTCCAATAGCTTCATGTCTCGCACATCTCGCCTGTGGAACTCCCTTCCCTATTACTGTTTTCCTGACAAATAGAATCTCCAACGGTTGAAGTGTAGCGTCAATCGACATCTCCAGTTGCCTTGATCTATCCACTTCCCTTCTCCACATCCTTTCATCTTTCATTCCTATCTGCTCTCGCTCCAAATCTTCTGTAACCCCCTTGCATTGATCGACCCACTGTCTTTCTCTATCTCCACATCCTCTCCTTTGCCACTCATATCTGCTCTTCCTCCAACCCTTCTATAACCCCTTGCGTGATAGTGGCCTCCAGCCTTGCTTGGGGTGATACGCTTAAAAAAAAATGAATATATATATATATATATTTGTGTGTGTGTGTGTGTGTGTGTGTGTGTGTGTGTGTGTGTGTGTGTAAGTGTGTTTGTGTTCGTGATGACTGTTGGGTCTGGTCTGGTTATGGTACTGCTTCCGGTAGTGAGGAATACTTATGTCAGGTAAATCACTGTTATCTTCTGACGGAGGAATGGAGCGACTGCTGGCGTGTCCGTCTACGCTCTAGAGCTGAAATACTGAAAATAGCATCAATCAGCTAAGTGACAAAAGTTTATATTTGTATTACTGTTATATATATATATATATATATATATATATATATATATATATATATATATATATGTGTGTGTGTGTGTGTGTGTGTGTGTAGGGAGTGTTCAATGGGGTATTATTTCGTTGGAATTGATATGACGAGAAATTTCCATTCAAACGATTTGAAATGCCAAGATGCTACAAATTCGACAGTTATTGAAAAACATTATTTGCTAAGGCTATGCAGTTTTCTAAAAATAAAAAGAAGCACATTATAGTTAATAGCATTTAATATGAAAAATATACAGTGTTACAGCTGCTCTTCTTCTTTGGTGATACTTCTATACATGTCTACGTATTCATATTTCTCTGTCTCTCTTTCTGTTTGTTTCTCTCACCTCCATCTTTATTTCTTTCCCTATCTACCTATCTATCTATCTATCTATCTCAATATATTCATATCTCTCTCTCTATCTTAATACATTCCTATCTATTTATTTCAATACATTACTATGTATCTATCTATCTATCTCAATACATTCCTATCTATCTATCTATCTATCTATCTCAATACATTCCTATCTATCTATCTATCTATCTATCTATCTATCTATCTATCTATCTCAATGTATTCATATCTATCTCTCTATCTTAATACATTCCTATCTATTTATTTCAATACATTACTATCTATCTATCTATCTCAATACATTCCTATCTATCTATCTATCTATCTATCTATCTGTGTATCTATCTCAATGCATTCATATCTGTCTATCTCTCTCTATTTTAATATATTCATATCTATTTATCTCAATACATTCCTATCTATCTATCTATCTATCTATCTATCTATCTATATATCTATTTATTTATATATATATATATATATATATATATATATATATATATATATATATATATATATATATATAAAGTCATTTCGTATTTTATTATTTGTTTATCTCACTGTGTTTATATCTACCTACCAGTGGGTTCATATATCTCTGTATTCGTCACAATGATAAGAGTAACGAAAGAAAGAAGGGAAAACGATTCCTTATTTAAAGAACGGGATGATATTCACTTTTGAATATAAAAACGGTGGGGGACAAAGACGATTGAACACAGAATAGCAAAGAATGCTTCAACGTAAGTTGTACCGCATTTTTACAAACAATTCCGCACATGCGCAGTTGCTTGATATTGTCGGAAAATATATTGTAAACTGTATTTGCAATTGGTTGTTCTTTTCTAGAGGATCGCCAGAGGTATACAATTTTTTTTCAATTTTTGTTTTTGTATGACGGAAAGAAATCTCACATCCTAAAAAAAGTAATAAGGGGAGAGGCGAGAAAAATAAGCTGAATAAAGATGTGCTTGCGTTTTTTAAATCAGAGTAAATATAATGGGACGTATATATATATATATATATATATATATATATATATATATATATAGAAAATGATGAGTAGGGCAAATATAACTCTTTTATCGTTCGGTAATAATGGAAAGAAGCCCAAGACAGCAGAAGCAATCTTATCTAATGTATTTTGAAATAATGAAAAAAAAATAATCAACCAATACACTCGATATGATTGAACGCTGTGAAATCTGCTGAATATGGCAATATCGTCTGCGACTGGATCACTGTAGTTCTAAATATACACACTTTATGATCATATGGCCTCTTATATATAATCTTGTGGCATGTCAGTAACAAGCACTCATAATATCTTAGTCCTGGAATAATCTGGATTAATAAATTTACCAGACACGGCAAAATAACTTATTTGAACTGCTAGGAAAACTCGATCTATTTGGAAAAAATACGCTAGAACAAATGTAGAACTTATACTGTGAGAAAACAGTCTGCATACGGATATAAGATTCATTGAGTAGCGATAACAATTAGAAAGGAGCGTGTCTCCTCGTCAGCTACAGTCAACCTTTATAGCGACGCCAACTGGACACCCGACTAGCATTCATTATCGCCGGGCGTAATCTTAGCAATATACGATACGCAGATGAGATTATATTGAGAGCTGACTCGGAAAGGAAAGTACAGGACCTGTAAGGGAGTGCGGTAGAAGAAGGCAGGATAAATGGACAAGCCATCAACTACAAGAAGACAGAAGATATGGCCGTCAGCAAGAAAAAAAAGCCAATGACACGATTTACGAATTGGATATACAGGGTGTTGCAACAAAACCCGATACTTGACAAAAAGAAAACGAAATAGACAATAAAAACAAAAGTTGCATATCCAGAGACCCGAGAGTTTATTTAGCAACTGTTACAGTTACATACCACATTACTTTTCAATGTAACCGCGGCGGCGACGACCATCACAGGGGGAGCGCGAAATGAGTCACACGCTTTGGCGACTATGCCCTTGTCCATAGCGCCGAACGCCTCCACGATGGCAGTCTTCATAGAGTCGACCGTGTTATGGACCTGCTTTTTGGTCCTGGCATCTATCACATCCCCACCGAAGAAATAGTCAAGGGGGTTGCAGTTGGGTGAGAAGAACGGTCGCAAGTCCAACGATCAGTGGTGAGGAACATTGATGAGCAGCCACGGTCGTCAGGGCCTTGTGTGCAGGAGCGGAGTCCTGCTGGAAGACGTTGGTGCGTCTGGCGGCGATCTCATCTATCCACGGATTCACCACGCTCCTCAGCACCTCCTGGTAGATCTCAGCGGTGACTCTCAGGCCCTTTTGAAAGAAGAACAGAGGCATGACGTCCCCCTCGCTGGAGATGATGCCAAGGACCATAACGGAGGAGGGAAACTTCGAATGCTTCACGACGGGAACCACATACCTCGATGTCTTTGCAGATCCAGCTGTCGTTCTACCTGTTGCTCGTCTGGTCTTGGATGAAATTCTTTTTATCAGAGAAGAATCTCAGCATCCCGGGGTACCTGTGCTTGAGATCGTTCAGCAAAGCCACCGCCTTGAACTTCCTTGATTCCTGGGATGCATTCGTGATGTAGCATGCGGTGAGACTTGCGGTAGGAGGAGTAACCTGGGATTGAGGGCATTAACAAAGAGAGAAAAACTGCAAGTTAGAAAAGTTGTGTAGAGTCATGATCGTCTGTGGCCTTCACTCCTCAATGGTTAATTTACACAAAAATAAATATTAAGAAACGTAAGCTAAACTTTTCAAATCATCAATGCAACAGAATATATATATATATATATATATATATATATATATATATATCCATAAAAAAACAAGCATAATCACTAGTCGTCTGTGGGCCCTGCTCTTCATGATGTCCCCTAATTTGTGCTCCTTATTTGCGTTCTCCCGTCAACAAGCATCCCGGTGTTTAGCAATCTATTCACATTAACTCCTCAAACAATTGACCCACTCTCTGCTCTTGTCTCTTTTGCCCTTGATATTCACTGTAGGGGTTACGTTTTCCAAATCCTCATTATTCATTATGTATACAAGAAATGTCTTCTGAATATTTCTGTTTCAGAATATAATTTTTTTTCTTACAATTCATTTTAAGAAATACTCGCTCCGTCCATGACACTTTCCGTGAGACCAGATTTATATTCTTGCCAGTTTTTCCTTCGTCTTTGGTGAGGTTTTCAAGCGTTTACTGTCATATATGTTGCATTGCTTTGTAATTCAGTAATTTCTTGTTTGTTTCTAACGAGATCTTCCTGTGTATATGTTGTGGCCTTATTAGGGCAAGATATAAAGACACAAGAGAGGAATTGAGTCAAACAAATATATTAACAGAAACAGTAATAGAAACATATACAAACGAGAGTGTTACAGCAAGAATGTTCGGTCTGATTGTCAGAGCTGACTGCTAGAAACTTCGCTCTCTAAAAGGCAGTACCTGCTCCTATTTATAGCTGGGAGAGTCCATGGGTGCGTGGGTAAATTACCATAAGAGGTTATTACTTTATTTAGCTTTTGGGATGTTTTTTGTTTTCTAATTTAATGCTTGCCCGAATTTCGACGTCGTATTTTCCATCCGCTGTAAAATCACTTCCCAGCTATTTAAACTTCTGTCATGGTTTGATCTTAACTTAATTCGTAGTCCGTATCTTGTTTCTTTTTCTTTTGCAGACAATCATCCTTTCTGTTTACTTACTGTTGATAATTAGGCATTTCTTCTCGTTTTGCTCACTCTGATATGTTGGTATCTTATATTATTACGCTTACGCTTACCGATAAATAGATCCTGATAGGATCTAGCTGTAAAGGTTAAGCAAATATGGAGATAAAACAAGGCCGTATTTTACGACCATTTCTATTTTGGTGTACCAACTCAATAGAATTGTTATCCGTATGCAAGCAAATGCTCGCATTATAAGTGGATTATTCTAACATAATCTCTAAATTGATCTTATTTTCCTAACAGTTAAAATAGAACCTTGGGCCCAGAATTTATAAATGGCTCTGCGGAATTTATATAAGATAACTATAAAAACCTCTGCATTAGTATCTATCTCTATATCATTCCAAGCATAACAATCGCATTTCTTGTCATCTATCCTTGACAAGCAGTATAGTTTCCGTTCTATTTTTGGTGTAACTCTGCCCGCCCTCATCAAGATTCGGATCATTAGCATGGTTATATGGCTCATTAATCTGGTTGTCTAATGGAAGTCCTATTCATGTGCACCTGGAGCATGAAAATACTTCTTTGACTCTGGAAGGAACAGAATGACGAACATCAATGGAGCATATATTACCAACGTTTTGTATCCGTTCAGCATCAATCAACCAACCCGTTACTCCATCTGTTTTCCTTCCTTTTGAAATACACCCTACCGGAATTCATTTTCTATTTTAATCAATTTTGGATACACTGATCACACAAGTCAAGGCCCGAGAGCCACTAAAACAGAGGTTTACTGTTTAAATGGTTATGATGAATAAACTGATATATTAGAGAAAGTGATGCGTGATAAGAATTGAAGATTATGAGGAAAAGTAGAATAGATAATGATTGGCCTGAAGTGATTATGTTTTTAGGGTCCAGGGGATTTATATATTTCGCAAAGTAACATTTGTTTGAAAAGTTTATTCTTATGCTTGGAATATTGGTAACATGAGCCTGATTTGAATCCATGGAAGTAGCATGACGTATTCAAAGATTAATGGTATGAACTAGAGGAACTAAATAATGGAGATTATCTGAATATGAGACACGGAAAGAAATCGAAAAGAGGGCGGAAACAAATTCGAACTTTCTTAAGGAGGGGACGTGGGTAGTGAGCAGCACCAGTCCAAATATGGCAGTATTTTTGTTCGAATCTGATTCTTGTAAATATAAAGAATAAAAAAAGAAGTCAGATGATTCCTGGAGTGGTACAAGGAACCGACCAGTTTCCAGATACATTAGCAAATACATACATATATATATATATATATATATATATATATATATATATATATATATATATATATATATATATATACATATATATATATATATATATACATATATATATATATACATATATATATATATATATATACATATATATATATATATATATATATATGTATATATATATATATATATATGTATATATATATATATATATATATATATATATATATATATATATATATATATATGTATGTTTATATATATATATATATATATATATATATATATATATATATACATATATATATATATATACATATATATATATATACATATATATATATATATATATATATACATATATATATATATATATATATACACACACACACACACACACACACACACACACATATATATATATATATATATATATATATATATATATTTCTGAGATCCATACTGACATCTTGGAGTTCAAATAATACCTAAAATTTCTATTTACAGATATTTTTCATGTTCCAACCAGGGCTGTGGAGTCGGAACACAAAACAGTCGACCCTGACACCGATATTTTTGGCAACTCCGAATTCAACTGCTTTATATGAAATTGAGTGATTATGGCCTACAAATCTGTTTAAAGCCTATACATATGCTCCTAACTTGAGTAGGCCTATATCATTATAACTGGCTTATATCAAAGAATAAACATATTGTAGCTTTTATATCATACCTATTCATTCTTCAATATTTTCTAACAGAATTAGAATAAAAATCTTTGATAGGATTTAGACGAAATAGCAATAAAATAAAAAAGCTATCTTCGCAAATAAGGAATAAGTGGAGAATAAAATATATCTACATTGTAACAGAATTCGAAATAAAATCTTTTACAACATATTAAAGGCATAAAAAAATATAAATTCTATAATGTAAGACCGTTTACATAAAGTGAAAATTCAACTGGAATCGGACTCAGTATAGTTTTACCGACTCCGATTTCAGTGACCCCTTAACTGCTTCCGACTCCGACTTCACGTCTCCGATTCCACAGCTATTGTTTCGAAACGGTAGGCCAAAATTAGTATTATATATTCAGGAGATACTTTATGTCATAATCATAGCGAGAAGGGGCTTCTCAAAGTGTCATTGTGTTAATTAATTGCTTTCGATTCAGCGCTATAGCGTTGCTTTCATTGATTTCCGAATTCTCAATTTAATAATATCAGCCACCCTTACTGTATATTGATTTTCTTAGCGTAGCCTAGATGTTGCACAAGGCTAAAGGTATGGGGCACCCAATGAGGATCATACTCACTACTCAGCCGAGGTTCCCGCACTTACGGCATATATATATATATATATATATATATATATATATATATATATATATATATGTATATATATATATATATATATATATATATATATATATATATATATATTACTTCCAACGTCAACCTTGTTCAGATGACCACTTGAGAATACCAGGTACTGAAAGATAGAATGTGCGGGTGATGTCATAGTTGGCTGCAGGGAATTGGAAATTTGCAATTGAGGACATGGCACTGCGGATAAAGGCGTTAGTTGGATCCAGTGACAGGACCCAAAGATTGAGTTCACTACACGGTTAAGGCATTGGAGAACTTTCAGAGGGAAATTAACAGGTGATAATTGATAACAGACATGGCACGCGGAACTAGAACAGACTACCCCAGTGAGCGAAATAAAGGGTTCATTTCGACATTCCAACCACCCGAAGAAGGCCAGAGCGTACAACGGCCGAAACGTTGTGATAAATATGGCGACAAAGATAAGGGCAATAGTCCGAATAATTGAAATAATATTTTTCTTGGTGATATCATGTAAAGAATATTTTATTTGGGTATCTTAATGATCATTAACCCGGCAAATTGCGGCGATTCATCGTCAAAACTTTTAAAAAACTTTTTTATTTTTTTCTCTTTCAATAATTCTTTATTAGCTATATTCAATGTGTAAATAAAACCTGCCTAATTACAATGAAATCTGATACAATTAACGCTCTGGTTAGTACTTACTTTTTAACAATCTTTGTAATAAATATGGCCATATTGATTTTCTGCAAATATTCTTCATCGAAACACATTTTTGCATGGGATTAATTCTGTTTTGAGCCAATCTAGCGTGATATTTGACTCATCTGCATTCAAATGAAATTCCAATTTTTTCACTATTAGAATTTCTATGCCTTTTCTTGTTTTGAATAATATTTTATCGAAAGACATGCTAATAATCATTCCAACATTGACATAATAACCGAAAAAAAAGCAATTTTCTTCAAAACTGACCTGTTAATCAGATTTTCACCTAGCAGATCCTCACAAATACTTAAATTGGCAAATATGCCTGGAAACGCATTCAAAGTTTTAATGTCTTTAAAAATAATGATATGCATTATATTTTGACAATGGTTCTCAAAAAGGTGTTTGTACCTCTAGGTTCTAGTTGTACAACAATTATAGATATAAGCAGATGTATTAAAAGCTTCTATAGCCTAAACGACACTGTGTTACGGTGATTGATGTCGAGTCCTCATGGTAAAGGAAAAATCAGATTTGAACTTGAAAATCGATTTTTTTCCTCCATTGTCGGAAGGAGGATATTCCTCTCTTTCAACATTATTATATTATTTAGAGGGAGGAAGAAGATGAGAATATTAAGGAGAGAGAAAACTAAAAGAGAAAACGAAAAGTACAAAAATTTAAGAAGACAGAAGATAACGATAGATATTTCATATAAATTTTTGAAGATCAATGTTGACTGAAAATCAAGAAGCCGAAAGCGATTTCCACAAGCGAGAAGTGCGATAAATACGGTTATATCTAACCATTTCAACTGTAAAACAATGTGGCTAGCCGCCAATGTAGTACTGCGTTTAAATTCTTAAAGTCTATTTGCCATATAGGAAAAAAATAATATTTATATTTTTTAATACAAAAATGTTTTACAACGGCAAAAGTGAGAGTAAAATGTGGTCTTCAATCTGTTTTATCTTAAACTTAGGTTATCACAATTATTAACCCAAACATGCTAGTATTCCTCACACCAAAACCACACATTCTTACTTATTCACCGCTCTTCCTGCAGCCACCATCATAACTCAAAGTCTCTATATAGTCCTAACTAGTTCCCATGTGTACAATTGTTCTGTGGGGTAGTGAATAAATTAACAACTTTTAAAGATGATATCAAAATACCATATAGGAAAGTTCATCAGGACAATTACCATGAAAATATTTATAGAAAACGCTCGATGCCAACCCAGGACAAATAATATTTCAGATTCTTTTTTGTGTATACGCACCACTATCAGGACATTATGAATATGTGCCTTGCTCTGTCTATTCATATACGTGAATAAATAAACACGGAATAAAATATGATTATTCACATGTTAAACCAAGTATTAAACAGGAAAACGCGGGATTTAATATCTTTATACTTTGAGATGGTGTATAAAAACAAAGAAAAGATTCGTTGCCAAAAATATATACATACAAGAATTCAGGATTATAGAAAGATGCCATAGAGGAAAATGATATTTATTTAGAAAAATACAAAATGTGGCACAAGGCCAATGCGGGGATAGTGGAAGGCCGGTCTTCAATCTGTCCGATCTTAAACTTATCAAGCCACGATTACTGGCCCAATCATACCACATGACAGCTGATAAAAAGATGGTCTATTTTGAAGAGTATCCAATTTTTATGGAGGGAAATGTTTCGCCTTTCGTAAACATGAAAATATGATTTTTTCAAACGATATACTTTATCAATAAGAATGTCATTGCAAGCAAAATCTGGAACCTGAGTTTTATTATTATTATTATATATTATTATTATTATTATTATTATTATTATTATATATTATTATTATTATTATTATTATTATTATTATTATTATTATTTCTAACAATACGAAAGTAAAACAAATAATTCTCATGAGTAGGATAAGCTCGAGTTTCATGTAAATTCTGAGATTGGATATTAACATAAAGAGGTATACACGATACAGATACCTGTTTTCTTTTTTTGGGGGGGTGTTTGCGGATTGGTAGTAAATATAAAAAATATAAGGACATTTTTTTAATGAAATTTTCAGCGCAAAGAAAATGTAGCGACTGTTATGATGTGCATAGAAATAATCAATTCACCGTAGGAGGAAATTATACTTTACTTTTCAAGAACGAAATATGAACTTTTGACGACTGTTTTCAAATCTATAACTCATCATTTAACATGTCACATTCCCTATACTTAACTGTATAAAGAATGAAGGCAACCCTAAAGAAAAGCAAGGCAATAAAGCCACTAAGATGCAAGGGGTTACTGAGTGTGGGAGAATATGAAGAAAAACACTATTATGTAGAGAGAACAGTGAAAGAATAGGTAATAAGAAGATAGAAGATAACGATTGACATTGCATATAAATTTTTAAACATCCAATTTAACCGAATATCAAGAACCCGGAGGAGTGTTTCACTGCGAAGTAGGTGAGAAGAAACAGTTATCATAGAACTTACGGTTACATCTAAGCATTTCAACTGTAAAATAATCAGATCTTCCCGTAAAGTTTAGATTCCATAGAAGAAATTTTTTTTTGAAAAATAAAAAAAATGTGACACAAGGTCAAAAATGAGGATAGGGGAAGGTTGATCTTCAATCTGTTTCATCTTAAACTTAGCTAGCAGCGATTACTGACCCAAACATTTTACAGTATTCTTTAGAAAAATTTTTTATCTACCATTCTTACTAGAGTCACGATAATACCTCAAGGTCTCCATGAAGTCCCAACTCGTTCCCATATGTACAATTTATCTGTGACAACTTTTAAAACTGAAGTTCCATCAGAAAAATTACTATGAAAATATTTATAGGAAAGCCACAAAGTTACCCTCAGACGGTGGGAAGGAGACTGAAGCCCAGATACCAGGTCAGAACCATTAACATAGCAGGTTCTTGTTTGAATTTTATCAAGAATCTCTAAATATATAGCAGGAGAAACAAATCATCTGTGGCGGCAATGCTAACATCATGGACGAATAGTAGATTTATAAATATTTAAGATGTATTCTGTCGAGAAAAAAATGTCCAGCATGACGTAGTGAACCATCTTTTCTAGCTGCAGACCGAGAATCTTTCCACATCCTGTCAGGGGAAAACGTTAGCCCGGGAAGGCGCAAATATTAACGAGTAAATTACAAATATCACACCGTCATGGTGATGCTTGTGATGCGCCATGTTTACTTATATTTATTTAGTCATATTTATTTCTTTTGTTCCTTAATTGAATGAAATTTGGCAAATGACATACTGTCTATGTTTTATGGGTAAGACTCTCAATATTTGGAAGACTTTCATCCACATCATCTTGATCTGTGAATTTAAGCAACGGCGAACCTGGCCAGTACCTAGATGGGTGACAACTTGTGAATAACAAGAGCTCTAAGCTTGTATGTATAGATGGTGCAATAGAGGATACCTTGGGATTTATAAGTGGAAAAATCGAGTTAAATTTCCGTTGCGTTTGTTATACGCATATATCCTTGGCAAAGATATGAATCCCCTACTCCCCGCACCAGCTATGTGTTAATTCGTGTGTCCTGTGTCACTAAACTATTATTATCTCAATATATATTTTTTAAATGTATACAATATGGAAATAAGTGATACGGAGTGCTAGTGAAAAGCAATAATAACAAAAATTGCAGTATGAGATCTGGTAAAAACTTGAGACTGTGAAATTAAATTCATACACTGATGTCCCCAAAGACACAAAACCTAATGTTGTGAGTTCAATACCTGGCTCGTTACCAGAATTATCAGAAATATAAGATCCAATGTAGATATTGTTTGAATGCTTCATAATTAGATAAAAATCATTAAGTCGTTAACAAGCATTTAACTTGGTCATCTGATTTATTATATCTATTAAACCTCAAATCCACACCGTCCTGAGTATGTCGATAAACTTCATCTGACAGCAAGGCCACTAATCAGGAGGTTTTGTGGAGCGTGGAACCACCTCTAAATTGTTAGTGTTCTCAGGTTCACCGTGATCCGGGGTGGTAGCAACTGTTAGGGTCAGAGGTATGGGCATATAGCAAATAGCCCCAAACTACGCTCAAAATGTGTAAAAATAGGTTGTCTTACCGACAATACTTAGTAAAAAAATATTACCAGCAATGAATTTTTGAAGAAAAACTTATTATCAGCAATACATTATTACGAGCAATATAAATATTGTCGGAATTAAATAACCCATTGAGGATGATATGCCGTGAAACAAAAAACAAAACGAACGCCTTTATACACTGTGCCATGTGTCCTCGAGGGCACATGGCACACTGGATAAAGGCGTTAGTTAGATGCCGTAGATAAAGGCGTTAGTTAGATCCAGTGAGTCCAATACCTGGTTAAGGCATTGGAGAACTTTCAAAGGGGAATTAACAGGAGATAACTGACTTCCTTTAGACATGACACGTGGAACTAGAACAGTCTACCCCAGTGAGCGAAATAAAGGGTTCAATTCGACATTCCAACCCACCGAAGAACGCCGAAGCGTACAACGGCCAAAACGTTGTGATAACCATGGCGACAAAGATGAGGACAATAGTCCGAATAATGTATATAGTGTACATAATACCTCATCTCAGAAATATAGACAGATACTGAAAGGCCGATACGTTGTAATAAATATGGCGATAAAGATGAGGACAATAGTCCGAATAATGTATATAGTGTACATAATACCTCATCGCAGAGATATAGACAGATACAAAGTAAAACAAACCAATCAAATCCACACATTATTTTTATTGTCGTCATATAGTAATATAGTTATATATTTTTTTAATTATTTGTTCAGTATTATCCATGTAACTGTAACTAATTTTTATGGTGTTTCTATTAAATGTTTTGTTTAATATCTGTAATTTATGAAAATGCTTGCTTAAATTTGAAAAAATCCTATGTTTGTAGAGAAAATAAATCCCTTTTTCCAGTACAATTACCTACTTACAAACCATAATAAACATGCTCAATTTATATTTTTCACTCAATAGACAGGCAATATTTTCAGACGTGCCAAAAAATATGCCTTTTTTTAACTGTGGACCAACTCCCCAAATCCTTTTACCCAACTAAAGAATATTTTACCCCTTATTTACTCTTTTCAATTAATGTATATATGCATGTGAATAGAAATTATTTATATAACAAGACTATCTATGTTTTCTTTATTCATTATTCTATTAATGTTTGAAATTGCGACGTTCGGATATGTAATATAAATATAAAATTCCTTACATTTATATCACCATTCTGTAAGGTGGATTAAACCACATTATTTTCTATTACGATTTTGTTCTAGTTTTTTTCTGTATATTCTAATTTTCTTTTGAATAATTTATTCTTCATACTGTTGTATATTCTTCTTTTAGTTCATTAGATATTTGAAATTCGTCTTATTTTTGGTACACGTCTAATTAAAAAAGGAGCTTGAGTCGATATATATATACTAGCAGCATGGCCCGGCGTTGCCCGTGCTTGATTAAAAAATCGTACGACTCATACAGCAATCGCTATCACTTGTCTTAAAATATTTTGCCCTTCCTTGCCTTTAAAGGAGTGCCCTTTGCCGTGCTGATGTTGCTACATGCCTTACTTCTTGCCTATCTCACACTGCGAATTTTTTCTAAGCTCTATACTAAACATTAAATCTGTTACGAAAAAAGAACTAAACAAAATGAACACAAAACGATCAGCTTTAAAAAAGGACTCGTAACTGGAAAAACCGAATGAAAAAAGAATGTTAACAACAAATATTTTTTCACACCCAACCCAGTTCTGCGGAATCAGAATCAACGTTGAGTTTAAGCAAGCGAATGAATTAATTGAAGTAAAGTGTCATGCAGATTTAAAGTGTTCGCACTTGTGACGAATGCAGCTATCGATTTTTTTTTTGCATGCTAGCATGATAGTTAACATTCGTGTCAGTCAGCTGTTGGCTCTCACGCTGGCCAGTAGAAAATGGCAACAAACTACATGAACACTGCCGTAGAAGCATGAAAAAATCAATTATTTCCACTATCGATGGGAGTTGGGAAAATGCAAAGTCGGTTTTTACCTTTCCCCTAACTTGGAGCATAGGCATGTAAATTTTGGTGCAAATCCGTCGAAAATTGCGGCCGTGCATTCGTTACACACACACACACACACACACACACACACACACACACACACACACACACACACACACACACACACACACACATCCTGAAAAATATTAATGAAAAAAAATATGAAAATATTAACTTAAATATGTTATAAAATCATATACAAATTATAATTAATATATTGTAAAATCAATAAAAAATTTTGTTTAAACATTTCTGGTATCTTATCAAGTTATGATGTTGAATATAGAATAAAAGGTATTCAATACCATCACTTGATAAGACACCAGAAGTGTTGAAACAAAATGGTTATTTTTGTAGTGACATTATAACATATTCATGTTATAATTTTCGTGTGTGTGTGCGTATATATATATATATATATATATATATATATATATATATATATATATATATATATATATATATATATAGTATATTCATGTTCGTTTTTATAATGTTTGTATTTATTGTTCACTAAGGTTGGGTATTTTTATGGAGGTGTAATGTTTAGCAATCTTTTCAACGTGGATCAATTGCAACGGAGAGGTGAATTGGATCCTCACTGTGGGATCCATACCTACAACCTTGTGCCATATCTAAGCCGCGGTTATTTTTTTTTCCACTTCGACGATGTCTAACGATAAGCAAGCTTTTATGGCAATTACGACTGAGTAGTGGGTTCGATCCTCACTGTGTTCCTCAGACATTCGCTGTAGTTCGTCATGTACGCTTCGGTTACTAAATCATTACTGTTCCGTAAGTTTAATATTAATTTATGTTTACGTCTATTTCAAATCCTATATCAATACATTTCTTAATTATTGCTTTTTTTTTTAGCTGACTTCATAGGTTTTACCATTTATAATCCTTCATATGTATGTCGGCCAATGTTTCATGTCTCGTATATTTAAGACATATTACAGATATACATTGCGATTAATTTATTTGTGCGATCCATCATTACATCCGATTTTGATATCCAACTTATTTTTCGATTTTGTTTTTCGTCCGTTGTTCATCTTTGTGGAATAATATTGATTTTTTTTTACAATATTTCATATTTATTTGTTCTTACTGCATCAATCTTTCGCCATATTTAATGCATTATTTGCTACTTCGCTGAGATAGATGGATTGTTTATAGGGAATTCTATAAAATATCTTTTATGTTTTTCAAAGAATTTATATCATATTGTGTGTTTTTATATTGGTTTATTTGCATTACTACTCTTAAGTTTTCCTTTCTTTTATCCAGTAATATTTTGCTTATATTTTCAATCTCACTGTGTTGGCGTTTAAAATTACTCTTATAAATCTATCTACCTATTTCTTCCTTTCTTTCTTTATTTCTTTCTTCATATATATATATATATATATATATATATATATATATATATATATATATATATACCCAAGTTTAGGATTGGTATATACGGAGTGAAATCCAATAACCAACAATTAATATTCTTTAAAGAGTGCTCAATACAGAGTAGAGCAGATATAATTATTTATTTGAATATTACAACAAATTATGTTATAAAATCACGACAAAAGTAGCCATTTTGTTTCAACACTTCTTGTGTCTTGTCAAGTGATAATATAGAATATAGAATAAATGGTTTTAAAAGTTTCAAATTAATCAACGATCCTTAGCTAAGAGTAAACGCTGTTACGTAAGCTAGAGTGGCCAATCAAAAAACAAGTATAGGATGATTCGAAAAATTTGACAACTAAGCAAGGTTATCTAGATATTAAAAGATTTATAAAATTTGAAATTAAAATTAAAAGTAAAAAATTAAAAAATTAAAATTACCTATTTAGAAATCTAAATCAGATCTCTATTAAGTTTTAAATTGTAGAATTACCAAGGAGAAAAAATATAAAATAAAAATAAAAGATATATATGCTATTTAATTTATATTTTCATTGAAATTAAGTTGAAAGTTGTATTCAGAATCCCAGACAGAGATGTATACATTTTTCGTTTCATTTCAACATGTTAGTCGCCTCTCACGTGAAGTCATTCGAACAACGGCATGTTAAACGCTCGGACGTATTTAGATATATACACACACATACAAAAAAGCAAACCACACATAGGCAAATGCACTATACTTACACATACACATCGATACACACAGGCACATACATCTACATTCAATATGATCTAGACGGTCAAATGTCGAAGCTATTCGTGGCTTAATATGTTATTAAACGAATTTAAACTTGAAAAATTTAAACAAATAACTATATATAAATATATATATATATATACATATATACATATATATATATATATATATATATATATATATATATATATATATATACACATACACATATATATACATATATACATTTTTGAAAACATATCGTTTTCGACACATTTACAGACAAAAGTAAATAACCACCTCCACATATAATTGAACACTCGCACATCCGCATATAAATTAATACATGCACCCGCATAGACACATATAAGGATAATAGGTACGCATATACAGACCTACGTACATAAACATACACATAGATAAGCACATATAAATATATTGACCCATACATCGACGCAGAAAAGTAAATAAGGCAAGTGAAGAAATACATATAAAGATGCAACTATATACAAGCACACACATACATACATACACATCTAGATGTACATACATAAGCACGCATGCATATATGCATATAAACTAAATATATATATAGACATTTACAAATACAAGTGTATACATGAAAAATTAAACAAACGTAAATTAAAACGACATGAGTATAAAAATGCATATACACATCCGCTAGTACATATATATACACACATACATACGCAACTCCACATAGATATATACACATATATATCTACAGACATACATATACATACATACATACACACATACAAACATACATATTCACAAATATATATACGCATATATACATATACACATATATATATATATATCTATATATAAATATATATAAACACACATACACATATAAATACACACACATACACATATACGCACACACACATACATATACAAACACATATACATATATACATAAACATATAGACACATGCATAAAAAAGGAAAAAGAAATAAGCATACATAGACCAACTTATATTCTAATAATATTCCAACAACATTATGATAAAATATATTAAAAGTTAATCATAATTTAAGAAAAGAACAACGGTCTGTAAGCAATTAAAGGTACTTTATCAACAAAAGTATATTTTAGTTTGTATCTATGATACACTCCAAGACACTAAAGCCTACATACAAATACACATACAATGACACACCAACATATATATATATAAATATCTAATCCTATATAAATACCCATATCGACACATCCAGATAAACAATACACAAACAGTCGAGCGCAACCATATAAACACCCACACATACATATAAATATACACCTATATACAAACACATATACATAAACATATACATATTTAAACATACATATATATACATATATATGCATATATAAACCTATACATACACAAAGAAACATACATACTACATATACATACATATATGCACACTCACACATACATATACATACATATGCAATATGCATACACATATCTACACTCACACAAGTACACATAAATATCCCCATATACCCATACATATACTCACACATTTAGTGGTAGACACTTACCAGAATTTACTCCCTTACTCATACACATAAACAGGTTAACCTATGATAGAAGCCAATATACACAACGATATACCTTCATAAAAAAAATACATATATATAACCCTATATACACATATACATATCCTACAGTAGAAATAACTCTACATAACATACAAATATATACATCTAAATACAGACACGTATGATACTTTGTAAGTACCCAGTACACATTCATATCGATAAGGCGACTATGATACATAAGGTATTTAAGGATCTAGGTCTCAGAGTAATAGTTTCCACTAATGTTAAACAAGTAGACTTCCTAGATGTCACCCTAGACCTCACTAGCAACACATACCAACCATATGTAAAAGTTAATTCCAATCAAATATACGTTCATCCAAATTCTAACCACCCCTCTGCAATCATCAAACACATACCCTATTCTATTGAATGTAGGATCAGTAACAACTCTTCAAACAGTGATATTTTTAATAAGCATAGAGACCTTTACAATTCCGCACTTAAAAATAGTGGATATAAAAATATTAATATTCAATATAAAAGCCCTATAAATAGCAACAATAATGGTAGAAAGAGATCTAGAAAAATCATATGGTATACTCCCCCGTTTAACATTATGGTTAAAACTAAATTGGGGCACCTGTTTCTAAACCTCATTAAAAAACATTTCCCCAAATCTGGAACCAACTCACTCAGTAAAATATTTAACTCTAATACTCTTAAGTTAAGCTATAGTTGTGCTGATAACCTAGAAAAAATAATTAAAAAACATAACAATAGTATATTCAGCAAGTATATAAATTCGGAGAGCCTGACAACCCACAAGGTTGCACAAAGCAACATTAAGCAAAATGACACAAATAATAATTCATGTAACTGCAGGAATCCCAATAATTGTCCACTAAATAATAACTGTTTAACTAGCTCTGTAGTTTATCTCAGTACTATATCAACACTAGAAAATCCAAATATAAAGAAATTCTACATAGGTTGCACCATGAGACCATTCAAGGAACGCTGGCGGGGTCATCTGCAATCTTTTAATAATAGTAACTATAAATATATGACTTCATTATCCAAATACTTTTGGAGTCTAAAAGAGAAAAATAAAACACCTAAGGTTAAATGGAAATTAATTAGAAAGGCCCGGACATGTAACTCACTATATGCCCCGTGTTACTTATGCCTTAACGAGAAACTTAAAATAATTAGATTTAAAAATAAGACTGATCTTTTAAATCAAAGATATGAACTAACAGTTAACTGTAAGCATCGTCTTAAATTTAACTTAGTATAGAAATCATATACTTACTATGATAATGATAAATGAAACTTAATAGACTATTACCTTTTTAGCATGATAGTCGCCTTATCGATATGAATGTGTACTGGGTACTTACAAAGTATCATACGTGTCTGTATTTAGATGTATATATTTGTATGTTATGTTTGTATATGTATGTGTGTGTGCGTATATGTGTATGTGTGTGTATGTATATGTGTATGTGTGTTTATATATATATATATTTATAGATATATATATGTGTGTATATGTATATATGCGTATATATATTTGTGAATATGTATGTTTGTATGTGTGTATGTATGTATGTATATGTATGTCTGTAGATATATATGTGTATATATCTATGTGGAGTTGCGTATGTATGTGTGTATATATATGTACTAGCGGATGTGTATATGCATTTTTATACTCATGTCGTTTTAATTTAAGTTTGTTTAATTTTCAATTATATGTGGAGGTGGTTATTTACTTTTGTCTGTAAATGTGTCGAAAACTATGTTTTCAAAAATGTATATATGTATATATATGTGTATGTGTGTGTATATATATATATATATATATATATATATATGTATATATGTATATATATATATATATTTATATATAGTTATTTGTTTAAATTTTTCAAGTTTAAATTCGTTTAATAACATATTAAGCCACGAATAGCTTCGACATTTGACCGTCTAGATCATATTGAATGTAGATGTATGTGCCTCTGTGTATCGATGTGTATGTGTAAGTATAGTGCATTTGCCTATGTGTGGTTTGCTTTTTTGTATGTGTGTGTATATATCTAAATACGTCCGAGCGTTTAACATGCCGTTGTTCGAATGATTTCACGTGAGAGGCGACTAACATGTTGAAATGAAACGAAAAATGTATACATCTCTGTCTGGGATTCTGAATACAACTTTCAACTTAATTTCAATGAAATATAAATTAAATAGCATATATATCTTTTATTTTTATTTTTATATTTTTTTCCTTGGTAATTCTACAATTTAAAACTTAATAGAGATCTGATTTAGATTTCTAAATAGGTAATTTTAATTTTTTAATTTTTTACTTTTAATTTTAATTTCAAATTTTATAAATCTTTTAATATCTAGATAACCTTGCTTAGTTGTCAAATTTTTCGAATCATCCTATACTTGTTTTTTGATTGGCCACTCTAGCTTACGTAACAGCGTTTACTCTTAGCTAAGGATCGTTGATTAATTTGAAACTTTTAAAACCATTTATTCTATATTCTATATTATCACTTGACAAGACACAAGAAGTGTTGAAACAAAATGGCTAATTTTGTCGTGATTTTATAACATATTTATGTTGTAATATTCAAATAAATAGTTATATATATATATATATATATATATATATATATATATATATATATATATATATAGAATGAAGTCCCAACGGATGAAACACGTCACAAAAAGACTGTCATATATACAGTCATCAACAGAGAGACTGTTTCGCTGTATCACAGCTCCTCAGTGTGGCTAGACGTTAGACCGCTATATATATATATATATATATATATATATATATATATACATTTTTGAATTGGACATAGTCCGACAATTTATTAAAGACATGTTTGATATGTTTAACGTTCTTTTTTTAAATATTGTATCTATAAAAAAACCGGAAACATATAAAAAATATCTTTAATATATATATATATATGTATATATATATATATATATATATATATATATATATATATATATATATATTTGTAAGCATTACTCTTGAAGTAGAATTTAATTGAGTTCTATGAGCCACTGGCGTGTTTCTTATAGAGAAAAACGTTAAAATTCCCTTCCTTCACTTTTAGAGGTAATAGATCTGACTGACGGGTTTTGATCCTGACTTGAAGCAGTCGGACGTATAGCCACACTGAGGAGCTGTGATACAGCGAAACAGTCTCTCTGTGGATGACTGTATATATGACAGTCTGGTACATTTCTTTTTACGTGTTTCATTCGTTGGGACTTCATCGGATGAAACAAGTCACACAAAATGTTCCTGTTTGTCATATTTTTCTAAATATATATATATATATATATATATCCTCTCCAAGACCTCATCGTTTCGCACACTCTCGGTCCATGATATCCTTAGTATCCTTCCGTGGAACCACATCTCTGTCGCCTCGAGTTTCTTCTTCATCTTTCAGGAAATCGTCCAACATTCTCTGCCGTAAAGAAAGACAGATGTCATGTAACAGTTCAGTATTCTTTTCCTTGTTACCAAAGAAATCCTCCTGTCTCACACTACTCGGCCCAGCTATTGGATTGCGTGCTTGGCCATCTCGATACGTCTATGGATCTCAGTGTGGCACTTACGTCCTCTGTCAAAACGCTTCCCAGATACTTAAACTTCCGCGTCTGCTTGATTTTAGCGTTCTCGACCTGCAAATCGCATTTCGGGTTCATCCTTTTACTGATGACCATGCATTCTGTCGTAGTTTATGCTTAGTCCCTTCTCGCTCTTGCTACTTTCAATAAGAGATGTTGTAATTAATTTTCCATATCTGCTATCAGCGCAGTGTCATCTGCGTTCATATATTGTTAGGTTTCTGGCTGCCAGTGTTAAATCCTGGTAGAGTTTCCAATTATCTCAGAATTGCCTCGCTCTATAGATTGAATAGGTCTGGTGAGAAGACGCATCCTTGCCTTACGCCCCTTTCTATTTTTGTATATCCTCTGAAATCGTTTCCTATGTGGATGCA
>OZ038486.1:134430643-134433143 GCA_964036315.1 Acanthosepion esculentum | reverse complement strand
GTTAGTTAAAGTTTTTTAAAAAAACTTTATTACAAAAATTTTGGGAATTAATATGAAATAACCGATTAGAAAAATATTCATAGAATTTACATTAAAACACTAAAACTTTTATTTTCAAATATAAGTTAACTTCTAGTTGTAATTGATTGTTAAGGTGATATCTCTATCAGTTTGAATTTTATTCATGAGTTCAATTAGCGACTATTTTTAGATTGGTAATTTCTTTTACTTAAAATTTAGTTTTAAGTTAATATGGAGTCATATTTGAATGTAATATTAGAGATCTTGCTCTGTCATATATTGTAAACACATCCTATATATTTATATGAATGACGAAATTTCAACGCTTAATTATGCACACACACACACACACACACACATATATATCTTTATATATATATATATATATATATATATATATATATATATATATATATATATATATATATATATATATATATATATATAATATAAGCGTTGAAATTATTCCTGCGTCTAAATTCTATCATTCATATAAATATTTTTTAAATATTTACGAGGAATACGGTGACCTTATCTTTATTCAAATAATATCCATTTTACAGCTGATTAAAATATGACATTTGTTAAAATGGTTATTTCTTTGATATGAAAATCATTTTTTCCCGTTGATCGTAAGGGTCGTAATCGTTTTACATTAAAAAAAATAGGGTCTAAGATTTTTTGAAAGAGAAATGCTCAGGATTCGAACCCTCATTACTTTGTTCCTTTTCTAATATTTCCCAAGTCTTATAATGGTAACTATTCAGACCGCCGGTTGTAATCACTTTCAACATCGTGGATCGGAAATAAACATTTATCATTCGGCCAACCTCGAACTAAAATCTCTTTCACATCGGGGAACCTGCCTTACATTGATAAATGCTTTTTATCGATTGGGTCACGTGATCATAATGCCCCGCTGACTATCAAATTAAACATAGACTTACATTTCTCCGATAAATTTAATAATAAATGAATTTGAGTCATCGAATTAGAAACTCCCATAATTTACTCAGGTTAAATATTTATCTAGGATAGGCGTCTGATTCTAACGACTATCGGCGCGAGAAGTAGACCCTATGTGCCGGGTTCATATTCAGGAGTTGTCTGTTTCAATTTTCTTTCGCAGTAGTACCCATTGGGAAAGTCATAACCCCGACTCTTCTCACCCGTAAAGGTTAAAATGGACACTCTCCACTTGCATCGCATATATGGACTACTTTGATTACAAAACCGTTTCGCAAGAAGTCATTGCAATTCATAGATAATAATGATAATGGAGGCTGTGGAGAATCGTCAATTTTTTACGTCCTAAACGAACTTGGCAATAATAAAATAAGAAATATGAGAATTTATCATTTCATGTGTAATTAAAATGTTTTACTTCAAACAAAAAATATAATGTTGGAATATTTGTCAGGACTTCAGTTTGACGAAAAGGGAAAGGATTTCTTCATTATTTTTATTATTATTATTATTATTATTATTATTATTAGCATTTCTGCTATATACACATTTCTTTCCGGGTCCTAATCAGAGACCTAAATTCAGATATGGTATCATGAAATCTTCCACTGAAAATTTTTCTAAAAATATAAATACAAAATAAACACGAAATTTGCATAGATAAAGCTCTTCGTAATAAGTGAACTGTACTTGGGATCACACTCTTTTGCATTTCTTTTAACAGGGATCCCTTGAACGAGTCAATCAGAACCTTTTCCCAAAAAATGAGAACAGGAATTATTGATGTCCTCGTATCCTACATATTTTAAGATTTCCCCTTCAATACCTTTTTATATTGAGAAGTTTTTAGGATCTTCAAAAACACATTACAGTAAACAGGAAGTGCCTTGTCAATAACGAAGCAAAGTCATTTTTTGTGGCCGTTACTGACGATGTCTAAGCGATTAGCTTTGGTTGTTGTTTTTCTTTTGCGTGAAGTATAAATTCCCATAAAATTGTTACAGGTCCTATGACTGTAATCGCGTCTGGATGGTGTTCATACCAAATTCTTGCCGTTTCCTTCCCGTAAAAGTTGCAGATTTTCCACTGTAGATATTAGCACATTCTGCTATACTGAATTCGATGCTAATACTAGGCAACGTGATTGTTACTATTATTATTCATTTTTTTGGAGGTGGAGCGGGGTCTGTTCAGTAAAATCACTTACCAGTTCCTTATCCAAGACCTGGGTTAAGGCAAGTTAGTTAATATATGCACACTTTTTGTAAAATTCTACATGTAGAATAATTATGCCGTATTTACATTGATAATACTCCTCTGAATACATGAGCATTTCCACACAGTGCAATTTTTTAGTCACTTGTAAACTGCGTCGGACGAAGACCATGTTAACGTTGTAGCCTCTATGATTTATCGCAAGCATGTGTCCAATTATGTATAAGAGTCGTTATAATGTTCCTCATTGATTCAGTTTATATATCCGTATTTTATCTTATTGACAGATATATTTGTA
>OZ038486.1:134395643-134425643 GCA_964036315.1 Acanthosepion esculentum | reverse complement strand
TGTCCCATTTGCATCAGTTGAAAAAAATAAACGAAGAATTAGACCGACTAGAAAATGCTGGTATACTATCCAAAGTGAGTTTTAACGAATAGGCTTCCCCCGCTGTATATGTAAGAAAAAAGTCCTACCAAATTCGTGTTAGTGCGGATTTTTCAACGGGCCTCAATGCGGTTCTAAAAGATTACCATTACCCTCTTCCCTCACCGAAGGAGGTATTTAATAACCTAAATGGTAGGGAAATATTCTCCAAATTGGACTTAAGCGATGCATACCTTCAATATTTTAACATCAGAACTATTTTTGACTCACTTTAAGCCAAAGAAGAAAAGGTATTAACTCTTCTTACTAAGTAAAAGGCTTGGAAGGGGGTATTGTAGAAACCTGACATACATAAAAATGGACTCTTCCACATTAAATAATGTGGCTACTAATTTCTAATAAGGAGGCAGAGAGGAAATCGGACGAGGCTTTCGGGTTCAAATGAGCATATTTTTGGCCGAGCCTACGGGCTCAGAGAGCCAACATTAAACCGGCCTTGTGCCATATACGACCCATGTGGGGGTGTTAAATATCGGAAGTCACCAAGAGTGTATCACCGAGTGAGTGTATGAATGAGTGAGTCAGGACACCAGTGAAAGTAAGTACTCTCCAGTCCACATACTTTGTACTACGTTTCCGTGAATAATATACCCTTTAACTTTATATCCGAGTCTGTGTTATTTTTCCTATGGTTTAAACACCATAACAATAGTCTTGGATGGCAACTGGTTTAGGAGAAGTCCAAATCTAAATTCAAAACCTGCGGAGATTGGTTTGGATACCTTGCTGAACACTGTACACCAGGTCTCTATATTCGGCTCTACAAAAGCGTGGTTGGTTCTTCACAAAACCTTCACCAGTATAATCAAATCAGGTTCTGGCTCTTGGTTCCTATGAACTAAGTTCCCTGACTCTTATACGTCATAAAAAGCGTCCCCGTTAGGCGCAACGACGGGAGAGTCCACGATATATATATATATATATATAATGTGTGTGTGTATCAATGTTCTTTGTTGCTAACAGTTCTTTAGAGTACTGAAGTATTATGTAACATTGATTCTAAAGTGTGTGATAGATAACTTGTCGTCTAACTTACGCAAAAAGGAATAAAGGTCCTTGTTAAATTTTGGTGAATGCTGCTATAAGCCTTGCCTTCAGTTCATAGTTGGTGTTACATGGAGTTGTGTTCGTCTCCCGTTCTAACTGCGACCCAGACATAATAAACGACTGGAGAGTTAGGTGGCCAGATGTAAAGGATAATGTGGTCGCAGAAAAAAAATGTAAAAGCCATAAATGGGGACTCCTTCACATGTAGCATGGTGCAAAGTCCTGTTGTCATATATAGTGTCTTCCAGCAGCGTCCCTTTTAACCCAAGACAGAACTGCCTCGTCAGGGCACTTGATGTAGGTCTCCATGTTGAGTCGGAGGTCGTAACCAAAAAATTCGGTTGTTTTCTTTTTTTTTCTCATCAGAAGGATCAGAGTGTGTTTTCCGAGCTGCTTTACTTTCGTAATCAAAATCAAACTCACCCAACTCTTTCCGAATCCTCTGAGCTGTCCTCGGATCGCAACCCAAACATTCTGAAATGATCGAATGCGGCGGTACAGTATACGTTTCCCCAAATTCTGGCGGAGTGAATTGCGCCATGGTGCTCTTTTTCTTAAAGACAGTGCCCAAATGACCCTACTGCAATCGACAAAATCAAAAAGAAACAACGCGCATGCGCAATATAAATATATAGAATAGTGAAAATTTACCCATCGAACATTGAATATGGCACTGAAATCAGGACAATATTGTGGCTCAGAAAGATGCTTCTACATATTGATGCTATGAAAAATATGGATTGAAAATGTGAGCATTTGACATGGCGAAATGTTAGAGAATATAGTCACAAAATAACATTTATATTTTCGTATTACATGGAGAGAGTCTAAATTACTCTGAGAATTTGACACTCAGGCAAGAAGGATAATGTAAAGCAGCGAATAACCTAAATAGATATCAGATAAACGATTAGGAAATTTAATGAAACAACTAAACTAAGTAAAAGCTGCAAGGGACAATAAGCTGTATTGAGCCATGATCGCTACCTCGTGAATGGACACAAGAAGAAGAACAACAACAGCAAGAAACGCAGTTTATTTTTTCTATTTAATACGTTTGGGAGAAAAGCTATCGATTTTCTAACGAATACATATACTCCAGTTAAATAAGTATCATATGGGAGGAAAATAAGTAAGTACCGACACCGATGTTCTAGCGTAACACTCTGGACTTATTAATATGTTTTCTGATGGAGCATAAATAGCAGTGTCAGAATTGAATTTGCAAACGAATACACAGGAATTAAAAATAACAGGCTAATTTAATATATATATATTAATATATATATATATATATATATATATATATATATATGAGAGAGAGAGAGAAATAATAAACGTAATCGATCCATTGGTATATAATCCGGTTGTATCCTAGTAATATTAATTATTAAAACTGATCCAGCCAGCTCGATGTATTTATTATAACAGAGCTTATGTATTTTTCCTCAACATGGGGATAGTCTGTTTCAAGCCGTTCTGTACGCGGCTATCATCAGACCCATATATATATATATATATATATATAGAGAGAGAGAGAGAGATAGAGAGAGGAGGAGGTAAAGGCTTAGGTAAATGAAATAACTACATATTAGCAACCCTATAAAATTGTTAACAAATTTTTCCTAGAAGTATAGGCATAATAGTGCTCGATGTGGTTAGACAGAGATAAGAAATATTTATTTGCAAATATTACGTAGATATATGTATATTTATTAATATACGAGGGTCATTCAATAAATAAGGTGAATAAGGACTTCTAATACAGATAGAAGCTTACTTTTTTTTAATTTTTCAACGTAGTCTCCCAGCACTGTCACACTCTTTTCCCATCTGTGCACAAGCTTCCGTATTCCCTCAGTGTAAAAATCTTTGGACTGATGTCTCAGCCAGTCGCTCACAACACTTTTGACTTCATCGTCACTTTTAAACTTCGTGCCTCTCGTGAACGCTTTCAAGTGACCAAACAGGTGAACTCTGAAGGGGCAAGATCTGGGCTGTAAGGGGGATGAGGGAGCAGTTCCCAGCCCAGCTAGTTCATGGTCTTCACCGTTTGGGCTGATGTGTGAGGCCTTTCGTTGTCATGTTGCAAGATGACTCCTTCTGACTGATGAGTCCTGCGTTTGTCCCAACAGATAAGCTCGAAGTCCTTGCAATGTCATCCACTGTCAGACTGAATATGGTCATTGACTGATTCGATCACCTCAGGAGACCTGACTTCTGTAGGCCTCACATGTTTGTCTTCATCCTCAACACTGCTCCGTCAATCTTTAAACAATTTATACTTGTACACTTGTAGACATTTTGTGGCTGGAACATGTGGCACCATACACAGTTGACTTATGAATTTCAACTGGTTTGCACCTTTCAGCGACCAAAATATTGATAACTGACCGCTGTTCAATTCTGGAGCATGCTTCTTGGTCGGCAATCTTTGTTAATCGCCAAAACTCTCAAAGTTCTTTTTTAATCTGCAAAAGAAATTAACTCCATATGAAAAAGAAGTAAAACAAAAAAAAATAAAATAAAAAAAGAGTAAGCTTCTATCTGTATTAGAAGTCCTTATACCGAAAAATTCAACTTATTTATTGAATGACCCTCGTACATTTTATAGCTGTGTTTAACGACATCGAGCACTGTTATGTCTACACCTCTTGTCAAAATTTGGTAATTAGCACACCAAACGTGTATATATATATATATATATATATATATATATATATATATATATATATATATATATATATATATATATATAAGAAAAGATAGTAAGATATATAATCCGGTGTTCTTATTGACATTTTTTATTCTTACAAAACAGTGCTCAATGTAAATTTACAGAGTATAAATATTATAAATTAACTGATTTAAAATATGGTTTCTTCGCTACACAGGAATTACCATGTTTCGAAAACCGAAGCTGAGAACTTCAAAATTAATTATATAATTAAATTAAAAGCATTAATTCTGTTTCATCTTCAAGCAAATTTTGGAATAACTTATTTTTAAATTTACTGAGTTTTAAACGCACATATAAATTCATAATTTACTGTTTCCAAGAATACAGAGAAATCCAATCATTGTGGTAGCGTGTTCCTTTTTTATTAACTAATATTGTATCAATTATGAGTTACGTTCGAAAAGAGGTTACGTTAAGGGAGGATAGGCGTGTATTTTTCAACGAATTCTGACATCCGTTAAACACATGTCATCTGGGCGTTTTTTTTTATTATTAACGACAAAAAGGTTTTCGGCATTTTTTTCGTACTTTTATACTTAAAGATTCTTTGTAAAAGGGGTGTTTGGGTTAGAATACGTTATATTTAACTACAATTTTAAAATATTTTTTACTCTTAATTACTAATAGACTATATTTTTTAAATCAAGTAAATATAATAGAATTGCTTAAATTATTTAAAATTATTTTTTCATATCAAATATAAGTATGTATATTACCAGCTCCCATTTTTTAAAATATTATTTAAGGAAAATTTTTGGCATAAACTGTTCGGTAGTTGTTTCTGATTATGACCATCTGCTAGAGGTATAAGCTTTCCCTCCTGCATGCGTCTGATCAGACACATTTGTGTATATTCACTGCACACATATAACACCTGTGGTATATGCTGCAACTGCGCTGATCAAAGTTACTTTTACTGGGAGAGAATGCGGGACTAAATCTCTGGATCAAATCTTTGACCACGTTATCTTGTGACGTGGTACAAATAAAACCGTCGACCGATGAGCAGTTTCTTTACCGAAATTAATTTTCCATTTTTTTTTAGTCAAGCATTGATATGGCTTTCAATTTGGTGAAGTCTGTTGAAATTGTCAAGACAAGCCGATATTATTTGGAACCCGGGTCAATAGCCGAATAGCTAACGTTCTAACTACTCAGTCACATGCCTACATAAACCTATTGTTTTGGCATACGTAAACGACATCGAAAGTTGACAAGTATATTTGAATTAGGTTGTGTGTGTAGACTTACTTTTTTCTCAAATACAAGCGTACAATGTCCTATGAATGATGTTGAGATTCATTTCAGACAGATGTTATGTGATAGTTTGCAAGACATATCAAGTCGTTCTATGTATACTTAAGTAAACTTTGAGAATTTCAATGCAGTGCGGTTTTCAGTTCCACATATGGTTTGCTACGGACTGAAATCTCTCCAAGCGAGCAAAGGAAAGTTGTCTCATCTGAAATTAATCTTTAGGAGGAAAATGATGGATATTTTTCGCTCTTCTCTTATCTATGGCTTTTTAGCTTTGCCATCTAACGGTCTGTATTGGAAATTCTGTCGAACACAAGTGTCATAATCTCATATCAATGCTTCATCGGATAATAAGTTTGCTTTCATTTTTAAGTGTATTATTGGAACTGATATTTATATCTTTGTTATTTTAAGACCTACGTTTGTGTCGGAAACTTTGCCGTCCTTCCGGAAGTCACATCTGAACATCTTATAGATCTTTGAGCAGAAAACTGACAGCAATATTTTTATTAGAATTTTTTTTTTCAATTATTATTATTATTATTATAATAATAATAATAATAATAATAATAATAATAATAATAATAATAATAATAATAATAATAATAATAATAATAATAATAATAATAATAATAATAATAATAATAATAATAATAATAATAATAATAATAATAATAATAATAATAATAATAATAATAATAATAATAATAATAATAATAATAATAATAATAATAATAATAATAATAATAATAATAATAATAATAATAATAATAATAATAATAATAATAATAATAATAATAATAATAATAATAATAATAATAATAATAATAATAATAATAATAATAATAATAATTATTATTATTATTATTATTATTATTATTATTATTATTATTATTATTATTATTATTATTATTATTATTATTATTATTATTATTATTATTATTATTATTATTATTATTATTATTATTATTAAATAAATAAATAAATAAATAAATATATAAATATAAATATAAAAAACACCAACGAAATAAAGTTATTAACTGTTTGTGTTTGAGTCATGTTTTATCCTTAATAAAGTCCTGAGTATGACAATAAACTGCATCCAGCAGCAAGGCCTTTGATCGGGAGGTTTTGAGGATTGTGGAACCATGTCTTAATTCCTGTTGTTCCCAGGTCCACCCTGACCCGAGTTGGTAGCACCTGTTAGGGCCCCAGCTATAGGTAAATAGTTTACACTAATCTTACCAAATCAACGCTGAACGCTGTGAGGCGTTTAAGTAACCCAGCTAATCTAGAGATTCTAAGGAGAGTAGTGGAACCCTGGTGGAGGAAACGCCATCGAAGCCTCTCAGTACCCACACTTTGTGCATTAGTGGACATGCACTAAGGTAGATCCAATCAGACCTGGACTTCGGCAGCCCGTTGCAACTCTCGAACAGGCCCTCGGTTGTCTCAGATCCTCTCCTTGCCAATGGAATCCTTTTCCAGAAGCTAAGTGGCTGGGACTGCGCTAACTTAGTACCACCTTAATCAATTCTGAGCGTGTGCTCTGTCTTTCCTCTCCTTTTTTTCATCCTTAATAACATATTATGTGTAATATTTCGAAAACGTCTCTTTTCAACTTTTAACGTTGTTTCCATAAACACAAATATCACATATTTTACAATTTTTTTAAACAATGAATGGTGATATGACAGCTGTCACAAAACAGAGAGAAATTTCTTGAATAGAATTAAAAGAAAATTCATCGAACAAAAATTATAGAACACAGCGAATGTTTTCATTAACCTATGAGAAGAAAGAAATCCAGCATACATGTAAATTTTGTTTTAGCGGGCAAAAATTGTCTTTTTGGCGTTTATTACTTTTAATAAAATTGCAGATTCAATTCTACTCTAAAAAGAACAAAACTAATTTAAAGTTAATTTAAATTCTGTCTAAAAGAGAAGAAGAAGAAGATGGAGGAGGGGAAGAAGAAGATGATGATGGAGGAGGGGAAGAAGAAGAAGAAGGAGAAGAAGAGATGGAGGAAGAGAAGAAGAAGAAGAAGAAGAAGATGGAGGAGGGGAAGAAGAAGATGATGATGGAGGAGGGGAAGAAGATGAAATATGGAGGAGGGGAAGAAGAAGGAGGAGAAGATGGAGGAGGAAGAGAAGAAGAAGAAGAAGAAGAAGAAGATGATGGAGGAGGAGAAGAAGAAGAAAAAGGAGAAGAAGATGATGGAGGAGGAGGAGAAGAAGAAGATGGAGGAGGGGAAGAAGAAGAAGAAGAAGAAGAAGAAGATGGAGAAGAAGATGATGGAGGAGGGGAAGAAGAAGAAGGAGAAGAAGATGATGGAGGAGGGGAAGAAGAAAAAGGAGAAGATGATGATGGAGGAGGAGGAGAAGAAGAAGATGATGGAGGAGGGGAAGAAGAAGAAGAAGATGATGATGATGATGGAGGAGAAGAAGAAGAAGAAGAAGAAGAATATTGATTCTGATTTTACAAGGGAAAAATAATCGATTTCCCGTATTCAGAAACACCATGTCCCAAAATAGAATACATTAATTAATAAATGATTTAAAGGCTTGCTTTCTTGCCGAGAGAAAATCTGTTTTGTTCCATACACACTTTGAAAAGCATTCCAAAATCCAATCGAACATACATTAGCATTAGGACCGCGGAAAGTGTAAGCCTATTCGTTTTTTCTCCCTGACAAAAACACACGCAGATAGATAATAGCTTTAGTTCCAAGAACTGTTTATAACTCTCATACCAAAAACGTCCATATCTCGTGATCGCAAGCAGAAAGATAAATTATTATAGACCATTTTGTCTGCAAAGGAAAATTATGTCGTTAAATCTTAAACATCTAGATAAAATGTAAATGAGATTTTAACGCAATCGTTGAATTTTCTCGAATGAAACAGTATAAAAGTATTTTCTTCGAATGGAGTCATAGGTTGCCTTATGAATAAAAAGGATAATATAAAAACAGTCGATCAGAATATTGAACGTTGTAAAGAAGATGGCGGAAATCTCCAATAATACAGAGAGCATGTTTTACCGAGTTTTCGAGAAAAAAGCTGAAGCTTTAGAAAAATGACACAAAACGAAAGGAACCATAGACACAGCAGCATAATCTAATAACAGAAGATAAAAATTGCTGTAATAAATTCTTTGTGATAAAATAAACCATTTGCTTCAATAATAGACCTTAGTAAATTCAGTACTCATTTCTATTACTCTTCCATTTAAGTCCAGAATTTTCCCCTTTTTACAATTTATTTTTAATTATTGTCCAACATTGCGTGTGTAAAATAAAGAAGAGTAAGACATAGCACAGTGGATAAAGGCGCTACTTAGATCCACTGGCAGGACCCAAAGACTGTGAGTTCAATTCCCGGTTAAGGCGGTGGGGAACTTTCAGTGGGAAATTAACAGGAAATAACTGATAACTGACATCCATTAAACATTAAGTCTACCCCAGTGAGCGATTTAAAGGGTTCAGTTAGACATTCCAACCACCTGAAGAATGCCGGAGTGTAAAACGGCCGAAACGTTGTAACAAATATGGCGACAAAGATGAGGACAATAGTCGAAAAAATTAAAATAATGTACATAATACCTCATCTCAGAAATATAGACATATAATAAAGGGTTCAGTTCGACATTCCAACCACATGAAGAAGGCCGAAGCGTATAAAGGCCGAAACGTTGTAATAAATATGGCGACAAAGATGAGGAAAATAGTCCCGAGTAATGTAAATAATGTACATAATACCTCATCTAAAAAATATAGACAGATAAAGAAGAGTAATGTGAAGATAATAAGGAAAATCTCTTAACAGCCACGCAACTTGTTGGAACTGTAACGTGTTTCTGGAATACATTATATTTAACAAGGTCGGTTGAGTTCATGAATCAAGCATGAAAAAAATGGAAAGAAGTTATATGTGGTGGGATATTTTCATTGGTCCGTGAATTGACGAATCTGCAGCTATCGAGAACGCGAGAAGGTCGGTTGATTTCACAAATCCAGCATGGAAAAATGAAACTAAGTTAAATGTAGCAGGATATTTTCATTGACCCGTGAACTGACGAAACACCAACGATAGAGAGAGCGCGAAATTTGCTGGTAAAAATAAGTGGTTCTTTCTGGAAAATTCTTTGGTGATTTGTTTTTTGTTTTTCGGAGGGAACATATGGCCTGAAAATACTGGGACAGAGAATTTCTCTGATTCACTTTTTCTCTCTGCGTCAATAAGTCGTCGACAAATTTTCTCTACAGACCCACAGTAAAAAAAAAAAATCAATCCAGACCACATATGATCTACTATATATTGAAACAAGAAAATAATTTTCCTGGATAAAAACAAAAGTTTTCCTGATATATCCTGTAAGAAACAGAAACAGTGGAAACTTAGTTTATTTGTTTGAAGACAGCCATGGAGATTTATGCTGTGAGACACACTATAGGCTCACTACGGATCAGTCGCCAGTACACCAACTCTAGCCTTATATAATGCCGTGATAATGTCACAATTGCGCTGTGATTGATCGTCTTCTCTGCACAGGAGAAATTAGGTCGACTAACACGTAATGACAACAAAACTCAAATACAAACAAACAATATATATCCATCGATCCTCTAAAACATTTGTGCGAATACGGACTCACATTCTTAACCCCGAACCACGACACCGCTTACATAGACGAATATAAATGACCAATACTTGACAAGTATAGTGGCTCAGCTTTAAACAACCACTACTTAAACAGGTTCTAATAAATATTTATATCTCTGTGAACAAATAAATGCATGCAGACGCGAATATAGAAGGGAAATATTTTTCAGCGACTTAACAAAGTAAATATTTATAGACTAGAATATAAAAAAAAACAATATTTATCTCTTCCCGAAAGATGTGAATGCATACAGACTCAGATATTTACCTGCGTCCGGTGGCTGGGCATTACATTAGTTTTCTCTACAACCGGTAAAGCGGTGATCAGGGCTCAAAGGGTTCAAATAAAATCAAATTATTAAACTACTATTTTTTTACGTTATTAACATATTAGACCTTTTATATCCGTTGAAGAACACATCCAAATAGATCTAAGAATTATTCTGTTGAATATTCATGTGTATTAATTTGTTTAATACTACTTTTGTAAGTAACGACAAAATAAATAGAACGTAGCCGGTCCGTAGAATAATTTGAGTCGAAGTACGAAGAGCAATGATTGAGAATTATTCCTGCTTATTCTATCTCCGAAAAATATTTGGTAAAATTCACCCCAACAATTTTTGGATGATAACTGTATTTTATTTTTCTATATTATTTAGTGGACGATTTCACACCCGCAAATATATATAAGTCTTGGAGAACGCCTGCATTGATCGCATTGGCTTCTGAAGCCTTTTCATTAACAACAAATTTCAGAGACCAAAATCTAAGGAAGAACTTGGCAGTTATGAAACTTTTTCCAGACATTACGTAGCAAGAGAATCTGTGCAGCAAGAAGTGTATCACTGAAACAGGAAACCCGAGAGATATTTTTTCTCAATGTATATAAAAAAAACACTGGCACTTGCAATTATTGCTTATATATACAAATAATAGAGAATGTGATGGATAAATTGTCGCCATTTAATATTTGTAATTACGCGCATGCGCCTTGGTTGTTTTTAATTTTGTCGGGTGAACATTATAATAGGGTCATTTGGGCACCGTCTGTGAGAAAAAGAGCACAATTCACTCACCGAGAAATTTGGAAACGGCAAACTGTTCTGCTTGGCATTCGCCGATGAAGCTTAAATATAAACATTTCAGATTGTTTGGATCACAATCTGAAGACAGTCCAGAGGAATCGGAAAGAATTCGACATTATTGTGTTTGGAGTAATCACCAGTGATGGCAAAGTTATATCTTCATTAATCTTCCCAATTTACTTCAGAATCAACACAGATCTATACATCAAGTGTCTTGAGTAGGTAGTGCTGCATAGGGTCAGGAGGGTGGCTGCTGCAACAACCTATGTCGGGCAACATGACTCTGCGCAAAGATACACTAGAAGTAACTAGTTACGTATGTCAGACAATTTCTACGTCAACATCACTGCTTACATCTGGACACCTAACTACCCAGACTAAAACCCCTTGATTATTATGTGTGGGACGCAACTGAGCGAAAGACCAAAAAACTCCATGTGACACTAAAAATGACCTGACGGTAAGGATTATGACGGCATAAACAAGGAGAGATGTAGAATATTCTGAAGCCGTCTGGTAGCTGTGGTTAAGCCAATGGCGATTTTATTGAATATACAGTTGCGGCCAAAATGTTCAGAACGACATTGTTTTCGTCAGAAAAGTAGGTATAAGTTTTTATCAAAGTTGTTTTATATTCTATAGTTTTCACAGACAATAATTACGATATTATTTATTGTCTGAGTTTTTGGTGTAATTTGAGTGGATAATACAAAAGTTATGGATAATTTAGTGATTTACTGCAAAACCCATGGCGGCCAAAATGATCAGAACGGTTGAAAAAATAACAAAATAATAAAAAATGCCAGAGAATAGTGGAATTATTTAATAGTTAGTGTGAAGCCCTTTAGCTTCAATCACACTTTGACATCTTCGATTGCATGAGGAAATTAAATTTTCAATTTCTTGCTAGGTGATCTTATTCCATTCTTCCTGAAGGGCATTCCATAATTGCTCGGTTGTTTTAAGATTTCTGGCTTTCGAACGTTCTCCGAGAATATTCCACACATTTTCAATAGGATTGAGAACTGGGCTTTGAACAGGCCAATCCATAACAATAACCTTTTCAGCCTTGAGGAACTTCATGACCAACTTAGCCTTGTGACATGGGGCATTGTCCTGCATGAATATGGGTGGTCGCTTAGTTGACTTTCTCAGCATAGGCAAGACATGATCTTTTACAAGTTGTTTATAAACTCCTGCATTTACCTTTCCATGTAATCGCACAAAAAGACCATCTCCAGATATCATCCCCCAAACCATGACAGTTCCTCCACCGAATTTAGCACTAGTCTTAAGGCATTTAGACGACAATTTTTCACCTACTTTTCGACGAACGTACCTTTTCCCATCTGAGCCAAATAACATAAACTTAGATTCATCTGAAATGCATCGTTTGTCATTTTTCTTGAGACCACAACACATGTTCGGTTGCAAATGTAAGACGACACTTTTTATTCTTGGAGCCAAACTGTGGTTTCAATGCAGGTTCTCTTTCTTGTAGGTCATGTTCAACTAAACGAAAAGACACAGTTTTTAGAGATAAAGTTTTCTTCAGTACAATGCTCATTTCCCGAGAAACAAGAGCAGTTTTAAATCTGTCCTTTTTAACCAACTTTACCATAGTACGATCTTCTCTCTTGGTCGTTTTTCTTGGCCTACCTGTAGACTTTCTAGCTTCACACGAACCACAACCATCGCAGACATTAAGAATACCGTGAACAACACTTTTTGACTTGTTAACAATCTTTGCGATAGACCCAATACTTAAATAATCCTTCTTTCGAAGCTTAATAATCTGCTGACGAATTGGTAACGGAGTAAGTGGCATTATATTAACAAAGTACACTGCAGATATTCTTACTTATATTTACCACGTTTCCAATTATTATTTTAAAGTAAAATTCCATACATTTTCTCTTTCGTCATCACGTCTTAGTCATGGAATAATCCAAGAAGAAAATTCCGTTTCTAAGAAATTAATTGCGAAACTGCTTTCACATGGATTCTAAATTTTCCTTCGAATCCTAATTCATTCAATTCTAAAAATTAAATCGGATCAAAGATCAAAACAGATTATGAATGAATCCTTAGATTTTATGCTAACAGTTTTATTTCTCGCTTTTTGGATCTCTCTTCCGGTTCCATGGTTTCCAGGAAACTTTGATCATTAAAAATTTAAATGCAATACCAAAGTTATCTACTGTATTCTAGATTACACTTCTATTGTTCTCCCTCATTTCGCATTTTCCTTATTCTTTCACAATCATTAACCCCCTTGCGTCTTAAGGGCTTTAGTGCCTTGCTTGCGGTGAAATGATTAAAAAATATTTTAGTCTTGTAACCTATCGTTATTTTCTTTTTCTTTTTAATCCCTTTACCCGTATAGGTCAGGAAAAGCATTTGGGTGGGGGGTCTTGAAGGACAGGAAACACACATATTTAAGGCAATTTCACAAGTGGTTTTTCGCTTTATACGACAACGGACGGCGATCCGTGAAGAAAATTATAACAAATGAACGAGATTAGAAACAGGTTTTGGAAAGTTTTTATTTACCTACTGGAAAAATTATGAAATTGAAAAAAAAATTGCCTTAAATTCTCTTTTAATATTTTGATGCATTGTTTTATATTATTTATATATATATAAAACTATTTCTTGGTGACTCCTAAAAATTCGTCCAATTTTTTTTTCAACCTCTCCGCTGATTCAATCCTTACTCTTTATTGAAATTCCAAGAGTACAATGGAAACATAATTACACGTTTTGGTAAGCATGATTAAGAGTGCCTACAATAAGACGTCGTGAAACATTTGTTACTGCCTTCACTCTTCGGAAATGTTTATTTTTTAAGAAAATCTATGATTAGAATTGTAGTAGAACCTAAACATATGAAACTGGATTCATGCCGAGCAAACAATACAAGATGGCCGTTTGTTTCTTTCACAGAATCTGCATTTTGGTTGTTGTTGGTGTTTTTTTTTTGTTTAATTATTATTATTATTTTATTTCCTTTGATTTCTGATGTGTACTCATTTCTTTCCGGGTCCCGCCCAGGGACCTAAGGTTAGAAATGGCATCATGACATTTTCCACTGAAAAAAAAATTACATAGACAAAGCCCTTCGTAAGGTGTGTGCTGTACTCGTGAGAACAAGTTTTTGTATTTCTTTAAGGCATGGGCTTCCAGGGATCCCTTTTAGTCTACTAGAGTCTTCTCCAACCAATTCGAGGGCTCTAACTAGAACGGGGATTGTTCATGTTCCAATGTGCCACATTTTTGAGATTTCTTCTTATTATTTTTATTTCCTTTGATATCTGGCGTTTACACATTTCTTTCCAGGTTCTGAACAGCGACATATGGTTAGAAATGGCATCATGACACTTTCCACTGCAAAAAAAATAAATAAAATAAAAAATAATTACATAGATAAAGCCCTTCGTAATGTGTGGGCTGTACTTGTCAGAACACTTTTTTGTATATCTTTGAGGCATGGGCTTCCAGAGATCCCTTCAATTAGCCTACTGGAATCTTTTCCAACCAGTCCAAGGGCTCCAACTACAACAGGGATTGTTGATGTTCCCATGTGCCACAATTTTGAGATTTCTATTTCAAGGTCCTTGTATTTTGACAGTTTTTCGAATATCTTCAAAGATATATTGCAGTCTGCAGGGACTGCCATATCAATAAGGAGGCACTTATTTTGTTTGTGGTCTTTAATAACAATGTCTGGGCGGTTGGATTTGATTGTTCTGTCAGTGTGTATTGTGTAGTCCCATAGAATTGTAACAGGTCCTATCTCCGTAACCGGGTCAGGGTGGTGTTCGTACCAGTTTCTTTCAGTTTCCTTCCCATAGGAGTTGCAAAATTTCCAGTGCATATATTGGCCCTCTCTGCCATGCAGGGTTTTATATTCAGTGGGTGCCAATATCGTGCAACCTGATACAAGATGATCAATGGTTTCTGGATATTTATCACAGAATCTGCATCTTGGGCTAACACAGTATTTTAGTATATGTGCTTGATAATTCCTAGTTAACAAGCTTTGGTCTTGTGCATCAATGATAAATCCTTCAGTTTCAGCTTTCAACCCTGCACTACGTAGCCACTGATGGGTGCGGTTTTTGTCTACGTCAGCTTGTTTGGTACGGGCAGAGTATTGGCCATGGAGCGGTTTATCTTGCAATTGTTTCTTTATCTGGTCGGTCGCATTTGTCTTTGCATTCTTTTTTAAGTATTGTGCAGCTTCAGCCGGTGTACAGTGATGTATTTGCATTTCTGTGCCCATTTGAATCTCCATTTTGAATTTGTCGGCTTCCTTTACTACAGAGTAAAGACATTTACTACTTTCATATTCCTTGACACATACCATCATCCAGTCTTCTGTATTTTCCAAGTATCTTTGGAGGTCAATGTTGTACTTTTGTAGGATAGTTCTAGTTGAACTAGTCCTCTGCCTCCTTCGGATCTGGGCACATACAGGCGATCAATATCAGCTTTGGGATGATGCATGCGGTAGCAAGTGAGGAGCTTTCTCGTTTTGGCGTCCATTCGCTTAATTTCAGCTATGGTCCCGTTAAGAACATTAAAGCTGTATTTGCACCACTGGAACAGCCAAGGTGTTTATGGCTGATATTCGGTTTTGTCAGTTTAGCTCGGTATTTAGTACCAGGCGTACACGCCTGTAGTACTCCTTTCTTACCTTCTCTTTCATTTGGGAGTGTTGTATGCCATCTCCCTCACTAATTCCTAGGTACTTATAAACTTTATCATGCTCCAATTCTCTAATTTTCGTGGCAAAATCTAAATCTATTAAGGGTGGTTCTAAAATTCTACCTTTCTTGAATGTTACTTTAGCACATTTATCTAATCCGAAGCTCATACCTATGTCGTCACTAAAGTATTTTACAATATTAAGGAGGCCCTTCAACTCATTGTCGTCTTTGGCAAAGAGTTTGAGATCATCCATGTAGAGTAGGTGATTGAATATTTAGTTATTTATTTTGTAGCCATAGCTACTGTTGTTCAGTTCATGCGTAAGGGGGGTTAAGGACAAACAAAACAGAAAGGGAGACAGAGAGTCTCCTTGAAAGATTCCACGTCAGATATTTAGTCGGTTGGATATGGCAGTGCCCCTGGTGTGACTAAGGTATAGTTTGGTGTTTCACATTCCAATGCTGTGCTTAAGGAAATTTAATACCACAGGGGTGACTTTGTACATTTACAAAGTCTTAAGGATCCAAGAATGTGGAACACTGTCAAAGGCTTTTTATTATTTTCTATTATTATTATTATTATTATTATTAATAATATTATTATTAATAAAATTATCAAAGGCTTTTTTATTATTATTATTATTAATAATAATATTATTATTAATAAAATTATCAAAGGCTTTTTTATTATTATTATTATTAATAATAATATTATTATTAATAAAATTATCAAAGGCTTTTTTATTATTATTATTATTATTATTATTATTATTATTATTAATAATAATATTATTATTAATAAAATTATCAAAGGCTTTTTTATTATTATTATTATTATTATTAATAATAATATTATTAATAAAATTATCAAAGGCTTTTTTATTATTATTATTATTATTATTATTATTATTAATAATAATATTATTATTAATAAAATTATCAAAGGCTTTTTTATTATTATTATTATTATTATTATTATTATTATTATTAATAATAATATTATTAATAAAATTATCAAAGGCTTTTTTATTATTATTATTATTATTATTATTATTATTAATAATAATATTATTATTAATAAAATTATCAAAGGCTTTTTTATTATTATTATTATTATTATTATTATTAATAATAATATTATTAATAAAATTATCAAAGGCTTTTTTATTATTATTATTATTATTATTATTATTATTAATAATAATATTATTATTAATAAAATTATCAAAGGCTTTTTTATTATTATTATTATTATTATTATTATTATTATTAATAATATTATTAATAAAATTATCAAAGGCTTTTTTATTATTATTATTATTATTATTATTATTAATAATAATATTATTAATAAAATTATCAAAGGCTTTTTTATTATTATTATTATTATTATTATTATTATTATTATTAATAATAATATTATTATTAATAAAATTATCAAAGGCTTTTTTATTATTATTATTATTATTATTAATAAATTATCAAAGGCTTTATTATTATTATTATTATTATTATTATTATTATTATTATTATTATTATTATCATCGTATAATTTTGTCAAATAATTTTCTACCTCCCAGATTATAATCATTGTTCTTTTATTTTTCTTATAAACTATATGTTCCTTCTGAACGCGAGCAAACATCATTATCTACAATTAGGAATACCAGGTGTTTATGCTTGAATGTGCGGGTGGTGTAATGGATAACGGCTCGAAAATAAGAACCGGAAAGTCGAGTTCCAATTCCAGTCGGGTTTGTTATATTCAGTTACGGGTAAATACCCTTGGGAAAAGAAATGAATGCACCTCTTTACCTGCAGCTGTGAGTTAATTAGCAGGATTTGTATCAAGGAATTAGTATTATCCCAAAAGAATTCTAACGATCTAAAAATATCTTCTGGTTTTAAATAATCCTCACAATATTGATAAACCATAAAAAAAAAATTACTGCACCTGAAAAAAAATCAACAACAAAAAAAAAACAACGTGGTAGACATTTTTTAAGTATGCTTTTTTTATCTTCTGCAAAGCCCCGAAAATTCTTATATCTTGAAAGAAATCGTTTCTGAAATTACTGCGTGATAACTTTCGTTCTAGATGTTTCCATAAAAAAAAAGAGTTTGGATCAATTACCAATCTACTTTTGTCACTGTTTTTATCATCCGTATTCTTAGTAGTCTGAAAGAGTTGAGAAAACGCGCACAATACTGAATGTCAAACTCTATTTGGAGCGAGACTGCTTGTTTACTTCGAATCCTAAACACAAGTTTGTCAAAGGAAATAACTCTTTTCTATGTCCGTTGGCAAATCACCGTACTTACAGTGATCTTTTCCTTCACGTTACTCACTTGCTAAATGACGTCCCTTGAGAGCACGTTTCTGCGCATAAATATTAGCTAAAAAAAAGCGGGTGAACAGTTTTTGGTTTCGAAGAGATTTACACTGATATATTTGTACAGACTAAATAGATGCGAAAAGGAATATATATGAAGTGACTGACTGATTGACAAATTGGCCATGATCGACATTACTTTAAAACTAAATTACTATCGTCTCCTTGAAAGAGTTATATTTGGCGCACAATAGATCGATAGACAGAACGACAGTTAGGAAAATCAATGAAAACTTGAACATTTTTTTATGTGACGCGCCTCGTCCCCTAGGATTTCAGTTTGTCTTAGTTTTCCACTGAAATTGTTCTTGATATATATAAAATAAAGTATATACGTGTCGTAGTCCGATGCAGTCCTGAAGGAGGAAAACTACACGAAAACATTTTCCACTTCGCTTTTCCTAAGATAGAAATATAGAAATTGATTGAATAGATTAAGAAAAATGCTGATTGCCATTGGTATATCTTATATTCCCTAAGTCTATACTAGTTATTTTATTTCTTCCTAATCATACATCTTTTTGTCATTTCTGTTAAGGACGTCGGTTCCCATGACTCTCCATGTCTTCCTTTTTTCTATTATTTGTGAATTGGCGAATCTTATCGGGAATAATATTAAAATGGTTTCCCATTGCCATATCTATGTTTTTCCTTCTTTTTTCTTATTATCCACCAAATGCAAACCAGCAGCGATTGTCCTGGTATTTAATCCCTTCCGTAGGCGTCCTAGGTAAGACAATAAACTACATCCGCGTCCTAGGTAAGACAATAAACTACACCCGCGTCCTAGGTAGGACAATAAACTACATCCGCTCCCTAGGTAATACAATAAACTACATCTAACAGCAAGGCCTCTCATCAGGAGGTTTTGAGGAGCACCGAACCATCTCTTAATTACTGGTGTTCTCAGGTCCGCCCTGACCGGAGTGGTAGCACCTTTTAAGGTCCCAACTATGGGAAAATAGGTAACACCCAAATTCTGGTCAAAGTGTAAAAATAGATTTCAATAACAGGAATGAATTTTTTTAGGCAGAATTATTAACATCAATACATTTTTGAAGAAAATAAATATTACCAGCAATACATTTTTTAAGGAAATATGTCTTACCAGCAATATATTTTTGAAGGAAGAAATATGTAAACATATCTTATTTTTGTAAATAATTACTATCAGCAATAAATTATTACCAGTAATACAATTTGGAAGAAAATACATACATACATATATATTATATATATATATATATATATATATATATATATATATATATATATATATATATATATATATATATATATATATATATATATATTACCAGCAATGCATTTTTGAAGGAAAAAGTATTAGCAGCAAAACATTTTTGTAAATAATTATTACAAGCAATACATTATTACGAGCATTACATTTTGGAAGAAATATATATTACCAGTAATGCATTTTTGAAGGAAAAGTATTACCAGCAAAATATTTTTAAAAAAATATTAACAGCAATAAAAATTTTGTCGGCATTAAATAACCCGTTGAGGTTGATATGCGGTAAAACAAAACAGATCAAACCAAATCTAATATAGGATTACGGATATGTTCATACCTTTCTCAAGGGCATTAGTGCCGAAGTTGAAGAAATGTCTTATTTCGCACTGAAAATTGATATTAAAAATATTTCCATTATTAACGTTCGCAATATTATCTTAATCATTTTTGTCATTATATTTCGGACGTTGGTCTCTCAGGTCTTCATATAATGTATGTCGATCCGAATAACCTACTATGAATTTCGAACTGAAAAATTTATTTAATCTACGAGCTAGACTGTTCTCGTTCTACTGCCAATGTCTTAGGATATCCCGTCCAGTTTTTATTTTTAGTTCTGCTCAGTTATTGCTCGCCACGTTCACTGGTATACATTACCCGGTAGAGGGAATGGGCACACAATTAATAAATCTCCAAACTCGAAAAACCGACGATATAGGATATTGTTACTGTAGCGTACCCGGGTTGGGATACACCACAAAAAGCCGGCGTTCCTGACAGTTACGTCTCTGGACATTTGCGTACCTGACAGATGCGTCCCTGGATATTTGCGTCTCTAGAAAATTGCGTCGTTGGATAATTGCGTACCTATGATAATTTTTTTAAATTTACCATTTTTTTATAAAGAGTTGTTTAATAAAGAATTTTGTACACCAATTTAATTACTCTAAACAAGCAGAAAAGTAGTTACTATAAATAAAAAAAGGCAGAAAAATGTATTTTTAAAGCAGGAAAAATTAAGCTAGCTATTTCAGTTCACTCCAGCAGTGCGTACCACTGACATCTAATAGATGCTGGATTTTATAGACTTACTTTTTATTTGAAATCCATGGCTAAGTTCCGAAAATAAAACACTGGTTGAAAATATGTGTGGATGGGGAAAAAATACAGCTACCATTATTATAACAAGAACGCCGATGAAACAAAAATCTGGCGATGTTTAGAGCGATCTTAAACATTTTTAATGTGCCATTGCATTTTAAACAAAAGTAAACTTTTTTATTTTTTATTTTTCTTTATTCCTTTTTAAAAATGTATGATTACTACCTTTGCTTTTTTTCAAAATTTATGTTAATTGCCTTAAAAAGCATTAAAATAATCAGAGGTGCGAAAATATCCAAGGACGCATTTGTTTAGGGATGCAAATTTCCAGGGATGCAAGTGTCCACTACGCAACTGTCCTAAAACCATAAATAAACGTAGTGTACAACGGCAGAAACTTTGTGATAATAAAGATGTACAAAATAGTCAAGATGAAGTAACGGATAGCGTTTCGGATTGAGAGCCGAGTTCGAATTCCAGTTAGAGCCATTACATTCACTTACCTACTAATACCCCACGGAAAGGTATGTACCCTTTTCCTTTCCCCCACCAATGGGTAAAATAGTAGAACAGACTGGGTTCTATAGCCTTGGGTAGCAACAAGTCTAGGACAAGAAAAATCAAGACTTGTCTGGAGAGGGTTGGGTTCTGTTAGGTTATCTTGCCCAAGAAACACCACTTCTACTGCGGCTCCAGTACAGCTCGTGCCTCTACGACCCTACGGGTCACAGGATAAAAAGAAATAGTGCAAATAATGATATTATAACGACTTATTTATGACACAACTATAGGCCGTTGAAAAAATGTGTTTTTTCAAAATATCAGTATGGCGTTTCTTCAAGATAAATAGACGTCTACGAAATCAGTCACTTCCTTAAAAAAAAATCATGCCATTATTGATTATTTCTGTAATAATGAATTTTTATAAAGACTATACATTTCAAACATTATTCTCATAAGGTCGGTGTTTCTCGTATAAATCTTTTTTGGCGCAATCATATCTCCACCCGCGAAAATGTGTCTCTTATGATTTGAAGTGGGGCGTAATTTCTTCTGCAAAGAGAGGCATAATTACACAAACATCGCTACATGATACCAGCCAAGCAACAAAACTGACGCCGAAATTCTTCATTTTCACAAGCAAAGTGAAAACGTCGCAGGTGCAGGTAAGTTAACAGGTCGACAATTCAAGCTGACACCAAGAACGGTTCTTTTATCAAGAGGTTAGTTGATGAACAATTTAGATACACAAAAGCGGACACTGATAGTAAAGCCAGATAGGTGAGTGTTATGATTTATTTCTAGTAAGACAATCAAAGGTATTTTCACTAAAACAGGCTTACATTGCCGACGTTCCTGCAGATAATCGCTACTTAAATCAATTATCAAAGACCCCGATTTAGGATGTGCGTATGTGGATAAAGATAATATTAAAATATTTCTGGACATCTTACAGTGGTTAGATGAAAAATATAAGCCAAGGCTTGCCTAGCGAGTTATAAAGAAGTATTTAATACCAGGAGTTAATCATGAGATCCAGTATCCCTGGTGAGATGCATGTTTATCTGTGTCATCATGAATACTGAACACGACTGACATATACATGTTGCTCTCAATTAAACGCTCGGAAATCATAAGGAAAATGTCTCGTTTGAACCGGTATGTCATTGGAAACTTAAACATACTGAACCAAATGTTTAGTAATAAAGGCCATTCAACAAGACATATATTGAAATAAAATACATACTACTGGCGTATTTTGTAATATTTTTGTTCACAACAGCCGAGAATTAGGAATGGCTTAATTAGAGAGACTATCGAAAAAAACAGAGGTTTACTAAATATTCATACAGAAAACGGAAATAAAAACTTGAATAAATTAACTACTACTCAAATCCTATACTAATGTAGCTACTAGCCATATTTATAAGTAAGGGCAGTCCATTTTAGTCGTAGGGAACAGTAGGAAGTACACTGAGTCTTATTTTACAACAATGTAGGAACCATTTCCAATAATAGTTTGTGCATATTGAAGTCAACTTGTTTCAATGTAGTAAGAGAAAATAAAGGCGATCACCGAGAATTTAAATAAAGCAAAAATCTATTTAAACTACTAGGAAAAGTCTACCTACATGACAAAGATATTGGAATGATCAGCTATATTTACTGGGAGCAAACTGCCTGCATATTTGTATGAAAATACGTTAAGTACACAAAGCTAGAAAGGGGCGTAAGACAAGTAAGCATCCTATCGCCGGATTTCTTTAACCTATACAGCGTGACATTAACAAGATAACTAAAATATACACCACGATTTATTGTCAGCGGCCACACAGATGATAATCTATTGATGTCTGACACAGAAGGAACTACAAGAACTCCTTGACAAGGCAAGCAAAAGAAAACGAGAAAGGACTAAAAATTAACAGTTAGTCAGTAATTGAGGCGGTCAAAGTAATTCCTCGAGTTTAGAAGAAACCTCAACAGAATGCAGAAAGCACTGGACGGACGTTTCGTCCTCTATTTGGCACTCATCAGCAGTGCGCATCTACTATACCGAGAATTGGACCCCGGGCAGTTACGATATCAGGCAAACGTCATACCAAGTGTACCAACGGGCCTCGGTGACGAAGTGGTAGCAAATTAGACTCGATATAGCGCCGCTTGATCACATATTCCGTGGTGCAACTCATCCGAATTTCTCTTACCCATGGGTCTGTGTCCCCCCGAGACACTGGCACTATCCCCAAGCCGCTCCATCCAGCGCATTAGAAGCCGGTTCAAGCAAGGATATAGAAGTGTTAGAAATCATTAGGAGGATTAGAGAAAATTATATATATATATATATATATATATATATATATATATATATATATATATATACACAAGTTTAGGATTAGTATATACGGAGTGAAATCCAATAACCAACAATTAATATTCTTTAAAGAGTGCTCAATACAGAGTAGAGCAGATATAATTATTTATTTGAATATTACAACATAAATATGTTATAAAATCACGACAAAAGTAGCCATTTTGTTTCAACACTTCTTGTGTCTTGTCAAGTGATAATATAGAATTATATTATCACTTGACAAGACACAAGAAGTGTTGAAACAAAATGGCTACTTTTGTCGTGATTTTATAACATATTTATGTTGTAATATTCAAATAAATAATTATATATATATATATATATATAATAATTTTTATAATAATATTTTTAGTTTTTAAAAATATGATTCTATATACTTCCAGGGATCCCTTCAATTAGCGGAGGAATCATATTTTTAAAAACTAAAAATATTATTATAGTATATATATATATATATATATAACAGCTAATGATGAAGAAAAAACCGACTCGAAGCGACCGAGACCTGGTTCCACAGAGAATGAATTAAAAATGTACGCAATGATGAGATTTCAGAGAAAATGGAAACAAATAAAGACATTTATACATTTAAATCATCGAGGGTATTTTGAAATACCTAGGACATCTGTTGAGGAAGGACCATTTCGTAAATGTATTATTTACTGGACGTACCGAAGGAAGATACAAAGATAACATGCCTAATCGGTTTGTGTGCATACATAACTGAGTAAAGATAACGAAGGGAGTTTAAAGAATAAACCCCAGTTTTTGGTTCAATGAAAAGTACCTATATATACAATTGTAACCTTCTATTATTATTATTTTATTTCCTTTGATATCTGGCGTTTACACATTTCTTTCCGGGTCCCGCCCAGGGACATAAGGTTAGAAATCGTATCATGACACTTTCCACTGAAAAAAAAGATTACATAGATAAAGCCCTTCGTAAAGTGTTGTCAGAATATTTTTTTTTACCTCTTTGAGGCATATACTTCCAGGGATCCCTTCAATTAGTCTACTGGAATCTTTTCCAACCAGTCCAAGGGCTCCAACTACAACAGGGATTGTTGATGTTCCCATGCGCCACATTTTTGAGATTTCTATTTCAAGGTCCTTGTATTTTGACAATTTTTCGAATATCTTCAAAGATACATTGCAGTCTGCAGGGACTGCCATATCAATAAGGAGGCCCTGTTTTGTTTGTGGTCTTTAATAACAATATCTGGCCGGTTGGCTTTGGTTGTTCTGTCAGTGTATATTCTGTAGTCCCATAGAATTGTAACAGGTCCTATCTCCGTAACTGGGTCTGGGTGGCGTTCGTACCAGTTTCTTTCAGTTTCCTTCCCGTAGAAGTTGCAAATTTTCCAGTGCAGATATTGTCCCACTCTGTCATGCCGGTTTTTATATTCAGTGGGTGCCAATAATGTGCAACCTGATACAAGATGATCGATATTATTATTATTATTTTCTTTGATTTCTCTTTTATGTACATTTTTATATACATTTAATATACATTTTACAGAGACCTAATGGCTTCATGATATTTCCCACTGACCATTTTTGTAAAATAAAATAAAATAAAAACTAAGATCACACAAATTTTACATAAAGTTTTTCGTAATTTGTGAGCTGTAATGGTGAGTACAATTTTATGTAATTCTTTAAGGCACGGGCTACCAGGAATCCCTTCAATGAGTCTGTCGAAAACTGTTCCGATCAATTCGAAAGCTCCAACTACAAATGCAGTTATTGATGTCTCCATGTGCCACATGTTTGAGATTTCCATTTCAAAGTCCTTTTATTTGTTATCGTCAAAGATACATTATAGTTTGCAGGGACTGTCATGTCAATAAGAAAGCACATTCTGTTTTTGTGGTTTTGATTACTATGCGGTGGGTTATTAGTTTTGATTGCTTTATTTGTATGCATTGAAAAGTCCCACAATATTGTTACAGGTCCTATCTCTGTAACGGGACCTGGGTAATGTTCATACCGAGTTCCTTACAGTTTTCTTCCCGTAAAAGTTGCAGAAATTCCAGTGCAGATATTGACACACTCCATCATGCCGAGGTTGATATTACTGTACAACCTGATATAAGATGGTCAATTCTTTCTGTATTATTATTATTATTATTATTATTATTATTATTATTGTAATAGACATACAATATACAATTCATGCTGAAGTAAAACTTAACGATGCCCTTATGTCCGTCGTCATTATTTTGCCAGCTAAAATTTGATAGCAGATTAAGGCAATGCATGATAAACACGGACAATTAATTACAATCCGTTTGTCATGATCCAGGAGACATACCATGAGTAGTTTTAGAACTATTCAAATAAAGGCAGTCGATGGCATTATTTAAAACAATCTCCCTATCCCCGTGAATTTCACTTCCTACTGCCGCCTCTTACATTCATATTACTATCATTGCATTCGATTTCCAGAGATGAAATTTCGCAGGCCCCTCACTTTTCTATTGCTATTTCCACGACAACTGTTCTGCCGGGCTACATTCATTTAGTTCCGTCACTTTACATCTGCCACCCACGATGCCACGCACACTTGGGAGATTTATCCCCATTTCCTTCGTAGTCCATTAGTCAGCAGGTCGTTACATCCGGTCAGCTGCTTTTCAAGGACCGATACGTCTCAAATCACTTCAAGTCTACGTTCAAATGTCATCTTTTTCGATACACACCATCTTAATCTGCACTCTGCCACATTCTGTCACATTCATATGATAATCTCATTCATTAAACCTCTATCTTGAGTGGCTTTCCAGCCTTGTATCGGCTAAAGTTTATTAAAATAAAATAAACTTTTCAATATACATTTGCACTATTGATGGAAAAAGAATATACTCGCATATACCGGACATCGTGTATAGTTCGGCCGCTAATTTTATTTTCATAAATTTTAACACCTCCAGAAAAATATAGTTGTCTATAATGCAACTGATTATCAGAAGTGTATGATTTTTAAGAACCTCAAAAATATTAATTGTGTGTAATGTGACTACCTATTTTTAAGTAAAAAAAAACTGTCTATAAACACTCGGACGAGCACTTCGACGTAATATAATGGTTAGTAAGCTTGTTTTGCTATACCAGTTACGACTGTATAGTGATTTGAGCCTCAGTGGCTGCTTCATACTTTCGAACTTGTGCACCAGTTAACCTTAGTAAATAAACGGTCGCACTGTAGCCGGTAATTAAAATAAAAGAAAAAAACACATACTTCAATGTATCAGAATTCAGCTTTGAAAATATATGTATAGGTAAATTAAAAATGTGTATGTGTGGTGTTGTTTGATGCATAACTGCTCTGCAGGAGTAAAGGAAAAGCTGAGTTCGAATTCCAGTCGGGTTTGTTACATTCTCTCAGAGGGCAAATGCCCTAGAGAATGGTGTAAGCGATCTCTATTCACACCTCAACTATGGGTTGAATAGCAGGAAGAACTGGGGTCTATAACCTTGGTTGGTAAGCGGAAGGGAACGGTAGTGTACTCTGGGAATATATTCTGCCTACTCAGTTGTAAGTCTAAAGAGACGTCAACGATATAACCTGTATCACGTACAGAACTTAAATGACTGACTAAATTTTAAAATAAATAAATAAAATAAAATGAGAGAACTACAAACATAAATATTTATTTTAATTTCACTTCTTTTTCAATCTCACGTTCTGTTTCTTCCTTAACCTATTTAAAACGCATATCCACGATTCGCTGAAAATTCCATAATTTTCTGTATAATTTCGAAACACAAAAATAGAAACATTTTGAAGCGTCATCTCTCGTCATATTTTCTATGTTCAGTTCGACAACACGCAAATATCACTAGAATGGAGAAGATCTTACAAATCCTGCAGTGACAAGACGCTTTGCACGTAACAATTACAAAAGAATTTATATAAATATAACAAAGTGACGAAGGCGGAAACACTGATAACATATTTTTTAAAATGGATTCTTTATATTTTTGCCTGTGGGCAAGTGTTATTGTAATTATTCTCTGTATTTTTATCAAGATATCGCAACAGTTATTGGCGCTGAAAATGAACGGCGAAAACAGAGTTCGAATTCGCCCGAAGCTGCATGCATTCACTTTTTTTATTACTCGTGAGCAATGTGTGAATCAACGTCTCTCTGGATTACAAAATGGTGTATATTCAACCTATTCGATCAGACTGCTTGAATTAGTAATGCTGACATGTGGTTGTTTTCCAGCCATATTTGATAATAATCTTCTCGTCTCCATTAAGAATTTCAGTAATTAAAATTCATTATCTATCAAAAGACAAGCACAATATCTCAATAGAGGTTTTTATTTTTTATTTTCTTTAATGTTTATCTCGAACAATAATATCAACTATCTGAAAGTTCTGTTCTAATCTCTCGCAATTATTGTAGTGGAATGGTCAATGACTTTATAGATAATCAATGAATAAACGGGGTTTATTCATGACGCCATGGTAATTTGCGTGTTACTTGTTTTCCACAAACAAATTTTAGGAGAAATTGTTCAACGTAAATTATGCAATAAAGAACAAGAACAAATGATACGAACACAATATTTGAACGAGAAAACAAATTCAAATAATTATTATACATCTATATACAAATTGTGATTTGAAATAATGTGGCATGTATGAACGGAAGTTTATAGTTCGTTTGTTCGTATCAGGTCGATTGGAAACTGTTCGTGGGTCGTGGTTAATTGTTCGTACAGAATGTGTGTGTGTGCAGGAAAGGAAAAGATAAGTCGTACCTTTAATTTGGATGAGACAATATTTTTTGGTAGTAGTTGAAGGGGAAAAAATCAACTTTTATATTATATAAATCTCAGGCGTACTTTTCGATGAGTTTACTTAGAGAAAGGAGTTTTACTTGTTCTCGAATTCAGGTTCGCTGAGTTTCAAAAGGCAGACTTGAAGACATATTTCGGTGATCGACGAAACGTGCTTTTTTGTCGATTCAGATATTCGCGCAAACTCCCGAGTTTCTAAGAAGAAGTGCGTTCCTTCCTGTTTCGAAGTTCGTGTCTTGGCGGGAATATGTATCGACCGACCTGATTGGTTGACTTAGTCTCCACGGACCCGATTCGCCAACACATGATACGAATCGTTCATTTAATATTTTGGGGGTGTCCACGGTGTATGGACTATCCCAACATTATCACCTGTAGAACTTATTATAAATTTATTGATTACCTGTCAATAGTAATTTAAATGCAGTTGAAATTGTAATAGGTTTTCTTTGTTTTTTATACCTTATGCAAAAGTATTTAACAACTCCACTCTCCAAATATTTATCTGATATATCATTCTGGAAGTCAAACGCGGATTGTTTTCAGGGTTATTTTTATTTTATTTAGGAGTAATTAGGCTCTGCTATCGTCCGATCTATACTGCTACCCGTTCTCTTGCACAGGAGTAGAGGTTCATCCTTTGTTTCTGGCTTAAGAAGGTGTACCCGGTTCCTTGTCTTTTCTCTGGCGGTGCTGTTATTAATTTTTTGTGATATGTGTAGATGGTGGCTAAATCCCTTCAAACTGAGGGTATTTGGTTGGCAGTTTTCTCGTTGCTGTTCTCGCCTGGTTGTTAGGAGACTTAACTCTTGGGTATTGTTTTGAGACTTTGCTCTGATCAAGAGTTGCATAATATCGGGGTTCTTGCAGTGTCATGTCGCGCATAGAAGGATGTCTCTGCAAGCTCCCTTGATGAGCAACCGCATGTCACACTATGTTCGAAACCGCACCTTTTTCCTACTGCACATGTTACATTACACGACCGACTGCTACTACTACTCTAGGCCCTTTCTCAGCAACATAACACATTGTGACTATAAGCAAGCAAAGATATAAACCTAAACCAGCTGAACAAAAACACTCTAAACTCCTTAACATTTCTTTCTCTAACATTTGCGGTAAATGTACCAACTCCTGCAGCGTGGAATCGCTACTCTTCGAAAAGTCTCTGGACATCAGCGCTCCCTGAGAAACTAATCTTAACTCTTCAATCTCCTCCTCTGATTTCTGAATTCCTGGTTACCATGATATCTTTAGAAAAGATTCTTAGGTCCACATGCATGAAATGCAAATTTACGCCCGCAAACGTCTCCCGCTGGCCCGGGAACTACTCTTGAATCTCCAGATCTTTCATTTGTCTCCGTCTGTCACTATTTAACTCCGTCAGTTATGTGTTCTTTCTCTACCGTTCCCCTTCCTCTCAAGACTGTTGCGTGCTAGATAGTACTTCCGACAATATACATAAGGTCTTCTCCCTACAGCCGTTCGCAAATATATTTGTGTTCACTGACTTTAATGCCCACCATACCAGGTAGTTTAAACACGCTGTCACTGACCTCGTTGGCATCTAAACCCTTAAGTTCTGAAACACTCACGCAAGTGGTTACTTGCCCACGTGTTTCGCCAGTAACCCTGATGGACACGCTTCTCATCTCGATTGTTTGAGCTCGCATGGCAGGAGCCTCGATCATTAAGGTGGCTAAACTATTTGGTTTTTCAAGAGCTACCATATCAACAACTATGACGCAATTCAACAAACGGTAAAACCTCTAGCAAGCATAGTAATTCGAGCCGGACTTACAAACTTACTGACAGGAACCGAGGTGTATTGAAACGCAATGTGGCGAAAAATCAGCGGACGACTGCGACCAAATTGACTTCTTAGTTGAATAATCATCTGAATAGTTCAGGTTCTACTAAAACTGTTCATCGTGTGCTCCATAAGGCTGGA
>OZ038486.1:134315643-134393143 GCA_964036315.1 Acanthosepion esculentum | reverse complement strand
TATACGGACTGCTGTTCCCTAGTCTATTCACTATACTATTTCTCTATTCAGATCATTATACGGACAGCTTTTCTCTAGTCTATTTACTATACTATTTCTCTATTCAGATCATTATACGGACAGCTTTTCTCTAGTCTATTCACTATACTATTTCTATATTCAGATCATTATACGGACAGCTTTGGTCTAGTCTATTCACTATACTATTTCTCTATTCAGATCATTATACGGACTGCTGTTCCCTAGTCTATTCACTATACTATTTCTCTATTCAGATCATTATACGGACTGCTGTTCCCTAGTCTATTCACTATACTATTTCTCTATTCAGATCATTATACGGACAGCTGTTCTCTAGTCTATTTGCTATAATATTTCTCTATTCAGATCATTATACGGACTGCTGTTCACTAGTCTATTCACTATACTATTTCTCTATTCAGATCATTATACGGACTGCTGTTCCCTAGTCTATTCACTATACTATTTCTCTATTCAGATCATTATACGGACTGCTGTTCCCTAGTGTATTTACTATACTATTTCTCTATTCAGATCATTATACGGACTGCTGTTCTCTAGTCTATTCACTATACTATTTCCTATTCAGATCATTATACGGACTGCTGTTCTCTAGTCTATTGACTATACTATTTCTCTATTCAGATCATTATACGTACGGCTTTTCTCTAGTCTATTCACTATACTATTTCTATATTCAGATCATTATACGGACTGCTGTTCCCTAGTCTATTCACTATATTATTTCTCTATTCAGATCATTATACGGACTGCTGTTCTCTAGTCTATTCACTATACTATTTCTCTATTCAGATCATTATACGGACTGCTGTTCTCTAGTCTATTCACTATACTATTTCTCTATTCAGATCATTATACGGACTGCTGTTCTCTAGTCTATTCACTATACTATTTTTCTATTCAGATCATTATACGGACTGCTGTTTCCTAGTCTATTCACTATACTATTTTTCTATTCAGATCATTATACGGACTGCTGTTCCCTAGTCTATTCACTACACTATTTCTCTATTCAGATCATTATACGGACTGATATTACATAGTCTATTCACTACACTATTTCTCTATTCAGATCATTATACGGACGGCTGTTCCCTAGTCTATTCACTATATTATTTCTCTATTCAGATCATTATACGGACTGCTGTTCCCTAGTCTATTCACTATACTATTTCTCTATTCAGATCATTATACGGACTGCTGTTCTCTAGTCTATTCACTATACTTTTTCTCTATTCAGATCATTATACGGACAGCTATTCTCTAGTCTATTTACTATAGTATTTCTCTATTCAGATCATTATACGGACAGGTTTCTCTAGTCTATTCACTATACTATTTTTCTATTCAGATCATTATAAGGACAGCTTTTCTCTAGTCTATTCACTATACTATTTCTCTATTCAGATCATTATACAGACAGCTTTTGTCTAGTCTATTCACTATACTATTTCTCTATTCAGATCATTATACGGACAGCTTTTCTCTAGTCTATTCACTATACTATTTCTCTATTCAGATAATTATACGGACTGCTGTTCCCTAGTCTATTCACTATACTATTTCTCTATTCAGATCATTATACGAACTGCTGTTCCGTAGTCTATTCACTATACTATTTCTCTATTCAGGTCATTATACGGACAGTTTTTCTCTAGTCTATTCACTATACTATTTCTCAATTCAGATCATTATACGGACTGCTGTTCCCTAGTCTATTCACTATACTATTTCTCTATTCAGATCATTATACGGACAGCTGTTCTCTAGTCTATTCACTATACTATTTCTCTATTCATATCATTATACGGACTGCTGTTCCCTAGTCTATTCACTATACTATTTCTCTATTCAGGTCATTATACGGACTGCTGTTCCCTAGTCTATTCACTATACTATTTCTCTATTCAGATCATTATACGGTTAGATTTCTCTAGTCTATTCACTATACTATTTCTCTATTCAGATCATTATACGGACAGCTTTTCCCTAGTCTATTCACTATACTATTTCTCTATTCAGATCATTATACGGACTGCTGTTCCCTAGTCTATTCACTATACTATTTCTCTATTCTGATCATTATACGCACTGCTGTTCTCTAGTCTATTCACTGTACTATTTCTCTATTCAGATCATTATACGGACTGCTGTTTCCTAGTCTATTCACTATACTATTTTTCTATTCAGATCATTATACGGACAGCTTTTCTCTAGTCTATTTACTATACTATTTCTCTATTCAGATCATTATACGGACAGCTTTTCTCTAGTCTATTCACTATACTATTTCTATATTCAGATCATTATACGGACAGCTTTGGTCTAGTCTATTCACTATACTATTTCTCTATTGAGATCATTATACGGACTGCTGTTCCCTAGTCTATTCACTATACTATTTCTCTATTCAGATCATTATACGGACTGCTGTTCCCTAGTCTATTCACTATACTATTTCTCTATTCAGATCATTATACGGACAGCTGTTCTCTAGTCTATTTGCTATACTATTTCTCTATTCAGATCATTATACGGACTGCTGTTCACTAGTCTATTCACTATACTATTTCTCTATTCAGATCATTATACGGACTGCTGTTCCCTAGTCTATTCACTATACTATTTCTCTATTCAGATCATTATACGGACTGCTGTTCCCTAGTGTATTTACTATACTATTTCTCTATTCAGATCATTATACGGACTGCTGTTCTCTAGTCTATTCACTATACTATTTCCTATTCAGATCATTATACGGACTGTTGTTCTCTAGTCTATTGACTATACTATTTCTCTATTCAGATCATTATACGTACGGCTTTTCTCTAGTCTATTCACTATACTATTTCTATATTCAGATCATTATACGGACTGCTGTTCCCTAGTCTATTCACTATATTATTTCTCTATTTAGATCATTATACGGACAGGTTTCTCTAGTCTATTCACTATACTATTTTTCTATTCAGATCATTATAAGGACAGCTTTTCTCTAGTCTATTCACTATACTATTTCTCTATTCAGATCATTATACAGACAGCTTTTGTCTAGTCTATTCACTATACTATTTCTCTATTCAGATCATTATACGGACAGCTTTTCTCTAGTCTATTCACTATACTATTTTTCTATTCAGATCATTATACGGACTGCTGTTCCCTAGTCTATTCACTATACTATTTCTCTATTCAGATCATTATACGAACTGCTGTTCCGTAGTCTATTCACTATACTATTTCTCTATTCAGGTCATTATACGGACAGTTTTTCTCTAGTCTATTCACTATACTATTTCTCAATTCAGATCATTATACGGACTGCTGTTCCCTAGTCTATTCACTATACTATTTCTCTATTCAGATCATTATACGGACAGCTGTTCTCTAGTCTATTCACTATACTATTTCTCTATTCATATCATTATACGGACTGCTGTTCCCTAGTCTATTCACTATACTATTTCTCTATTCAGGTCATTATACGGACTGCTGTTCCCTAGTCTATTCACTATACTATTTCTCTATTCAGATCATTATACGGTTAGATTTCTCTAGTCTATTCACTATACTATTTCTCTATTCAGATCATTATACGGACAGCTTTTCCCTAGTCTATTCACTATACTATTTCTCTATTCAGATCATTATACGGACTGCTGTTCCCTAGTCTATTCACTATACTATTTCTCTATTCTGATCATTATACGCACTGCTGTTCTCTAGTCTATTCACTGTACTATTTCTCTATTCAGATCATTATACGGACTGCTGTTTCCTAGTCTATTCACTATACTATTTTTCTATTCAGATCATTATACGGACAGCTTTTCTCTAGTCTATTTACTATACTATTTCTCTATTCAGATCATTATACGGACAGCTTTTCTCTAGTCTATTCACTATACTATTTCTATATTCAGATCATTATACGGACAGCTTTGGTCTAGTCTATTCACTATACTATTTCTCTATTGGGATCATTATACGGACTGCTGTTCCCTAGTCTATTCACTATACTATTTCTCTATTCAGATCATTATACGGACTGCTGTTCCCTAGTCTATTCACTATACTATTTCTCTATTCAGATCATTATACGGACAGCTGTTCTCTAGTCTATTTGCTATACTATTTCTCTATTCAGATCATTATACGGACTGCTGTTCACTAGTCTATTCACTATACTATTTCTCTATTCAGATCATTATACGGACTGCTGTTCCCTAGTCTATTCACTATACTATTTCTCTATTCAGATCATTATACGGACTGCTGTTCCCTAGTGTATTTACTATACTATTTCTCTATTCAGATCATTATACGGACTGCTGTTCTCTAGTCTATTCACTATACTATTTCCTATTCAGATCATTATACGGACTGTTGTTCTCTAGTCTATTGACTATACTATTTCTCTATTCAGATCATTATACGTACGGCTTTTCTCTAGTCTATTCACTATACTATTTCTATATTCAGATCATTATACGGACTGCTGTTCCCTAGTCTATTCACTATATTATTTCTCTATTCAGATCATTATACGGACTGCTGTTCTCTAGTCTATTCACTATACTATTTCTCTATTCAGATCATTATACGGACTGCTGTTCTCTAGTCTATTCACTATACTATTTCTCTATTCAGATCATTATACGGACTGCTGTTCTCTAGTCTATTCACTATACTATTTTTCTATTCAGATCATTATACGGACTGCTGTTTCCTAGTCTATTCACTATACTATTTTTCTATTCAGATCATTATACGGACTGCTGTTCCCTAGTCTATTCACTACACTATTTCTCTATTCAGATCATTATACAGACTGATGTTACATAGTCTATTCACTACACTATTTCTCTATTCAGATCATTATACGGACGGCTGTTCCCTAGTCTATTCACTATATTATTTCTCTATTCAGATCATTATACGGACTGCTGTTCCCTAGTCTATTCACTATACTATTTCTCTATTCAGATCATTATACGGACTGCTGTTCTCTAGTCTATTCACTATACTTTTTCTCTATTCAGATCATTATACGGACAACTATTCTCTAGTCTATTTACTATAGTATTTCTCTATTCAGATCATTATACGGACAGGTTTCTCTAGTCTATTCACTATACTATTTTTCTATTCAGATCATTATAAGGACAGCTTTTCTCTAGTCTATTCACTATACTATTTCTCTATTCAGATCATTATACAGACAGCTTTTGTCTAGTCTATTCACTATACTATTTCTCTATTCAGATCATTATACGGACAGCTTTTCTCTAGTCTATTCACTATACTATTTCTCTATTCAGATAATTATACGGACTGCTGTTCCCTAGTCTATTCACTATACTATTTCTCTATTCAGATCATTATACGAACTGCTGTTCCGTAGTCTATTCACTATACTATTTCTCTATTCAGGTCATTATACGGACAGTTTTTCTCTAGTCTATTCACTATACTATTTCTCAATTCAGATCATTATACGAACTGCTGTTCCCTAGTCTATTCACTATACTATTTCTCTATTCAGATCATTATACGGACAGCTGTTCCCTAGTCTATTCACTATACTATTTCTCTATTCAGATCATTATACGGTTAGATTTCTCTAGTCTATTCACTATACTATTTCTCTATTCAGATCATTATACGGACAGCTTTTCCCTAGTCTATTCACTATACTATTTCTCTATTCAGATCATTATACGGACTGCTGTTCCCTAGTCTATTCACTATACTATTTCTCTATTCTGATCATTATACGCACTGCTGTTCTCTAGTCTATTCACTGTACTATTTCTCTATTCAGATCATTATACGGACTGCTGTTTCCTAGTCTATTCACTATACTATTTTTCTATTCAGATCATTATACGGACAGCTTTTCTCTAGTCTATTTACTATACTATTTCTCTATTCAGATCATTATACGGACAGCTTTTCTCTAGTCTATTCACTATACTATTTCTATATTCAGATCATTATACGGACAGCTTTGGTCTAGTCTATTCACTATACTATTTCTCTATTCAGATCATTATACGGACTGCTGTTCCCTAGTCTATTCACTATACTATTTCTCTATTCAGATCATTATACGGACTGCTGTTCCCTAGTCTATTCACTATACTATTTCTCTATTCAGATCATTATACGGACAGCTGTTCTCTAGTCTATTTGCTATACTATTTCTCTATTCAGATCATTATACGGACTGCTGTTCACTAGTCTATTCACTATACTATTTCTCTATTCAGATCATTATACGGACTGCTGTTCCCTAGTCTATTCACTATACTATTTCTCTATTCAGATCATTATACGGACTGCTGTTCCCTAGTGTATTTACTATACTATTTCTCTATTCAGATCATTATACGGACTGCTGTTCCTTAGTCTATTCACTATACTATTTTTCTATTCAGATCATTATACGGACTGCTGTTTCCTAGTCTATTCACTATACTATTTTTCTATTCAGATCATTATACGGACTGCTGTTCCCTAGTCTATTCACTACACTATTTCTCTATTCAGATCATTATACAGACTGATGTTACATAGTCTATTCACTACACTATTTCTCTATTCAGATCATTATACGGACGGCTGTTCCCTAGTCTATTCACTATATTATTTCTCTATTCAGATCATTATACGGACTGCTGTTCCCTAGTCTATTCACTATACTATTTCTCTATTCAGATCATTATACGGACTGCTGTTCTCTAGTCTATTCACTATACTTTTTCTCTATTCAGATCATTATACGGACTGCTGTTCCCTAGTGTATTTACTATACTATTTCTCTATTCAGATCATTATACGGACTGCTGTTCTCTAGTCTATTCACTATACTATTTCCTATTCAGATCATTATACGGACTGCTGTTCTCTAGTCTATTGACTATACTATTTCTCTATTCAGATCATTATACGTACGGCTTTTCTCTAGTCTATTCACTATACTATTTCTATATTCAGATCATTATACGGACTGCTGTTCCCTAGTCTATTCACTATATTATTTCTCTATTCAGATCATTATACGGACTGCTGTTCTCTAGTCTATTCACTATACTATTTCTCTATTCAGATCATTATACGGACTGCTGTTCTCTAGTCTATTCACTATACTATTTCTCTATTCAGATCATTATACGGACTGCTGTTCTCTAGTCTATTCACTATACTATTTTTCTATTCAGATCATTATACGGACTGCTGTTTCCTAGTCTATTCACTATACTATTTTTCTATTCAGATCATTATACGGACTTCTGTTCCCTAGTCTATTCACTACACTATTTCTCTATTCAGATCATTATACGGACTGATATTACATAGTCTATTCACTACACTATTTCTCTATTCAGATTATTATACGGACGGCTGTTCCCTAGTCTATTCACTATATTATTTCTCTATTCAGATCATTATACGGACTGCTGTTCCCTAGTCTATTCACTATACTATTTCTCTATTCAGATCATTATACGGACTGCTGTTCTCTAGTCTATTCACTATACTTTTTCTCTATTCAGATCATTATACGGACAGCTATTCTCTAGTCTATTTACTATAGTATTTCTCTATTCAGATCATTATACGGACAGGTTTCTCTAGTCTATTCACTATACTATTTTTCTATTCAGATCATTATAAGGACAGCTTTTCTCTAGTCTATTCACTATATAATTTCTCTATTCAGATCATTATACAGACAGCTTTTGTCTAGTCTATTCACTATACTATTTCTCTATTCAGATCATTATACGGACAGCTTTTCTCTAGTCTATTCACTATACTATTTCTCTATTCAGATAATTATACGGACTGCTGTTCCCTAGTCTATTCACTATACTATTTCTCTATTCAGATCATTATACGAACTGCTGTTCCGTAGTCTATTCACTATACTATTTCTCTATTCAGGTCATTATACGGACAGTTTTTCTCTAGTCTATTCACTATACTATTTCTCAATTCAGATCATTATACGAACTGCTGTTCCCTAGTCTATTCACTATACTATTTCTCTATTCAGATCATTATACGGACAGCTGTTCCCTAGTCTATTCACTATACTATTTCTCTATTCAGATCATTATACGGTTAGATTTCTCTAGTCTATTCACTATACTATTTCTCTATTCAGATCATTATACGGACAGCTTTTCCCTAGTCTATTCACTATACTATTTCTCTATTCAGATCATTATACGGACTGCTGTTCCCTAGTCTATTCACTATACTATTTCTCTATTCTGATCATTATACGCACTGCTGTTCTCTAGTCTATTCACTGTACTATTTCTCTATTCAGATCATTATACGGACTGCTGTTTCCTAGTCTATTCACTATACTATTTTTCTATTCAGATCATTATACGGACAGCTTTTCTCTAGTCTATTTACTATACTATTTCTCTATTCAGATCATTATACGGACAGCTTTTCTCTAGTCTATTCACTATACTATTTCTATATTCAGATCATTATACGGACAGCTTTGGTCTAGTCTATTCACTATACTATTTCTCTATTCAGATCATTATACGGACTGCTGTTCCCTAGTCTATTCACTATACTATTTCTCTATTCAGATCATTATACGGACTGCTGTTCCCTAGTGTATTTACTATACTATTTCTCTATTCAGATCATTATACGGACTGCTGTTCTCTAGTCTATTCACTATACTATTTTTCTATTCAGATCATTATACGGACTGCTGTTTCCTAGTCTATTCACTATACTATTTTTCTATTCAGATCATTATACGGACTGCTGTTCCCTAGTCTATTCACTACACTATTTCTCTATTCAGATCATTATACAGACTGATGTTACATAGTCTATTCACTACACTATTTCTCTATTCAGATCATTATACGGACGGCTGTTCCCTAGTCTATTGACTATATTATTTCTCTATTCAGACCATTATACGGACTGCTGTTCCCTAGTCTATTCACTATACTATTTCTCTATTCAGATCATTATACGGACTGCTGTTCTCTAGTCTATTCACTATACTTTTTCTCTATTCAGATCATTATACGGACAACTATTCTCTAGTCTATTTACTATAGTATTTCTCTATTCAGATCATTATACGGACAGGTTTCTCTAGTCTATTCACTATACTATTTTTCTATTCAGATCATTATAAGGACAGCTTTTCTCTAGTCTATTCACTATACTATTTCTCTATTCAGATCATTATACAGACAGCTTTTGTCTAGTCTATTCACTATACTATTTCTCTATTCAGATCATTATACGGACAGCTTTTCTCTAGTCTATTCACTATACTATTTCTCTATTCAGATAATTATACGGACTGCTGTTCCCTAGTCTATTCACTATACTATTTTTCTATTCAGATCATTATACGAACTGCTGTTCCGTAGTCTATTCACTATACTATTTCTCTATTCAGGTCATTATACGGACAGTTTTTCTCTAGTCTATTCACTATACTATTTCTCAATTCAGATCATTATACGAACTGCAGTTCCCTAGTCTATTCACTATACTATTTCTCTATTCAGATCATTATACGGACAGCTGTTCTCTAGTCTATTCACTATACTATTTCTCTATTCATATCATTATACGGACTGCTGTTCCCTAGTCTATTCACTATACTATTTCTCTATTCAGGTCATTATACGGACTGCTGTTCCCTAGTCTATTCACTATACTATTTCTCTATTCAGATCATTATACGGTTAGATTTCTCTAGTCTATTCACTATACTATTTCTCTATTCAGATCATTATACGGACAGCTGTTCCCTAGTCTATTCACTATACTATTTCTCTATTCAGATCATTATACGGACTGCTGTTCCCTAGTCTATTCACTATACTATTTCTCTATTCTGATCATTATACGCACTGCTGTTCTCTAGTCTATTCACTGTACTATTTCTCTATTCAGATCATTATACGGACTGCTGTTTCCTAGTCTATTCACTATACTATTTTTCTATTCAGATCATTATACGGACTGCTGTTCCCTAGTCTATTCACTACACTATTTCTCTATTCAGATCATTATACGGACTGATGTTACATAGTCTATTCACTACACTATTTCTCTATTCAGATCATTATACGGACGGCTGTTCCCTAGTCTATTCACTATATTATTTCTCTATTCAGATCATTATACGGACTGCTGTTCTCTAGTCTATTCACTATACTATTTCTCTATTCAGATCATTATACGGACTGCTCTTCTCTAGTCTATTCACTATACTATTTCTCTATTCAGATCATTATACGGACTGCTGTTCTCTAGTCTATTCACTATACTATTTTTCTATTCAGATCATTATACGGACTGCTGTTCCCTAGTCTATTCACTATACTTTTTCTCTATTCAGATAATTATACGGACAGCTTTTCTCTAGTCTATTTACTATAGTATTTCTCTATTCAGATCATTATACGGACAGGTTTCTCTAGTCTATTCACTATACTATTTCTTTATTCAGATCATTATAAGGACAGCTTTTCTCTAGTCTATTCACTATACTATTTCTCTATTCAGATCATTATACGGACTGCTGTTACGTAGTCTATTCACTATACTATTTCTCTATTCAGATCATTATACGGACAGCTGTTCCTTAGTCTATTCACTATACTATTTCTCTATTCAGATCATTATACGGACTGCTGTTCCCTAGTTTCTTCACTATACTATTTCTCTATTCAGATCATTATACGGACTGCTATTCTCTTGTATATTCACTATACTATTTCTCTATTCATATCATTATACTGACTGCTGTTCCCTAGTCTATTCACTATACTATTTCTCTATTCAGATCATTATAATAACTGCTGTTCCCTAGTCTATTCACTATACTATTTCTCTATTCTGATCATTATACGGACAGCTGTTCCGTAGTCTATTCACTATACTATTTCTCTATTCAGATCATTATACGGACAGCTTATCTCTAGTCTATTCACTATACTATTTCTCTATTCAGATCATTATACGGACTACTGTTCCCTAGTCTATTCACTATACTATTTCTCTATTCACATCATTATACGGACAGCTGTTCTCTAGTCTATTCACTATACTATTTCTCTATTCAGATCATTATACGGACTGCTGTTCCCTAGTCTATTCACTATACTATTTCTCTATTCAGATCATTATACGGACTGCTGTTCTCTAGTCTATTCACTATACTATTTCTCTATTCAGATCATTATACGGACTGCTGTTCCCTAGTCTATTCACTATACTATTTCTCTATTCAGATCATTATACGGGCTGCTGTTCCCTAGTCTATTCACTATTCAATTTCTCGTTTCAGATCATTATACGGACTGCTGTTCCTTAGTCTATTCACTATACTATTTCACTATTCAGATCATTACACGGACTGTTGTTCTCTAGTCTATTCACTATACTATTTCTCTATTCAGATCATTATACGGTCTGCTGTTCTCTAGTCTATTCACTATACTATTTCTCTATTCAGATAATTATACGAACTGCTGTTCTCTGGTCTATTCACTATACTATTTCTCTATTCAGATCATTATACGTACAGCTATTCTCTAGTCTATTCACTATACTATTTCTCTATTCAGATCATGTATACGGACTGCTGTTCTCTAGTCTATTCACTATACTATTTCTCTATTCAGATCATTATACGGACTGCTGTTCCCTAGTCTATTCACTATACTATTTCTCTATTCAGATCATTATACGGACTGCTGTTCTCTAGCCTATTCCCTATAATATTTCTCTATTCAGATCATTATACGGACTGCTGTTCCCTAGTCCATTCACTATACTATTTCTCTATTCAGATCATTATACGGACTGCTGTTTCCTAGTCTATTCACTATACTATCTTCCTATTCAGATCATTATACGGACTGCTGTTCCCTAGTCTATTCACTATACTATTTCTCTATTCAGATCATTATACGGACTGCTGTTCCCTAGTCTATTCACTATACTATTTTTCTATTCAGATCATTATACGGACTGCTGTTCCCTAGTCTATTCACTATACTTTTTCTCTATTCAGATAATTATACGGACAGCTTTTCACTAGTCTATTTACTATAGTATTTCTCTATTCAGATCATTATACGGACAGGTTTCTCTAGTCTATTCACTATACTATTTCTTTATTCAGATCATTATAAGGACAGCTTTTCTCTAGTCTATTCACTATACTATTTCTCTATTCAGATCATTATACGGATGCTGTTACGTAGTCTATTCACTATACTATTTCTCTATTCAGATCATTATACGGACAGCTGTTCCTTAGTCTATTCACTATACTATTTCTCTATTCAGATCATTATACGGACTGCTGTTCCCTAGTTTCTTCACTATACTATTTCTCTATTCAGATCATTATACGGACTGCTATTCTCTTGTCTATTCACTATACTATTTCTCTATTCATATCATTATACTGACTGCTGTTCCCTAGTCTATTCACTATACTATTTCTCTATTCAGATCATTATACGCACTGCTGTTCCCTAGTCTATTCACTATACTATTTCTCTATTCTGATCATTATACGGACAGCTGTTCCGTAGTCTATTCACTATACTATTTCTCTATTCAGATCATTATACGGACAGCTTTTCTCTAGTCTATTCACTATACTATTTCTCTATTCAGATCATTATACGGACTGCTGTTCCCTAGTCTATTCACTATACTATTTCTCTATTCACATCATTATACGGACAGCTGTTCTCTAGTCTATTCTCTATACTATTTCTCTATTCAGATCATTATACGGACTGCTGTTCCCTAGTCTATTCACTATACTATTTCTCTATTCAGATCATTATACGGACTGCTGTTCTCTAGTCTATTCACTATACTATTTCTCTATTCAGATCATTATACGGACTGCTGTTCCCTAGTCTATTCACTATACTATTTCTCTATTCAGATCATTATACGGACTGCTGTTCCCTAGTCTATTCACTATACAATTTCTCGTTTCAGATCATTATACGGACTGCTGTTCCTTAGTCTATTCACTATACTATTTCACTATTCAGATCATTACACGGACTGTTGTTCTCTAGTCTATTCACTGTACTATTTTTCCTTTCAGATCATTATACGGACTGCTGTTCCCTAGTCTATTCACTATACTATTTCTCTATTCAGATCATTATACGGACTGCTGTTCTCTAGTCTATTCACTATACTATTTCTCTATTCAGATAATTATACGAACTGCTGTTCTCTAGTCTATTCACTATACTATTTCTCTATTCAGATCATTATACGTACAGCTATTCTCTAGTCTATTCACTATACTATTTCTCTATTCAGATCATGTATACGGACTGCTGTTCTCTAGTCTATTCACTATACTATTTCTCTATTCAGATCATTATACGGACTGCTGTTCCCTAGTCTATTCACTATACTATTTCTCTATTCAGATCATTATACGGACTGCTGTTCCCTAGTCTATTCACTATACTATTTCTCTATTCAGATCATTATACGGACTGCTGTTCCCTAGTCTATTCACTATACTATTTCTCTATTCAGATCATTATACGGACTGCTGTTCTCTAGTCTATTCACTATACTATTTCTCTATTCAGATCATTATACGGACTGCTGTTCCCTAGTCTATTCACTATACTATTTCTCTATTCAGATCATTATACGGACTGCTGTTACCTAGTCTATTCACTATACTATTTCTCTATTCAGATCATTATACGGACTGCTGTTCCCTAGTCCATTCACTATACTATTTCTCTATTCAGATCATTATACGGACTGCTGTTCCCTAGTCTATTCACTATACTATTTCTCTATTCAGATCATTATACGCACTGCTGTTCCCTAGTCTATTCACTATACTATTTCTCTATTCACATCATTATACGGACTGCTGTTCCCTAGTCTATTCACTATACTATTTCTCTATTCAGATCATTATACTGACTGCTGTTCCCTAGTCTATTCACTATACTATTTCTCTACTCATATAATTATACGGACTGCTGTTCCCTAGTCTATTCACTATGCTATTTCTCTATTCATATATCATTATACGGACTTTTGTTCTCTAGTCTATTCACTATGCTATTTCTCTATTCTTATCATTATACGGACTTTTGTTCTCTAGTCTATTCACTATGCTATTTCTCTATTCAGATCATTATACGGACAGCTGTTCTCTAGTCTATTCACTATACTATTTCTCTATTCAGATCATTATACGTACAGCTGTTCTCTAGTCTATTCACTATACTATTTCTCTCTTCAGATCATTATACGGACTGCTGTTCTCTAGTCTATTCACTATACTATTTCTCTATTCAGATCATTATACGCACTGCTGTTCTCTAGTCTATTCACTATACTATTTCTCTATTCACATCATTATACTGACTGCTGTTCCCTAGACTATTCACTATACTACTTCTCTATTCATATCATTATACGGACTTTTGTTCTCGAGTCTATTCACTATACTATTTCTCTATTCAGATCATTATACGTACAGCTGTTCTCTAGTCTATTCACTATACTATTTCTCTCTTCAGATCATTATACGGACTGCTGTTCTCTAGTCTATTCACTATACTATTTCTCTATTCAGATCATTATACGCACTGCTGTTCTCTAGTCTATTCACTATACTATTTCTCTATTCAGATCATTATACGCACTGCTGTTCCCTAGTCTATTCACTATACTATTTCTCTATTCAGATCATTATACGGACAGCTTTTCTCTAGTCTATTCACTATACTATTTCTCTATTCAGATCATTATACGGACTGCTGTTCTCTAGTCTATTCACTATACTATTTTTCTATTCAGATCATTATACGGACAGCTGTTCTCTAGTCTATTCACTATACTACTTCTCTATTCATATCATTATACGGACTTTTGTTCTCTAGTCTATTCACTATACTATTTCTCTATTCAGATCATTATACGTACAGCTCTTCTCTAGTCTATTCACTATACTATTTCTCTATTCAGATCATTATACGCACTGCTGTTCCCTAGTCTATTCACTATACTATTTCTATATTCAGATCATTATACGGAAAGCTGTTCTCTAGTCTATTCACTATACTATTTCTCTGTTCAGATCATTATACGGAAAGCTGTTCTCTAGTCTATTCACTATACTATTTCTCTCTTCAGATCATTATACGGACTGCTGTTCTCTAGTCTATTCACTATACTATTTCTCTATTCAGATCATTATACGCACTGCTGTTCTCTAGTCTATTCACTATACTATTTCTCTATTCACATCATTATACTGACTGCTGTTCCCTAGAATATTCACTATACTTCTTCTCTATTCATATCATTATACGGACTTTTGTTCTCTAGTCTATTCACTATACTATTTCTCTATTCAGATCATTATACGTACAGCTGTCCTCTAGTCTATTCACTATACTATTTCTCTCTTCAGATCATTATACGGACTGCTGTTCTCTAATCAATTCACTATACTATTTCTCTATTCAGATCATTATACGCACTGCTGTTGTCTAGTCTATTCACTATACTATTTCTCTATTCAGATCATTATACGCACTGCTGTTCCCTAGTCTATTCACTATACTATTTCTCTATTCAGATCATTATACGGACAGCTTTTCTCTAGTCTATTCACTATACTATTTCTCTATTCAGATCATTATACGGACTGCTGTTCTCTAGTCTATTCACTATACTATTTTTCTATTCAGATCATTATACGGACAGCTGTTCTCTAGTCTATTCACTATACTATTTCTCTATTCAGATCATTATACGGACTGCTGTTCTCTAGTCTATTCACTATACTATTTCTCCATTCAGATCATTATACGGACTGCTGTTCTCTAGTCTATTCACTATACTATTTCTCTATTCAGATCATTATACGCACTGCTGTTCCCTAGTCTATTCACTATACTATTTCTCTATTCAGATCATTATACGGAAAGCTTTTCTCTAGTCTATTCACTATACTATTTCTCTATTCAGATCATTATACTGACTGCTGTTCCCTAGTCTATTCACTATACTATTTCTCTATTCATATCATTATACGGACTTTTGTTCTCTAGTCTATTCACTATACTATTTCTCTATTCAGATCATTATACGGACTGCTGTTCTCTAGTCTATTCACTATACTATTTCTCCATTCCGATCATTATACGGACAGCTGTTCTCTAGTCTATTCACTATACTATTTCTCTATTCAGATCATTATACGGACTGCTGTTCTCTAGTCTATTTACCATACTATTTCTCTATTCAGATCATTATACGGACTGCTGTTCCCTAGTCTATTCACTATACTATTTCTCTATTCAGATCATTATACTGACTGCTGTTCTCTAGTCTATTCACTATACTATTTCTCTATTCAGATAATTATACGGACTGCTGTTCCCTAGTCTATTCACTATACTATTTCTCTATTCAGATCATTATACGGACTGCTGTTCTCTAGTGTATTCACTATACTATTTCTCCATTCAGATCATTATACGGACAGCTGTTCTCTAGTCTATTCACTATACTATTTCTCTATTCAGATCATTATACGGACTGCTGTTTCCTAGTCTATTCACTATACTATTTCTCTATTCAGATCATTATACGGACTGCTGTTCCCTAGTCTATTCACTATACTATTTCTCTATTCAGATCATTATACGGACTGCTGTTCTCTAGTCTATTCACTATACTATTTCTCTATTCAGATCATTATACGGACTGCTTTTCTCTAGTCTATTCAGTATACTATTTCTCTATTCAGATCATTATACGGACTGCTGTTCTCTAGTCTATTCACTATACTATTTCTCTATTCAGATCATTATACGGACAGCTTTTCTCTAGTCTATTCACTATACTATTTCTCTATTCAGATCATTATACGGACTGCTGTTCTCTAGTCTATTCACTATACTATTTCTCCATTCAGATCATTATACGGACTACTATTACAGCGAACATGTACTGTTAGTTTGAGACTTATTCGAAGGCGTATGACACCAGCATTGTATAACAGCTAACTATTAGTTGTATCTCTGATTACAAAGATTATAACGAGCATTACGAAAGTGGCAAGGGATATTCGTTGACATTACAAGTGTCAAGCGAATGTTCGTTGACATCACAAAACCTATGTCCTGGCTCTCTCTTTTGTAGCCGTAATTATTTTTTTCTCCTTACTATTCCTCCAAATCACTATTCTGCCATCCATCTGAGATTACCTGTTTTGCCTTCCACCTGTATGGCTGATGCTAACCTGAAGAACATTTACTCATTGTGCCTTCTCATGTTATCATTTTCCTCTGACACGAACTAGGAAAATTACAATGAATCACAATTGCTAAGTCTGTTGATCGGAGAGACGATTCACAATGCTGAGTTAGAATCTATCTTACACATTTGCAGTGGGGGGTGGCAAATATTCGTACACATAATTTTTTAAAATTTATTGCACTTCCAACTAATGAATAAACATATTTCATATATTAACTGTACACAGATTCATAATAACTAAATAACCATAGAAAACAGAAACAAATGATTTAATAAAAAAATAAATCCCATTTCTCCATTTTAATGGGTGAAAAAACTATTCGGAAATGCAAATTTCAGATTTTGAAACTTTTAAATTGCTTTAATACTCTAGATCATTCAAATGGAATATTTCCGAATGAGCCAATAATGTTATCACTAGTTATTTTTAGCTTAAAAATACAAACAGAAAATTTTATAATTGATATTCATACAAGAAGGGTTTCATCATGGCACGAGGTAAAGAATTAACAAATTCGCAAAAAGAACTGAACCTTGAAAGAAATAAAAGGAAAATCAGAGAAAAACTGAATATTCCGTTTACTACCATTAGTTCATTTATGGCAAGGTATAAAAAAACTCAAAAATGTCGAAAACCAAAGAAGAGGTACTCCACAAAAGATTTCTTCAAGGTCATCAAGGAAATTAATCCGTCAAATTAAACAAAATGCAATGGTTCCTCTTCAAGTGTTGCAGGTTGATTTGCTTTCATGAGGAATCTGTGGCACTAAACGGACAATAAGTAATGGAATTCATAGGAATAAAAGAACATTGTTCCAACACTAAAAATTGGTGGTGGTCGTATCATAGTTTAGGTATGCATTTTTTTCTGCAAAAGGTCGTGGCTACATATCAGTAATAGGTGATAGATTGAATGACGCATAATATCAAATTAGTTTGGAAGCTAATTTAATGATTTCGGTTGATAATCTTGAACTTCCTCTTGATTGACTCTTCCAAACAAATAATTATCCTAAGCACACTACAAAATCTACGAAGAAATGGCTTGCTGAGAAAATGATGTAAATATCCTGAAATGGCCAAATTAGTCCCCATATTTAAACTCAATCGAGAATCTGTGGCGTTATTTGAAAATTCAAATCCAATCGAGAGCTCCAAGAAACAACGCAGATCTGAAGACCATATGCAAAAAAGAATGGAACAAAATACCAACTAAAATTTGCAAATCATTACTTGAGAATGACAAAGAAGAGGTTGGTTGCTGTAGAAGTGAATTATGTCTATTCTCCAAAGTGTTAAATGAAGATTATGTATTCTTTTTTGTATTGTACGAATACTTTTTTCACCCATTAAAATGGATAATTGGGATTTCTTTCTATTAAGTCAATTTATTTCTTTATCTGTGCATATTTAGTTATTATGCATCCATAATTATATGAAAAGTATGTTTATTCATTAGTTGGAAATACAATAAATTAAAAATTTGTATGTGTTCGAATATTTGTTTCTTCCCCCTCCCCCCACACACTGTATAATCTAACGTTTTGTCCTTGCTTTGAATATTATTGTCACAACTAGTCCGATGCTCCTGCTATATATTTAGAGATTATTGATGAATCGAAAAAAAGAATATACGATGTTAATGGTCTTGATCAGGCGTCTCGACTTCAGTCACTTTGTCACTGCCGTAACTTAGTTTTTCTGTGATTTTTCTGTAAATATATTCATGCTTTTGTCTTACGTAGATTTTATGAATTTCAGCGCAGTTTATTGGCAACGAGGGCTCATCATTTTACCGATGAAACCGTATGTTATACTCGAATTGTTTCTTCTCTGGGATTCTATCTCGGCTTTCTGCTGTTCTGTCAAAAACGATGTTTGAATGGAACGTCAATCTTCACTTTATGTTATTAGGTTGGTGCAAACATAATGTCGTTTTCTCACATGAAGTTGAACGTCCAAAAACGACATTATTTTTGCACCAACCTAATACATTGAATTCTCGTTATTAATATTCTCTCTGTCTGTGTCCTCACTATTTTCTCGGTTTCGTTTACTCTTATGAATTGAAGCGCGATACTTAATTGGCGGAAAGGTCACATCATTTTATAATAGAAATGGCGAGATGTAACTGTAACTTCTACGCTAATAATTTCTTCAAACGCACTTCTCCCTTGTAAAAACCTTTTCCGCGTTCTTGCTTCCCAGTCTTGATATTCAAACATTTAAATATAATGTCATTCGTTATGTTCTGTCTTCTTAATACTTGTTTTTTTTTTAATCGCTATCCTTAATAGTGTTTTTTTTTCTTCTCATATACGAATCGACCGTAGTCGAGATCATCGAGTCAATGCGAACGATCCTTTCCTTATTTGCATAATATGTGCTTCGCCAGGGCTACATAGAGATTTAATTTTGAGTTTTTCCTTCTCGTAGACCCCTTGCCAACCAAGGCTATAGGACTCTTTTTTTTCTTGCTCTTTACTCATATCTTTGGGGAAAAAAAGAGGATTCATATCTTTATCAAGTGTATTTCTTCGTAATGAATGCAATGAACTCGAAAGGATTTCTCTAACACACAGCAACAACTTGCTTTATTGTTGTTAAGGTCCAGGTTAGGGCCAAAGAAGAACAACACGAACACAAGATTAGAAATAACGATGATATATTACACGCAATAATAATACACGATGTGAAAGGTGTTAGTATGACTGTCAGTCTGGTTTGGAGTGAACTACTATCGGCTCGACTCGATTCGTCCCTCTCTCTTGAGAGGCGTAGTATACATAGTGTTAGGAAGAGTTAATTCTGTAGTTATAGGTAAGGGCCCATAACAATTGTCTTGCTAGGCGCGAAGTTATTACAAATAAAAACTTTACAAAATATATGTTAGTCGTTGTTTCCCTCTGACCGTCTAGCTGTCAGCATGTACTGTGAGTGTTACATTTTTCAGTTCAAATTTACTCATTAATTCCTCAAGGAATTCTCCTTTCTGACTCTATTTAACTCTCTTTCTGTTGTACTTAGAATTAGAAAAAGACAATTATTTCCCAGAATTTTCAACTGTTATTGATTCTATGTACAAATATTTTGCTTCCATCTTCCTTAATATATCCTCTTTTCTCATCGGCTCCACTCATGGTATTCTCGGTAGAAAAGACATATCCCTGCTGCCTCACGTCTCGTTTTAATCACTGAGGAATATTTGCAGATTTTAGTGCATTAGATGAGGATTTTAAATAGCATTTACATACACGTTTCCTTCTAAGCAACGAAATTATCCTGTTTCATCACACCTTGTGTGGTTTCTCTCTTCCTATGCACCTTTTAGCCGGTGGAAGATATTTCATGTCGCTTCTTATTACACCACGCTGGTAGCTAAATTCATGTAGTTGCTTTATTCTAATATATTCAATTCTTACTCGCATCTTGAACCGACCCTCTTGCCTTCGATCATGAATTTGTTCTTACAATTAATGGTCACTTCTTTCTTCTCCCTTTCTTTTACTACCTCCCCTAAGATTTTCTGCAATTATTTCACTTTCTGACATCAACTCGATGTTTATTTATGAACCTAGCAAACAAAAGATGACCAATATAATTTGTGCGCTCCTGTTCATTAAAAAAATATAATCACAAGTTCGCACCAGTTCACTCGTAGACGGCACGGGATCATTCATAGTCGGCACGAATTCTTTCGGAGTCAGCACGCGAACAATCGTAGTCGGCACGGGATCATTCGTAGTCGGCACGAGTTCATTCGTAGTTGACACGGAATCATTCATAGTCTGCACGAATTCATTCGGAGTCAGCACTAGGTCACTCGTAGTCGGCACGGGATCCTTCGTAGTCCGAACGAGTTCACTCGTAGTCGGCACGGGATCATTCGTAGTCGGCACGAGTTCAGTCGTAGACGACGTAATAAATAGAAATAGACAACCACATTCAATCTGGTAAACATTAAGCTATCTTGGTACCATATGGAATAGTAAATCTGCTCATTTTCGAATTACGAGTACAGTAACGCATTATATATATATATGTACTGAAACTGTGGCAGCAGTAGGTTTGATAGAGACAAGATAGGAATCGAACCTGTATCCTATACGGAACCGTCATATAGCCTTACGTGCTTTTACCGATTTCACCACAGATGAGCTTTTCGGTTAGCAAGGTCGATTTTACTGTTTTTAAACTACAATTTTCCATGATTTTCTCTCCTACATTCATATCTGCTCGATGCGTATCCAAATGTAAACAAATGACGTCACACACTATGAAATGGAAAAAGTCCGACAATTATTTTAAGACATTTTTATATTTATTCATTCTTTTTTATGCATACACATATTTAAGTAAATGCTCTGTTTATAATAAACAGTATTAACAACATTTACCGGCCTGAATGTTCGAGAAATTCTCATAGAAAATATGCGTACTCTGACGTCATTTGTTTACATTTGCATTACGCCATGAACAGATATGAATGTACGTGAGAAAATCATGGAAAATTGTAGTTTAAATACAGAAAAATCGACTTTGCTAACTGAAACATTTCTCTGTGGCGAAATCGGTAAAAGCCCGTCAGCCTATGTGACGGTTCCGTATAGGATACAGGTTCGATTCTTGTCGGAGGATGCATATTTTTATGAATATTTCTCGGATATAAAGGGCGGTAAATGTTGTTAATACTGTTTATTATAAACATGTCTTAAATTAATTTTCGGATTTTTTCCATTTCATAATTGTAGGTGCATTTTATTAGTATGTATTTTTATTAGCTATAATTATGTCTTCAAATATTTACAATGTTGTTCTTTAACGATGTGCCTATATTTTGATGTCATCCTTGCCCACGCTCCTTTTCTCAGGTCTGTATCCACGTTTCTGCTTTAGAACATATCACCGGAAATACAGTGTTTACATACCACCTGTGTTCGGTGATCAAGTGTCGAGGAGCCCTTCCATATTGAGAGATTGCCTACGATCTCTCTATTTACTATATTTCCAAAGCTTTGAGAAGATTTGTAACAACGAACTTTCATATTTTTTGTCAATGTAAATGCGTTGCATATGTGTCTAATTGTTCCATATATAACTTCTCTCCTATCTTATTTGCATCTTTAACATGTAAAAAATTCCTTGGGCATTCATTCATGCAATGTTCCAAGACGAATGCAAACGCTATCTCTTAATGATAGGATCATGTCGCCTCTGCTTACAGCCATAGAATGGATTGTGGGCGTTTTGGATAATACCTTGCTATTATAAAGTTAGGAATGCTAAATATTGTAGCAATCCATTAAGTGTCTTAAAGTTATTTCTGTTTTTCATAGTTGCCGCGAATCAGACAATTGAAATATTTATTTAAAAAATGCGTAATATACAGAAGTAATGAATATGTGTTTTACATGAACTCATGAAAAATACACGGTTTTGGAAAAACATTTTAAAATCCGTGTATTTGGGCAGGAGTTTGCCATTGATACAATTTTCGTTAATGACTAACGACAATTCCATGTGTAAGGTTTAAATATTTTTTAATAGATTTACACCCAGATTTCTTGATTTCTGCTAGAAATATCAATTTTCCAGTGTCTGGGTAGTTTTTGTTTTCCAGACGTCGTAATGAAAGCGTTTCCTTTTTCTGTTCTATATCAGTTCCATCATTTTAAAATATGGCGTAGTTGATTTTTATATGACTCTACGAATAACTCATTGATAAGGGCGTATGAAAAAGTCAAAATTAATTTAGACACTAAACAATTCATATTTAAATAAGCAGAGGAAAAAGAGATGAATTAGCTGAAATCTATAAAACATTAGATGGATTCTTAAGAAAGACATTCCGTTGGTCTTTAAACTGAGATCTTCCGGTATATTCGCACTGTTGTAGATTTTATTTGTTATTTCGGTGATCTTGTCAATGCCAAAGAATCTAAAGCTGTCAGCATTTCCGTTACAATTCCGCCTTGTTTCTGTTCAATTTGGCCAGTGCGGTTATATATATATATATATATATATATATATATATATATATATATATATATATATATATATATATATATATATATATATATATACCGGATGTAAAAACAAAAGTGTCCAAATCGTTTAACAATATGGGATAATTGTCCATCCCACAAAATGTTTAATAACTAAAAAAAACACTGAGTTTACTGTTTCCAAGTTTTCAGATAAGACGTTTAGCCATCTTGAAACCAATTTATCGTAAGAATCACCGAAAACCCCTTTGATTTATTCAGTTAGAAAGAGAAAATGTTAAAGTCGTTTGTTTCAGTTCCACTATTACAGCCCAACAGCAATGGTGAGACGACAAAGATCACTCAGGCCTTCAGTAATTGTACCAAAATTCATACTCGGGCTTCCATCTTCAAAGTGCATTCAAGAACTATCAAGAGAACGGTGAATAATTCTTAAAAGGAGAGAACAGTAGAGAGGAAAACTGGATCAGGAGGTCACAACAGAAAGAGGGATCATCATATCAAATATACATATACAGCTAAATACATTCTTATTGTTCAAAGCAGAGTCCAATAGGTTTATAAAAAAACTCTCTGAGAAATTCAGTTAGATATCTTTAATCGTTTCAATGATACAAAGTTTCAGAAGTTAATCTAACAATTGCACAATTTTACTGTTACACAAGGTATATATATATATATAATTATATATATATATATATATATATATATATATATATATATATATATATATATATATATATATATTATATATATATATATATATATATATATATATATATATATATATATATATATATATATATGCACTTCTCCGACTGATGCGAAATCAGTCGGAATTCGATTCCGGCTTAAGGCACTTCGGATGTTTAATCACACTGATGGGCTACAGCGAAACAATCAGTCAGTGGATGAGAATATATATATATATATATATATATATATATATATGAGGTCTGCCTGAAAACGTGACTAAACTGGGGTTTGCTGTGTCAGGTATCGGCGAAAGAGGGATAAGCGGATAGTGTTATCATCTAACATGATATCTTGCAAGTATATAACTCTAATCTTAGCGTTTAATTCGCTCCGTTGTTGTATGAAAAATCGTGACTGCTTCTCCATAATACCTGCTCACAGTGACCTTAGTCTTCGACAGTACCTGGCTGAGAAAGGCATCGCCTTACTGGAACAACCTCCCTATTCACCTGATTTTCCCCGTATGACTTTTTCATCTTCCCCAAGCACAATATTATATTTACTCTACTCTGTATTGAGCACTCTATTACGAAAATATTTTTTTGTTTACTCGAATTTATTCCGTATACACCAATCCTATAATTATATATATATATATATATATATATATATATATATATATATATATATAGTGCTTTTCGATAAAAGTGACTCATTTTGTTTTACTAAAAATATTTTTTGTTTATTGTTTTTGGGTTTGAAACAATTTTTAATCTTACTAATATAAAGACCCCTTCCCGACCACCTAGAAAAAAAGTTTATTCACCCTAAGGTATTCTATCGATAATTATAAATTTGGATATAAATGAGATTCAGGAAAAACCTATGTGCCAAAATATTAACTCAGATATGGCATTCTAATGATTAAACTGGTAAATTTAAAGAGTTTTTGTCAAAATATTGAAATTTAATTTTTCAATACACTCAGAACAATATTCTAGAGAATTCTAGAACAGCTTAAATTAAATCTAGAGTATTCCAGAATATTCCAGAAAGCCTCATACAGTATAAAAACAGCTTGAAATAGCCACTCAAGTCACTAACCAGATGAAAGGGTACAAACAGGCATGAGAACCACTTAAGGCATCTATTATTGTCCTCTCATAAGTCTACGAGAGACATTACAGAAATTGCGATAACCTCGCAGTCAACTGTCTCTCGAGTGCTTAGGGCACATAATGATGCCACTCCTGCTCCAAGGACGGAAACAATGGGACTAAGGAAAAAGACTGATGATAGAACTGACAGGGTAATCATGAGAGAAGTTGCGAAGAATAGGACTATAACTAGTCAAGACATTGCAGCCAGTCTAAGGGAAGAGCAAGGTGTTAGTCTTGCCTCTTCAACAGTCCGTCGGTGGCTATTAGAACAAGGCAACAAATCTCGTACACGAAGGTTTAAGCCGCTATTAAGCAAAGCCAACAAAGCCAAGAGACTTGAATGGGCTCTACTATTGCAAAAGTTCCACCGTAGATGACTGGAAGAATGTTCTCTTCTCTGATGAAACGAAAGTTGAGCTAAATTCAAAGGATAAGGTGAGTCACTTTTATCGACCAGCTCTGTATATATATATATATATATATATATATATATATATATATATATATATATATATATATATATGTGTGTGTGTGTGTGTGTGTGTGTGTGTGTGTGTGTGTGTGTGTGTGATGGGTGCAAGTATGTTTATGACAAGATATCATTTAAGACATGTTTATGCCTGGAAAGATATGTTCACACAGGACAACATTTTATTTTAAAATTTACGACAAACGTTGGCAGATTGGAGAAACAAATGTTGCTGTCGTTAGCTTTATTTTGTCATTGTTTCCATTTATTTTCAGTCCCCTTGAAAAGTCTCCCGTAAATACTCACGTGAATCTTCAGCAATTTTCTATTTTGATGGGACACCTCATATGAAGGCTCATTTTGTCTTTCGTTCAGAAAAAAAATCCTTAGAAACGAATAAAAGTTTACTGAAATCTTACTTAATGTAAGTCCACAGAATGCTGAACAATTTCCTGAAAGATGAAGAGAAAACGTAAGACAGCAGAAATGTTGTTCTACAGATTGATGCTGCGAATACCATTGACAGAATATGTGAGCAAAGTAAATGGAATAAAAAAGAACACTAATATTTAATGACAAAAAGAAACAGAGGAACTTTTAGGTCACATGATGAAGGCAGAGGACTTTGAAAATTTGACATAACATATTGACTGCAACAGGAAAAGAGGAAAACAGCGCATCATCTACCTAGCGGGTAAATGGATGGCGAACAAGTTGTAGGAGCGATTAGGAAAATACGAAAAATTAAGAGCTGTTAAATAAAGGAACTTGTAGAAACTCATCATCGCAAATGTTTGGAAGGAACACGCCATATAAAAAAGGAAACTACGTTTCAAAAGCAGACTGCGCTTTGGTAAAGATTGTAAACATGACACAGATTGAATAATTGATCGGCTGTTGTGTTAACAATAGGAAAGGAAAATAGAATATATGCGAAACGTTCATTCTTATTGAATTTGCAAATAGTTTTGCCATGTTTTTTTTCCTTTTAATTATACATTTTCTATCATCATTTCGTGTTATGCATTTTTTTCTAATTACACTACACAAACAAAACATTTTCAACTTGGCAATGTTTCCAGACACAAATTACGATAGAAAACATTATGAAAACACTTTTATCTCGTACATCAGCCATTACGCTATTCATCATTTTATTAAATTTTAAATTCAAAATTAAACTTTGTTATTATATTCATCATCTTGGTCAATATATCTGTCTTATCCTTTAGTATATGAAAAACTAGAAAAGCTGCCAGAATTAGGTATTTTTAAACGGTTTCAACAGAAGCAAGGCGATAAAGACACTAAAACTCAAATGATTACTGAAAGGGGAGTGAGAGAGAAAGAACATGAAAAAACTCTCGTGGATTCCGAGATGAATCCAATATCAATGAATAATAATCGCCAGGAATGGATAAGGAAAATAAATGTATTAAAGTAATAATACAAACTGGTAATACGGGTTAGTAGATCCAGGAATGCGGGTTAGTAGCAACAATATATACACAGTCTTGGTATTGAAGTATCGCGGTATGACTCCTTACTGAGTCTAGGTGCTCGTGACCGTGACTCTTGTGCTACCCTCCTCTAATACTACTCTTATACAGACCCCGGGTATTCACTGGTATTAGTATATGTATACCTCGGGCGAGTCCCTCTATGTGAAAAGGGGAGACCCCTTATCACCCCCTCCTTAGATAGGGAGTTAGTATCTTTTCCTTTCTCTTATGGTCAACAATTAGAGGCACTGTAAATTTTGTCTTCCTGCTAGTCCTTCCAATTTCTGTGTCTTCTTGTGGTCTTTGAATCTTAAAATCTTCAAATATCTCCTCCATCGACCCGTCATTTTCTGCGGGTGACGATCTTGGCTCTTCAACCCGTCTATTTTGTATTTGGTCAATATGTTTCCTGTGAGTAAATATTTCGCCTTTTGTGTACATCACGTTTCCTTGTCTGTTAATTATTGTATTTGGTTCCTCATAAGCCATATTGTTACTGAAATAGACCCATTCTTGTTTGAATGATCTCTCGAGCACTGTAGGTGTATACCGGTTTTTATTTATTTTTTCCCTCGTTCTCTGAATAGATTCATCCTTTTTCGCTTCTTTTCTTGTCACAGGTAGTTCCTTTACTGCCTTGTATAACTCTTTCCTGTTTTCATCTGTGGTAGCAAATGACGCGTTTCACTTCTTTTTATATACTGGTTGGACAATGTTTTTCAATTCAATTCTAGCTGCTCCATTACAAAACGAGCTTGTAGGTGAATCCCATACGTCGAACTTTTTCATCCAGTCTGTCCCCACTAGATTTTCTGTATCTTTCATTACGTATATCCTGAGTTTTTTTTGTTTTCCCGGGAAATTTAACATTTACGATTATTTCTCCTTCGAATTTTATACGCTTTCCTGTCACCGACTTAGCAATTTTTTGTGTATGTAACATGGTTGGTCTGTTAAGCTTTTTCCATGTCTGTAGGTTAATTATGTAGGTTAACCCGAGTCTAGTTGCAATTTTATCTTTTCATTTAAGATTTCAAGTTCCACATATTTCCTTATGTTGGTATTGACTTCGTCATGCATCCTAGTAGCTCTTATCCTACTAGTAGCTTTTCTGTTTCTACATTGGGGTGACTTGTGCCCCATTTTTCCACAAACAAGACAGTTTTTATATTTAAAACGGTAATCCTTATTCCAGTGTAGTCCTACACATCGATATCATGCTGATGGGTTAGGGGCTTATATTTGCTTCGATTTTCGTCATAATTTGTCCTATATGTTGTACTTTTTCCCTTATCAACAAATTTTTATTTTCTTTCCGGGGAGGGTGAAGAGCGTAAACTTTTGTTTAACTTATGTATATGAGATACTCCTGACTCCTCAATGTTCTTCGAGTCTTTCTTTATACTCAGGCATTTTTGGCAATCTTCTGATAGTTGTTGTAGTGTTAGTCCAGGTTCATTTTGTAGTTTTAAAAGCATTCTTTTGCCCATTTCACTATATTTTGCTGAGACTAACCCTTGAACAAAGATGAGATACATGAAATTGTCCGGTGTTAATTCTGCCAACTTGAAGTCGTCGCAATGTTTATTCACGATTGCGGCAAACGTGGAATAGTCCTCATTTTCGACCTTTACCACGTTAAGACATTTCTTGTGAAAGATGATGTTTTGGGGCTGAAAAGCTCTGTAAGACATATAACTGCTTCGTCAAACGCTAATTCGTTCGTCTTTTTTGGCAAAATGTAATCCACAAATTTTGTGTATTCTTCAGTTCCTAATTTTCTGGGCAGCAGACGTAGCTTCTTTGCTTCTGTCCAGTTTTGACAATCGATGTTAAAGATGTCTTCGTGGCGTCTAAAATAATCCCCGAAATTTTTATCCTCTTCTAGAGAGTATTTGAAAGTTTCTATCGTATTCCACACTGCGTCTTAGGAAAATGTCGCCTCTTTTTCGATATTTTGTTGTTTGTTACCCGCTACCTTTATCATTAGTTCCTGCGTTTGTAGTAATTGTTTTTGACATTTTTCTTCCATTCTTTCTTGGAATTGTAATTGCTATTCATTTTGTCTTTCTTGGAGTTGTAATTGCTGTTCATTTTGGTATTTTACAAGTTCTACTAAAATACTATTAAAATCCTCCATGATAAGAGTCTTACGAAAAACTCGATTTTCCGTGTTTTAATCCTCGTAAATCGCCAAGTTGATGTGGATACTGGCAATTTTTTTCTTTTTGTGTGAGTTCGAATACCTCGTCGTCAATTTGTTATCGACGAGAGAGAATTTTTCTTTTTTTTCTTTCTTTCCCGTGTGAATTCGATATACTCGTCGCCGATTTGTTGTGGATTCCGAGATGAATCCGATATCAATGAATAACAAACGACAGGAAAATAAATGTATTAAAGTAATAATGCAAATTGGTAATACGGGTTAGTAGATCCAGGAATCCGGGTTAGTAGCAATAATATATATACAGTCTTCTTTGGATTTTTATCTAAAATTTCGAAATATATAGCAGTAGCATCAGACCTGATATGGCATCAATATTAAAGCAGAGATTGATAGTAGACTTATAGTTGTGTAAGAGAGATTATGGCGATAGAAATGTTCTAGTCCGACATAGTGAACCAACTGTCTTAGCTGCAAAATTAGAAATTCATTCAAAATACTTATTACATTTCAGCTCAGCGGAAAATGTTAGTTCGCGAAGAAGCAATGAGTCACTCCTCTAGCGGTTGGCGTCAACCATACAGATTGAGTGTAAGTATGTTTCTCTCAGATAACTATAAGAGTGCAGTTTCGCTTTTGAGACATTAAAATTAACGAGACACTCCTTGCCCCATTTAACAACTGATTGAGGGTTATTTTTTTAAGATCATCTGTCAATTTGACATTATCTAACCGATCGACCTTAGTAAGAGACAGAAGTAAAGTTGTGTTCTCAACATAGACGCTGAGTTGACAACTGATGGCATCAGGAAGGTCCTTAATGGATGTTAGAAAGAACGTAGGTCATAGGTTAGAGATCTGGGTAACACGTGAATTTATGCAAGAATATCTACAAATGTGGCCATTCAAGATGCTGTCGTTTCGTGATTGGATAAGAAACTGGTCAGCCTCTTTGTGCTTTTGGAGGAGTCTTTAACGTTCTCTTGTAAAAAAATGGAGGCGGGCAAATAATTTCCCACTTTTGTTCATATGACATATTCGAACTGATATTAAGTTAAAAAATATACATAGTTAATATCATGAATTCAATTTCCTAACTGACCCACCACTCTTATTCTGGCAATTTGTACAACGAGTTATGAGTGGAAATGGGAGAGATTGTTTTGACATAACCAGCCAATCTAGTACTGCGCTTAAATTCGTGAAGTCTAGGTACTAAAGAGAGTAACTCTTTAAAAGGTTTGAAAGTATACATGGCAAAAGATACAAAACCAATTCCTTACGACCAAGGGAAAGTAACTAAAGCCGAGATCACTCTCAGGAACAATAATATTGCCGATCTTTTTTTGGATTCAGTCAAGGAACATTAGATACATAGCAGAAGTACTAGAACAAATATGGCAGAAATATTCAATGCACCGACGAATAGTATTTGTATAAGTATGTAAAAGTGTTTATGATTACAGAAAGAAATGTCTAGCACGGCGCAGTGAACAAAAATTAATAGCAGCTTACCTAGCAAGTAATTCAATATAATCGTCTCACTTTATATCACTGGGAAACGTTTAACCGTGAAGGCGCTTTTTTCATCTGCCAGAAGATTACCCAGAATTAAGTCACATACAGGAGGACAGTTATGACATAGCACAGCACAGGATGATATATAGCGATAAGGTCAAAGGGGTTACTCGTATGGTGGTTAGCATCAGCCATACTGAAGGGCGGTAAAATATGTTCTTTTCTAGTATCAAATAAGGGCAATTTTATTTAGAGTCGTAAAATTAACAATCTATTTCTTGGTTGAGTTGAAAAGGTCATTTTCAAGATCAACTGCCAATTTGACATCATCGAACCCACTTGACTTATCATAAAAACCGGAGTAAATAGTTGTGTCATCAGCAAAGATTCCGAGGCAAGGACTGATGACGACGGGAAATATTGTCGTAAGTAATCTAAACAGATGATACACTGACGACATTATTCTGAAAGCAAGCTCAAAGAGATAATTTTGTAAGAGGAAACGAAAGTAAATGAATATCTATTGACTGTAAAATGATAATGTATCGTTATCAGATTTCTGGCGAGCAAAACAATAACTCGCGAGTGATCTACTGCTCTGGACACCTAGCCATGGAATAAGACAGGGTAGTTGCCTAGCAAACACCTACATTGACCAGATATGACACACAAAGCCACTTTAATGATATTGATACAGGAAAGTGATGGTCGGAATGATAGACTCATGAATGTCCCAGCTATCTCAACCAAATAAATAATACAAACATTATTACTAAGTGAACCAGTGAGTAAAAATAACTTACGATCCACCTAAAAAAAACATTATTTCTCCAAAATTAGTGGTATTCGTACCAATTTCTGTAAGGTAGAATATTTTCTCTAGAAAAGGTCACCTGATAGCTTAGCTCTCTGCGAAACTAATTTAATGTTTTTCTTTATCTTTACCACTGAAGTTGCTCTTCCAGAATATCTTCCTCTTTGCAGAAAGGGTTATTGAATAGATATGCATATCCTTGTTGTTTATTCTGTACCGCTAGACTTTTCGCCATAAACACATGTTCAGCGCATGCGCAATCGAATTGAGGATTTCGAATTACAATCGAATTCGTTACATTCACTTATGCGTAAATACAATAGGGAATTTTATGAATCCATATTGATGTCCCCAGTTATCGGTTAAATAGTAGAGCGGCATGGTCTCCATAGCTTTGTTTGGCTGTCAAATTAAGAGAAAAACAACTCTGAACTAAATAATGTCTTGCCATGGCGGAACACATATTATACACAGCAAATGCAAAGTAGAGTTCATAATCATTATGATCCCCCATGCTGTTGGCTTTGGTATTTATATTGTGGTAATCATGCAAGGTCTTATATTTTTTCTGTTTAAATTGCTCCAAGTAACCATTAGTTCTGTTCCAGTAGTTACTTCTCGTTGAAATATTGCTTGTAGAACTCGCTTCGGGCTGCTTCCTTTCTGGATAACTACAGTTTTTCAGTCTTCTGTCACGTTTTCGTAAAGACATGGACGCTCTAATAAACACCGAATTTTTTAAGCGTCTAACCTCGCAGGTTTCTTTTTCCAGACAAACAACATGACTTTCGCTTTTCTAGGTCAAATGCTAATGTGCTAAGTTATTTCCGAGAGAATAAGTTGGTTTAGATGTCTCGAAGTCGTGTGACAGTGTTTGCTATGCTGGTCTTCTACACAAGTTGAAAGATTATGTTATTCTTCTTAGTTTAGGTCCTTTATTCCTTCAGGACGTATGCGATTCAATTTCCTCTCTTTTGCAGCTCTTAGTAAAGTTTGGCTTTTCGTTAACACTCCTCAACTTTGCTCCGCTATCCATTTACTACTAAAGCTAGATAGAAAGTGGTGGAGAACCATGAATGCACACGTTTATAAAGGATGGGGTATATAAAAGAATAAGTGGGAATCTGCAACAGCTAGTCGTCTTATTATTCCTGTTTACTCTAATTACGGTGATTTTCGACGATTTCCCGAAGGCTTGAAGATCTACAACTATCTTTTTGCTTACTCTATTTCTTGATTCATTCTAATATAAGATACTGATATAAGAATGTCATTATATCATTTGAGGCGTAATTAATTTTAAAGAACTTAAAATTTCCTGTGAAGAAATATTTCAATTTACTCATATTTTCTGGCAATATTTCGACGTAAGGTATTTGGAGATGCTTTCAAGGAAACATGGCGTGATAGAGAAAGCAAAGCGTCAATTTTAATCTGTAGTTATCATGGTTGGCGATAACTGCACATTTTTGAACTGATATAAGATATCTAAGATCTAACTGGAGAATGAAGTGGGAAAAAAATCAATTCACCATCTTAGCACAACTAGAAATGTTGAAGTGAGTTCGATAAGAAAGAATGAAACATAGATATATGTGTAAAAAATATATACACAAATGTTTCCCTACCGGAAATTAAAAATTATACAAAAGTATGAAAATATTGCATCTTAGATTTAAGATTTGTTAATAAATATTATTAAAATTGTGAAAACCTATATAAAGTAATTTCAATATCATTACATATGTTTTTAAATTTAAATATAAAATAATTTTATGTATACTAAGTCATCTATTTATTTTCAATATTTCACTTTATATCCGTTTGTGTCATCTCTCAGGGCGTTGGTAATGAAGGCAATCCACAGCTGCCTGTCATTTTTATCTCTAAGAACGTTATTTCCTTACTTATCCCTACTAATCCCTTCTCAAATCTTTACTTACAGAATGTTAGTTAAAGAGGTTTTTCGCCTGTTCCCTCTGATACTTTTATATTCTCTAATGTCATCAGTGTGATAACGTCTCCAATCCACCTTGATTCATTATAGCTTCCAGAAACTTCAATTGTATTTTTTAATTATACTTAATCGCAACTTGTGTTCCACGTATTTCTGTTGCTTTAAGTATCGTCTTTCTATGTGAGAAAAAATGTCCATAATTTATACTTATTCTCACTATTCTAATTCTCTGACAAGGAAGTTAAAATGGAGGTGGGGCATGAGGTCAGAAATTAAAAATAGACTTGTGTGTATGTCCCGATTAACCAATTAAATGCCAGATCTACGCTAAATATAAAAATAAGGTCATAGGGCGGTGGTGGGCGAGTTATTTTTTCAATTCATTTTTTTTCGCTCAATTGCGATATATATATATATATATATATATATATATATATATATATATGTAGGAATATCATGTTATTAGAGAAGACGGCCTAGAGAAAGTGAGTTTGACCAGGACAACTGGAGAGGAATCTACCAACCGCACCAGGCGGTCAGATATGGCACAAAGCCGAATTTAATGTGGGGTATCCGATCCCTTAGACGCGGCCAAAAATTCCCTGTAGACCCCGTATAAAACGTAGCTGTTTCCCGAGCCGACAATCTGCCCTTCGACATAGCCTCATCTTGGGATCCACCCTCTCCAGAGTCAGAGAGTTTGAGCAGCACTGCTGGAGACGAATCCCCAACTGCAGACCAACATACAGTATTTACTACTGTATTTATGTGAATGTGGACATACACATTATCGTCCGTAGGTATGCTACAGCACCTTCTTTCTGAAAGGTCAAAGCACAGAGATGAGGAATTGCAAAATCAGAATTGTGAAAATAATAAAATTGCTCTGTCAATAACAAATATTTATTTTGCAATAATTATTTTAGATCAAATTCAAATTTAATTATTTCTGATTGGATATCATCATATTAATTTAATAATACTCTCGTTGTCTCTTCGTTTACATGTTTTTCATTTGATTATTAGCATGAGAATTTCCATTATGATGTGTCTAAGCAATGTTATTAAAATGAAACCTGAAAGGTACAACTTGATAAATTGTTCAAATAGTATCTTGTTCCAGAATAAATTAAAATTTCAAAACAGGCAGCTGCTCTCCCGATATAATTTAGCAGACGATCATTTTGTGTTGTAATTTAAGGACACAGAAGGCACACTGGAAAGGAAAGAAGATAATCAAAATTATGATGCATAATTAATTTAAATACCAGTTACATTTTGAATGTCATTTAAGTGATTGAATATTCCATTAAAGTGGTTAGTTAATAAATAAGATTTAAATAAATGTTTGTTTTAACGTTTTAGTTTTTGTACAGTAAGATTATCATTATTGTTACTGTAAGGGGTAATTTATATGGATAAGAGTGGAAGATAACGGTAGAATCTAGATCTGAACAAGTTAAGATTGTAGGGATCGGGGAAATATACTTAAGGAGTCTGTTGCAAAGGGCAATGGTTCGCGGGAAGAAGCTGTTCGAGTGCAAGTTACTTATCTCCGATGGAAAACGGAGAGTATGTGGGAGGTTTGCTAATATGTAAGTGGCACGCGACGCTCCTTTACATGGATTTTAAGCTTGGTGGAACCCAGGAATATAGTTTCTCTAAGCAATTTATTGACAGTAGCGACAGAGCAGCAACAACATTGCCACATCCATTCTGTGAGAGAGAGGTTGACTCGGAACGCGTTTGCCCTCAATCAAGACTAGAAAATAAGGTCTGGGCAGGCCCCGCCGTATTTTAAGTGGATTCAAACACATATGCACCCAAACGTCAAGTTCATTATTATATATTAGATTTATAATATCGAAACTAGAAACCTGAACATGTTAAGATTGTAGGTATCCTGGAAATATCCTTGTGGAGTCTGTTTCATAGAGAAGTAATTCGCAGGAAGGAGCTGTTTAAGGGGAATTTATTCTTACGATAGAATACGGGGCGAATGTGCATGGTTTGCAACTATGTAAGTTGCATGACGGGTCTAAGCCACGAAAATTTGACCTGGTGGCACCAGGAGATTCAGTTTTTTCCAAGCACTTTTTGTGATAGAAGCGATAGAGAATGAGAGACTTGCCACGTCTCGCATGTGTGAGGGAACTTGGTATAGACAATATTTCTTTTACCAGAAGGTCTCCAAGACGGTTTTAAAGTCTATCAAGACTGGGAAGTGAGGTCTGGGCAGCTCCTGCCTAAATATTGGCAACTGTATTCTAATTTTGGCCTGATCTGGGTCTTATGAATGTAGACGATAGAATATTCATTCTTATTTTTTTCCTAACTCTCGCTTGAGCATGTGAGTCACGTTTATTCCCTTTTAAATTTATTATGTGTCACGTATTTTCAAGACAGTAAAAAACCCTAACTTTACATTACTTACTATCCTCTATAATCTCCAATCAATATTTCGCGCGCTACTGTCTTTCAAACGTCTTTGTTCAACTACCCATCTACACAAGTTCGTTATGTAGGTTGGTGGCTTCTTCGTCTGCCCTGAGGATGTCAGATTTCCTCCTACTGTTGCGTATTTCATCTAACCCTAAGCACAAGTATCCTTTTTGTTTTATAATGTTTCCGTTTCAAACTGCTTGTTGTTCACATGTTCCGTCGATACTACTCTCCGAAATCTTCTATTGCCTCAAGTCTCTGATACATCAGTGAGGAAACTGTCTAGCATTCACCAAGGAAACGCACTAAATTGATGGTGTGAATTCAAAATAAATTCTAATAATATTAATGTCTGCCACTACCGACTTTAAATTTGAACTCAGCGAAGGTTTTCCATTTTAAATTAACATGGCCAGCTCTTAACATCAACTGCAAACACTAAAGAAAGATTTTTACAGGAATTGAAACTCTATCACTTTTCTCCATCAGGGAAAATCGTTTTCACAGCCAATATGTGTTTCATCAATTCGTTTACGGATTCCATTAAAATCTCTCTCTCTCTCTCTCTCTCTCTCTATATATATATATATATATATATATATATATATATATATATATATATATATATATATATATATATATAAATATATATATATATATATATATATATAAAGTATATATATATATATATATATATATATATATATAAAGTAAAGTAAAGTAAAGTATGTAAAGTATGTGGTGCAGTTCAATTTATATTACATGAATCATTCATCCAAAAAACAGATAGTGAAATTAATGATATTAATGGCGAGAATACATCTTCGTAAAATAATTTATTAAGATACAATAACCCACGAACCTTTAGATGAACGTTATGATCCCTGTTTTTAATAAATTCCTGATGATGTCTTTATGAACAGACGAAAGTACTCGTATAAAAAGACCTTATGCAACTGGAATACTCATATAGTGTGGTTATACGGATATTTTAACACAAATACACACCATCGAAGAAAATATTTTATTATGTTGACATAGACGATTGATATGAGACGAATAAGTGACGCATTTCGTAAGTTCAAGATGCAGTTCTATTTTACCCGAAATTAAATGTGGAACTAGAACAATATACCCCTGAAGATGAAATAAAGGATTCGATTCGAAATTCCAATCACCTGAAGAAGGCCGAAGCGTCTAACGGCATAAACGTTTTGAATATGTTAATGAAGATGCGCATAACAGTCCAAATAATATAAATAATGTAAGTAATCATAATACCTCAGCCCCAGTGATATAGAAAGGTTCTTGGGGTTTTTCGAATATATTCTTTCTGGTAATCCTTGCAGTTGATAGAGTAAATTCCTCCTTAAATTTTCGGCTTGTTGTTTTGTTTTTTAAAGTTTTAGATGTAGTTTTGACAATTTCTTTTTTAGTATTCCAAAAATGGGACTCAAAATAAACATTTCCAAAACAGAAACTATGATATGGAATTAGATGAATGTACCAATGGCATCTACCCTGAATCCATCATAAAATTTCAGGAAATCGAAGCACTTCAGACACCCCGGCGTATGGATCAGTTATAACAAAATAAATATAGGCGTAAAAAAATAAAACATATAGTTGGGTGTGTCCGAGATAGCTTTTTCCAACACATCAACTTGCTACGAAACCAAATCATCAACCTGAAAACTTGAGTCGTGTTCGTAAATGGCATCATCAGAAGAAGTTTCCATACAGATGTCATGAAAGATGTCAAAATCATTCAGAAATATCTAAAATGTCAGCGGTACAATATGGCCCCTTAAGGTCGATGCTGAAAAATCTTTGAGCGAATAAAACTTGTGGGTCTTGGCAAAGCTCATTCTTCTTCAATTGTGAACTGGCGATATACAGTATCACAAAAGGCTGTACCAACTAACAGAAACCACAACACTTGAGAAATTCCAACATAAGCAAGATCTAAAATGGATAGCCCATATAAAGCGAAGAGAAATGAATGACATAATCCAGATGTTGACCTTCCACAAAACTGCAAATAAACTGTTGAAAAGTTAGACCCCATCAATACTGGAAAGCACGATAACCGCTACTGAACTTTAGGAAATATTTCTAGGAGAAACATTTTATAAATTTCTCCTCGGTTAATGAATATCAAATGCTTCCTTTTATGGAAACGGTCAATATTAACGGCACCTGTGTGTGTGTGTGTGTGTGTGTGTGTGTGTGTGTGTGTGTGTGTGTGTGTGTGTGTGTGTGTGTGTGTGTGTGTGTGTGTGTATATATATATATATATATTATGTCATTCGCAGACAGTACTGTTTTTCTGTGTCACAGCTCCTCAGTGCGACTAGACAACCAAATACCTCAAGCCCAGATCGAAAACCAACCCGTATGGTGTCAAACAGAGCTTCTACCACTGAGTCATATTCACTCGACAGAACAAATCAGCCAAATATTGCGTATTGTTTTTACAAACATAAACAAACGCCAAGCAGCAAAAGTGCTCCATTCATTTTCCTAAAGAGCTTTGCGTTTACGCAATTGACTGTTGTTTTTAGAATTAGCTTGTCTTTCAACAGTGCTCAATATAAATTATATTTTCAATATATATATATATTAAGAAATATAGTCTTAAAATGTGCTATATTTATGGGATAAAGTGCTCAATATCAGAGATAGAGCATGACGATTGCATCTAGCATTAAACAGACTGTCGCCTCTAAGTGTTGACTTCTATGTTTACTTTTATATATATATATATATATATATACACATATACATAGCATAATGAGAAGCCACGTATACTTTCTTGATATGTATATAATATGGATAAAACAACTGAAAAAAATTAGTGTTTTTTGCGAAAGTATTTATTTATATGTTTTTATATATATTTAATATTTCAGACCACCTCGGTCCTTCCTCAGAAATTAATTGAATTACTGTATTACTGTATTTGGCAGTTTGTTTACACTTTACAGCGTCCGTCGTTAGACGCGGACGTCACGTGATGTGGAATGCAACTATGTTTGAATTTTTTAACGTAAATCTAACGATAGTATTTTAGATGTTGTTTAAAAAGGTTTTTTTAAATATATCCAAAGAAATTTTTAACTATTGAAATATTTATACAGATTTAAAATACCCAAGTCTTTGTTTAACCCTAGTTTATATGTGTCTAATTTTAAAATCCAGTATTTCTCTTTTTTTCTTCGTGTGTATGTTGTACTAAAACCTGAGTCTGTCAATATACTTTTACAGTTGTCTAATGAGTGTCCTGATTGATTAAAGTGTTCAGCTATGGGGGAATACGGATTGTTTTGACGTATGTCTAGTTTGTGGTTGTTGAAACGAAATCTAAAATTAGTTCCAGATTCGCCAATATATTCACTATTAGGACATATTGTTCAGAATAGGTAGTAAATTATATTATGGCTATCACAGGTGAGGCGAGGTGGATGTATTTTGATTTTGGAGTTGGGTACAGAAAATTCACTATCTGTTATTAAGTGTTTTCAAACTAGACAACGAGTTTTATTACATTTATAATTTCCTGTTTGGTTTATATTATTTAGATATTTGGTAGAGGTGAGGATAGCTGATAAGTTAGGTGTTTGTTGTTTTGCGTTGATGTATGGTTTAGCGAAAATGTCTTTGATATTTTTGTTTAATTGGAGGTTCTTTTAATCATTTTTAAATTTTTGAATAAGTGTGTGGGAATATTGATTATGGTTAAAAAACAAAGGAATCCACAACACATTACTTAACAGAACAATTCCTAAAATGTAAATACCCAATAAATATAATAAAAGAAGCACTAAATAAAACTATCCATATAAATCGTAACACACTTCTCACATACAAGAAAGATAAGGACAGAGGTGGTATGAAATATAAAATATATATAAAAACATATAAATTAATACTTTCGCAAAAAACACCCATTTTTTAAAGTTGTTTTATCCATATTATATATATATATATATATATATATATATATATATATATATATATATATATATGACGTTACACATTATAATATTATAAAAAGAATGTATAAAAGTAAAAATGTCTTAAAATACACACACACACACATACTCGTATATATATATATATTTCTTACAATTAGAATTAAGATAACACTAGTTAATGACCATTTTCCCTTCAATAAAATAAAAATTAAACTGTTTATGTTGTCAGTTTGAAATTCGTAGATGAAAATGGTCATTAACTAATGGAATCTTAATTCCAATTGTAAGACAAACTTTGCTCTGTTTAATTAAAATAAACATTGAGCGTTCTTTGTGAGTCAGTTTTAACATTTAATATTTCATATTTAAAATTGTATATTGTGTTAATAGGACTCGCTTGGGTTCTACCAACGGTTTACAATACATACATACATACATACATATATATATATATATATATATATATATATATATATATATATATATATTGTTAAATATCTCAGAATAATTCTGATGAGAAGACACATTGGTTAAAGAAGACAGTTGGAAAATAGGTCTTAGTTCTATCAAAGCAAGTCATGTTAAATAAAAGGGAAATATCCAGAAAAAGGCTTGCGAGTGGCATCTTTTTGAACATTCTTGAAATTGATGTATCTACACAACATTTGGCTTTTTTAAAATCATCAATTGCCTTGATAAAGTCGATTGAGTAAAAGGCATCGGCAAGAACTAAGAACTATTTTCTGATTGTCTTTTTTATCCAATCTGTCTCATCTTCAGAATTATTCGGAGAAATTTAACAATATCGTCGACATGGAAAACAAACTCTTACTAAAAAAAAGAAGTTACCAATATCCAGAAAGGGTCCTACACAGGAGCCTCTATTTAAAAAAAATTAAATTTGATGTAACTACACATTTCGCTCGTATTTATCAATCAGTTATGTTCCATGCGTGAAACACGCGTAGGCGATCACGTGTGATACATGACTGACGAGGCATATTTTTACCGCAATAGTTTGCCATTTCTTTCCGCGCTAGACCAGATGCCATCTAAAGCTATATAACTCGATCTTTTCTGTTGTTTACCAATAGCTGGCGGGGACTAGATAATTCATACCCCTCCCAAAGTTATTAGCACGTACGTGAATGTAATTGATTCGACTGAAATTCGATTTCGGCTCTCCGATTCCTCAGTCTGAGCCGCTACCCATTATTCCACTTGCCGTGATAAAGTCCAATGACGAAACACGTCGCCTAGAACTAAGAACTATTTTCCAATTGATTTTCATATATATATATATATATATATATATATATATATATATATATATATATATATATATTATATATATATATATATTTCCTGAATCATTCATACAAAAAATAGATATTGAAGTTAATGATATAAATGGTGAGAATTCATCTTCGCTAACAAATTTTATAAATGACATTAACCCCGAACCTGTAAATGAATGTTATGATCCATGTTTATAAATTCCAGGTGCATAAAAAAGACCTTATGCACCTGGAATTTATAAACAGGGATCGTAACATTCATCTACAGGTTCGGAGTTAATGTCATTTATTAAATTTGTTTGCGAGGATGTATTCTCGCCATTTATATCATTAACTTCAATATCTGTTTTTTGTATGAATGATTCATGCAATGTAAATTGAACTGTGCCACATACTGATCCATACGCCACAGTGTTTGAAGAATGTAGTATTTACTAGTTCCACTTCCAGAACCAGTTCCTTAGTTTCCAGTGGAACTTGAAGTGTAAACTATTCAATAATTTCGCATCACATAAGTCCCTATCGAACATATTAATTTGTACTATGTTCGAAACCCTATCTCCTAATCGGGATATGCAGACACAATAAAGAATGGGAGCGTATGGTCGACCTTTGAGAAAAAAAAACTATGTCGAAATATTCTGTTATTAATAATCCAATATATTTTCTCGATGTTGCAGAATAATCAAATAATTATATAATTTTCCTTCTTCGTTAATGGAAGCATTAAATGGTTATTCTTAATCATAAAACATAAAGACTAAGCAGAGAAAAGAAAATCGCTATTGCAAACAAATTACGATTAAACAATTCATTTCTTCTTTGTAAGCATTTTATAAACGCACAATCTGATACACTTATCAACAACAAGTTGTCAAATCATGTCGATGACATGGTTTTTGAATTGATGAGACAAACCGCCATCCTGATATAAACAATAAAATCATTCTTATTCTATCACACAATATAAAATGGACAAAGTCCGACAATCATTTAAAGACATTATTATGTTTAACATTCTTTTTATAGATACAAGTATTTAAGTAAAGGCTATGTTTATAATAAACTGTATTAAATAACATTTACCGGCCTGAATGTCCAATAAATTTTCATAGAAATTATTAGTCCCCCGACAGGATTCGAACCTGTATCCTATACGGAACCGTCATATAGCCTGACCTGCCTTAACGGATTCGGCCACTGACCTATATGACGGTTCCGTATAGGATACAGGTTCGAATCCTGTCGGAGGACGAATATATTATATGAAAATTTCTCGGACATTCAGGCCGGTAAATGTTATTTAATACTGTCTATTATAAACAGAGCATTTACTTAAATACTTGTCTTTATAAAAAGAATGTTAAACATAAAAATGTCTTTAAATAATTGTCGGACTTTGTCCATTTCATAATGTTTGACGTCATTTGTTTACATTTGATAGGCCATGAGCAGTTATGAATGTACGTGAATGATTCATGGACGATTGAAGTTTATAAGCAGTAAATTCGACATTGCCAACCGAACGATCCTCAGTGGCCGAATCGGTTATTTAATACTGTTTATTATAAACCGAGCATTTACTTAAATAGTTGAATCTATAAAAAGAATGTTAAACATAAAAATGTCTTTAACTTATTCTATCGTAACCAGAAGCACAGCAATTATAAAACAAAAAGAATTATTAAAAAATATAACTCGCCTATACATGTCACATAATTATTCTATGAAATACTTATATTTTCGAATTGCTACACAAATTTAAACATATTACCGAATCATTAACAAGGACTTCTGATCTCAAACCCACTGTCTAACCAAAAAAACATAACGTGCACGCAGAAAGAGTTTACATCCAAAACTAACAATAATAGAAATAATTCCATTGGTCCTACAACTACTACGCTCTCTCGTAAGATAAGTTGCCACTTAAAAAAAAAAATGTTGGAATTCACAGATATTCAAAATATGTCTATTAAGTTCAGACAATTATTAGTTGAATTATAATACCAAAATAATATAAAACCCTGACTTTAAACAAACATTAAATTAACGGTAGCTTTCTTTACAGAAATCAAAAATCCTTCATTAAACATATTTGACCATTAGAACGGCATTTTAAAATGTGTATAAAATATTGAATCGTCGTTTCTCTCCTTGGCTCCTCTCATGCCTATTTAAATATGAAAAGAAAAGTTCATAAAAATTCCAGACAGAAGCTAATAAAATATTTCCCGAAAAGACTGACAATATTGGGGTTTCTTATACTAACCAGATTTTACCGATATATGCGAGCGAAAACCTAAAATGCTAAAAAAAAGTGTTAAAAGCCTTTGATTTGATATTTAAGATACTTAAATCCAATATCCTCCAATGTCCTCATTATTTCATGCACAACGATAAGAGAAACGTATACAATTATAATTATAATCTGTATATATCTCTGAGATGATGTATTAAGATTATTTACGTTATTTACATTATTCGGCCTGTTATCCTCATCTTCATTGCCATATTAGCAATGACACATGGGCCTGTGTAAGGACTTTGGTTAGATCCAGTGACTAGCTTCTAGTGATAGAATGGCTGTCTATATCTCTGAGATGAGGTATTATGATTATTTACATTATTTACATTATTCGGACTGTTATCCTCATCTTCATTGCCATATTCACAAGATGACATGGCCCAGTGTATAATGACGTTGGTTAGATCCAATGACTAGCTTCTAGTTATATAACGGCTGTCTATATTTCTGAGATGAGGTATTATGATTATTTACATTTTCCGTACTTTTATCTTCATCTTGATTGGCATATTCACAAAGACACATGTCCCGGTGTATAAGCCTTATATATATATATATATATATATATATATATATATATATATATATATATATATATATACGCGCTCATGAATATTCATTAGAATATATTGGTGAAACTTGCAGAGATATAAAAATATTAAATATGAACACAAAAATTAATCAAATACATTAGCCATCCATAGAAATAAGTTCAAACACATCTTCGATTTTAAGAATGCACACTAATTATAAGAGAAAGAAACTTACTTAAACGGCGAAATCTTGAGATTGCCGCTATCGAATCCTACCAAATTATAAATCTCCATTCTTAATTTTTTTCAAATATATTCTTTCATAATAGAATTACTTCCATTTGCATCTCTTGGCATCCTTCACAATTGATATTTATAAATATTATTTCTCTCTCTCTCTCTCTCTCTCTCTCTCTCTCTCTATATATATATATATATATATATATATATATATATATATATATATATATATATATATGATGCATGTTTCATTAAATAATATAAACGAGTTTTGTCTATTTATTTTATGCAAATTCCGTTCATATCGTCTGATAAGCTTAATAAAATTATCATTGAAATACGAAAGAAAATCACCATATTGATACATGTATTTGTAAGCTTTCGTCTTACATAAGACATCACCAAAGATGACAATTATATCGCAATATATTAAACAATACACGGACATAGCAATAATGATGATCTGTTTTTGTTTGCATGGAAAATTTCCAAGCAGCGACAAAATCGTGCATACGAGACGCTGGAAGCGAAAATCGCACCACGGCTCATGACATCACACTTCTTTTATCAATTATAAGCATTTGAGTATATTTGTAGAGTTTTCAGAGTTTATTTTGTTCAGGTTAGGTTTCAACTGTTTTATGCTTATAGCTTCAAGAATTTTTAGTTTCCTTTTATTGTTTTCATGTTTAAAAGAATTCATGTTTCATATCTGTATGTTTATGTTCGTGTTTGTGTGTGTGTGTGAATAAAAAAATAATAGCAAAATCTATTCTTAACCGACGCGTTTCGTCCTTGGAGGGACAATAACAAAACATTGCCTGATAAATATTTTCGTCATGTATAATTTTATTAATTTTCAATCTATTGTATTTCCAACTAATGAATAAGCATACGTTTCATAAAATTAACTGTACACAGATGAATAATAACTAAATATGCATAGAAAACAGAAAAATTGATTTAATAGAAATAAATCCCATATATCCATTTTAATGTGTGGAAAAAGTATTCTTCCAATGTAAATTTCAGATTCTAAACTTTACTTGCTTTAATACTCGAGATTATTAAAGTGGAATATTCTAGAATGTTCCAATAATGTTAATACATGCTAGAACGTTTGTGTAACAAACAGATAACTCGCCAGAATGCCTAATACATTAGACAAGAAAAAATTCCGAACAAAGAAAGAAAAAAAGAAAAAAGACGAAAAGGCAAACACCTACCTAGGTAGTAAATTACGGCGCTCAACTCATGACAGCAAGAAAAACGCTTGACAACGTCAACACTCAAAGATCTACAGGCGATTTTATATATATATATATATATATATATATATATATATATATATAATTAAACCTAAAGAGCCAGACAAACCTACCAAGGTTTCACCTCCGCGGATCGTCAGGGAATACTGCCAGTATTCCCTGGCGATCCGCGTAGGTGAAACGCAGTAGGTTTGACTGGCTCTTTAAGTTTAATTAAGTTTGCTCTACTTAGCGTATTGATCACTTTACTTAGTTATTTTACTTACTCGTATCGGTTTTTTTTTCTTTGGACTCTGAATTTGGAAGATAGACGATTATTTTCGCCTGACGTACATGATCTCTGTTCTTTCTTTTTTTTTGATAGCTTTTTTTCCTTTGGGTATTGGTTTATTTATTTACAAACCAAGGCAACAAATGTTTTAAGGACGAGTAAAATTTCTTATATTTATAAGATTATTACTATTAATTTTCATATATATATATATATATATATATATATATATATATATATATATGGGATTTAGGAGGACAGTGGTATATTCGTATTTTGAAATTTCTATGTGCAATGGAATATTTTGTTACCTTTAGTTTTAAATAAGTTTGAGGAAAAACAAACCGTTATTAGAAAATGTTTAGAACAGTAATATTGTTTAACCCAACAACATATCGAATATACTTCGCTACAAAACACATCGAGGCCTCAAAGGCTTAATATAATCTATTGTAATATGCGCTTAGACCCTGGAGTGGCCTAATTAAAATCGTTTTAAAAACGCTTACTAGTTCTCGTGTGAGCTTATAAATCCGCACAAAATTTATTTAAGTATGTGTGCATACTTCGCGAATATCATCCCCAAACATGGTCACTTTAAACAAAAATCATCGTAGTAAAAAAGAAAAATAAGATGAGATATCGTTCGATATGGAGAGCAGAACAATAAACATATAAACCAGTATATTAAAGAAAGGCTTCCGCTCAAAATTCGCTGAGGAATACACGGATCGATTAGCATATGATGAAGGCAGGAGGACACTGTGGTCGAAACGTTGTGATAATAACAAAAAACGACATTAATCCGAATTTAACTTACGTAAATAAATAAATACTAAATAATGATAAATTCTTATTCGAAAAATTCAGGTAGAAATTGCAAAAATTTAATTTTATGATTGTTACTAGAGGGTTATTTACTATAATAATTGTTTACTGGGAGCAATTACTAACACCATTGTAGTCTTTCTTAAACCATTGATAATGCTGTGCGTTGTGGTGTTATTGATATTGGTTCAGATTGAGAATTTGGTGAGGCGAGTTCGAATTCCAGCCTAGTTGGTTACGTTTAATTATTCACAAATTGGGTAGTTCTGAATTCTAATTTTCTCCCCCAGGTATGGTCTTAATAGTAGGACATACTTGTTTGCAAACCGATCTACACAAGAAAGAAATCACAACCGACTGAGGGAAAATATTCAGCCTTGTCGGTCATGAATTTAAACGTACTTTATCGCCTAAACGTGTATCAAACATGGCACTTAACTGAATGAGTTACTGTATTTACTTTATTTCTTATGGTTCAGTTCTTAAAGAAATGCAAGTGCAAGCTGAATTTTACTAACCGATTTTTAAAAATAAATATACAAACATATATTTTGTTTCGGGAGTGTAAAAGGAAGGTAGAAAAATCCAAAACTACGAGAAGTCATCTTAGACTTGTTCGAAAGTTCTTTATTCTGCTGTGCCTTGTTTTGTTTTTTTCGTGATAGTTGTTAACGTGATGTAAATGTTAATCATCAAACTGTGTAAATCATGTCGAGATAATCTTGTGAAAAAGTCTTCGGGTTTCCGGGTTGGATATTCGACGAATAATAAATAAAATGATCCCCAGAAACAAATGACAAGAAAATCAAATCTCCAGCGCAATTGCTTCACTTGCCCAGTACAGCCTCTAAGCAAAAGAATCATGAAAATTAATCTGATTAAAAGCGCAAAACATGATCCAAATATGCAATGAACAATGCATTGCTGAAGTGATGATGGAAAATTGAGTAGAACTGTCGAGAATTTCTGGTTTGGTTTGGTTTGTTTTACGGCATATCAACCTCAATGGTTCATTTAATGCCGAAAAAGATTTTTTATATCTGGTAATATTTTTCTTCAAGACTGTATAGCTGCTAACGTCTTTCTCCTCCAAAATGTATAGCTGGGAATATTATTTTTTGCAAAAATGTATAGATGGTAATATTATTTTTCCAAAACATACAGCTGGTAATATTATTTTTCCAAAATGTATAGCTGGCAATATTATTTTTTTCCAAAAACGTATAGCTGGTAATATTCTTTTTTCCAAAACATACAGCTGGTAATATATTTTTCCAAAAATGTATAGCTGGTAATATTATTTTTTTCCAAAAATGTATAGCTGGCAATATTATTTTTTTCAAAAATATATAGCTGGTAATTTTTTTCAAATATGTATAGCCGGCAACACTTCTTTCAAAAAAAAATATAGCCGGTAATATTTTTTCAAAATTGTACAGATGGCAACATTATTTTTCCAAAAAAATGTATTATCCGAGGCCCTGCTGTTGGACGTAGTTTATCGTCATACCCAGGACGCGGATGTAGTTTATCGTCATGCCCTGGACGCGGATGTAGTTTATCGTCATACCCTGGACGCTGATGTAGTTTATCGTCATACCCAGGACGCGGATGTAGTTTATCGTCATACCCAAGACGCGGATGTAGTTTATCGTCATACCCAGGACGTGGCCACACCTTGGCAGTTAACTATTTGCTCATAGCTGGAACCCTAACAGATGCTACCACCCCGGGCCAGGGTGGACCTGGGAACACCGGTAATTAAGAGGTGGTTCCACGCTCCTCAAAACCTCCTGATCAGAGGCCTTGCTGTTGGATGTAGTTTATCGTCTTGCCCAGGAATCGGATGCAGTTTAACGTCACACCCATGACGAAGAATTGCTGGTAACATGCATTTAAAACAAAAGCGACAAAACTGGAAGTGTCATATTAAAATGAAATCAATGACAGCGTAAAAATAGAAAAATCAACAGGAAGAAATCTGAGTACAATATCAGAAAATGAAACGTACAGCATCCGCTGGTAATGTTTTTAAACATTACATCAACGCATTTATGAACATAAACAGCAATGTTCCAGAATGAATGGAAACGTTCACAAAGAAAACCAAAACTTAATATGCAAATATTTATGCTTCGAATCAAAAATCGAACAAATACAAATATTTAGGCGGATTTTAACGATTTGGCTGATGTATCAAGGTACGGTGGCGTAATGGGTAGCGGCTCGGATTGAGAAAACGGAGAGCCGAGTTCGAATTGCATCCACTTACCGTTTAATACACTATCCTATTCTCCTCCCGCCAGCTAAATAGTAGGACAGACCGGGTCTTATAGCCTGAGATGGCAACTGTATCGAAAGATGTAGAACCGAGCGCTTCAAAATGGAAAGCACGGAGGAAAATAAATATGCGAAAATGAAAGATTAATGGCTCATTTAAATGGAGCAGGTGAATTCTACAACTCATATATGTATAGAAGCGCTGAGGAGGCGTGACACAGCGAAACCTTTTTGGGTATATATATATATATATATATATATATATATATATATATATATATATATATATATATATATATATATATATATATATATATATATATATATATATATATATATATATATATATATATATATATATTCACATTCACGTGTCCAAGTGGTTAGAACGTTCGCATTCTGACCATCGGTCTTACCATGGTGGATTCTTTAGGAAGAAGACTTCTTGGTGTTATCGGACTGGTTGATCCGAGCGTGTGGCACATTTGCCTGAAAACCATACGTCATGTTGACCCAAGCCTTGTGAGGGTAAATGTGTAGACGAAACCCTTGGGGGCCGTCGATAGTTGTACCATCACAAAGTCACAATTCATCGTGGCCGAAGGCTTGAGCGTCCTGGCCTTGTTCATATTGTTGAACACGCTAGATAACAAGCTTTTCTCAGAAACTGTAACTAAGGTCTGCTGAGCGTAATTGCAGTATAAACCGCAAATTAATTCTAGATTCATTTTTAAAATTAAATCTACAATACAGAGTTTCGTTCCATTATCAAAGCGATTTTTAGAATAACGTTCTAAGAAATTGATTTACTTAATATTAGCGTAGACAATCGTAATATTTTATTGGTGGGATTAAAAGCTAACTTTTGTATTGCAATGTACTGTGATCGTAAATTCGGTCAAATTAAGGTGGGGGACTGGATTGTCTATACCTTGACATTTTCTAATTTTTAACAGTTGTGTAATGGATAGCGGCTGAGATTAAGGAGTGCCGAGTTCGAATTCTAGTCGAATCCATTACATTCACTTACGTGCTAATAACCTTGAGAAAGTTATGAATACTCCTCTGCTCTCCCTAGCTATGGGTATATTAGCAGGACAGCCCGGGTTCTATAGCCTTGGTTGGCAAATGGTCTACTGCAGAAAGAAATGGCAGCCTACTTCTAAAATTTTGCTTGATAATTTTTAAAATTAATATAGATTTGCATTTTTACGTTGTGAAACATAGGATGTGCTGTGTCTTAATGGAATCATATGTTTTTAAAATAATTATCATATATATATATATATATATATATATATATATATATATATATATATATGTGTATATATATATATATATATATATATATATATATATATATATATAAAGAAGAATGTATGTGTGTGTGTGTGTGCGTAACCAATCCATAGTCGCAATCTTCGACGGATTTGCACCAAAATGTACATGCAGATGCTCCAAGTAAGCGACATTTGAGTTGCATTTCCCAACTCCCATCGATAGTGGAAATAATCGATTTCTTCATGCTTCTTCGGCAGTTTTCATGTAGTTTGCGGCCATTTTCTACTGGCCAGAGTGAGAGCCTGTAGCTGGCTACCACGAATAGGCAGGAAGATTCTATTGCCCAGCGTGAGAGCCAACAGCTGACTGACACGAATGTTAACTAGCATGCTAGCATGGAAAAAAATATCGATAGCTGCATTCGTCACAAGTGGGAAAAATTTAAATCTGCATGGCACTTTACTTCAATTTGCTCATTCGCTTGCTAAACTCAACGTTGATTCTGATTCCGCAGAACCGGATTGTGTGTGAAAATTTATTTGTTGTTAACATTCTTTTTTCATTCGGTTTTTCCAGTTACGAGTCCTTTTTTAAAGCTGATCGTTTTGTGTTCATTTTGTTTAGTTCTTTTTTCGTAACTGATTTAATGTTTAGTATAGAGCTTAGAAAAAATTCGCAGTGTCAAGAAGCAAGGCAGGTAGCAACATCAGCACGGCAAAGGGCACTCCTTTGAAGGCAAGGAAGGGCAAAAATATTTTATGTCAAGTGATAGCGGTTGCTGTATGAGTCGTACGATTTTTGAATCAAGCATATATATAAGTGAACATAGAAGTCAAAACTTAGAGGCGACAGTCTGTTTCATGCTAGTGCAATCGTCAGGCAAGTCGCCTCTAAGTGTTGACTTCTATGTTCACTTTTATATTTACACACGCTCTATCTCTGATATTGAGCACTTTATCCCATAAATATAGCACACTTTAAGACTATATTTCTTCATATATATATATATATATATATATATATATATATATATATATATATATATATATATATATATATATATCATAAATGAAAATTTAAGCAAATAGAGATAAAAGATTTATTTCATTCAGTAGCCGAACACGTTCTACATAAGTCAGGAAGAAATAAGGATAATCAAAAACGAATTAAAATTCATCAAACACCCCACAAAATTTCTATGATTCAAATGATTGAATAAACGAACAGTCGACATTACAATCGAAAGTTTTGATGTTGTAATATATATATATTTATGATGAATAAAAATAAAAAATTTTATGATGAATAAAAACTTGTAATTCCAACAGATAATTTATCGTTAAAACATATATATTCCGAAAAGCTTTTGCAATCCTTGATATCTCGTAAGAAATAAATGAAACAGTGACTAAGCTACATTGTATACGTTATAAATTCAAATTAACAAAAAAAAGAAGAATACATCGAATTGAGTTCGCGACACATGCGTAATCTGAAAGCGTGAGATTTTCTTAAAGAAGGAAATGCCTTTTTCAAACAAAAGTAGAAAGAAAAAATACTCCTACTTTCTTCTTCGTATTTTCCTTTTTTTAAAAAAATTGAATTCATAACGTATGCAATGTAACTTAGTCACTGTTTCATTTGTTTCAAGGATTTCAAAATCATTCCGAAATATGTGTTTTAACAATAAATTATGTTGGAATTACAACATTTTAATCTTTTTAATTCAACTTCACAAATGTAAATAAAGTGTTTTTACAATTATAATCTTGATCAAATTAATTATTATGAGAGAAACCATTGCCATATATATATATATATATATATATATATATATATATATATATATATATATATATAAACATATATATTATTGTTGTCATCCACAGACAACGCCGTATCACAGCTCTTCAGTATGGCTAGAAGTCCGGTTGCATTTAGCTAGAATCGAAACCCGACTGAATTTGCGTCAGTCGGGAATTCCACAACCAAGCCGTCGGTGCACGGCAGGAATGAATTTTAGCGTATTTATTTTTAGATAAACACACAGTGACCGACAAGGCTCAATTCGCTTTTGGCGAAGAGTAACGCTATTTTAGCCTTAACTGTCACTGTTTACAAACCCATATATATATATATATATATATATATATATATATATATATATATATATATATATATATATATATATATATATATATATATATGACTTTTTGTGAATATGAAAAGCCATTTAAATCAGTAGGAAACTTAGGAAGTTTCTAATTGTTTCATGAGAATGTTTTTAAGGAAAAATATATTTAAAAGTTATTATGAATATATAATTGGTTTAATTCGATTATATAAACATGTAATGCAACAAGATGATATTCTTTCATCTAAGCTATTTACAGAAGGCCTTCAAGGTATTTTATAGAAAATAGTTTCTGAAAAGATACTATTACACATAAACAGAGTATATTTAAAACCTCCATTAAAAGAATTTTATTATTGAAGATAATGAAATCAAACAAGGAATAGGCTTCGCTCGGGGTAATTCCTCATAAACCATTGAAATGCTACAAAACGTTAACATAAAATCGTGTACTTGTCGTAAATAGTTTTATTAGATGGAGTATTTAAATATGGCTGCTAATCCTGTTCTGAAATATCTAAACTCTGAGCTCTTTACAAGCGATTTTTCAGATCAATGCTTAAACATTTTTGAACTCTGACCACCGCTTTACTGGTGGTAGAGAAAAATGACGTAATGTCCAGCCATCGGTTGAACAGTGGTAGAGAAAAATGACTTAATCCCCAGCTACCGGTTGAACGGTGGGTAAACACTTTTAAGTATTTTTTACTTACCGTGAAACATTACATACCAATTATTTGCGAATTTTGACTCTAGAGCTCAGACAGAAGGGTTAAAATTGTTCAAGAACGCAGGGCTCATAGAGTTAAAAATCGTTTTGAGTGAATAGAAACTATATCTCTAAACGAGTAACATTTGCTTTGAGCCCCGGGGGCTGACACTAAAGAGTAAAAAAGAACTTCAGAACATAACGGAAACTACACCAGTTTAGATATTCCAACAACGAAAGTCGATAGCACATGCAGCCCGAAGATAAAATAATGACATAAATTAAGAAATATGTGTCTATATTTCTGAGATGAAATAAATATTTAACCTATTTGCATTGTTCGGACTGTTGTACTCATGTCTGTTGCCATATTCACGACGTTTCGGCCGTTGTATCCTCCGGCCTTCTTTAGGATCTGTCGATACTTCTGAGATGAGATATTTTAATTATTTACATTATTTACATTGGTCGGTCTGTTTCCTCATCTTTGCTGTCATATTCACGACGTTTCAGTCGTTGTACGTTCTGAACTTTTCAGGATCTGTCGATACTTGTGAAATGAGATATTATAATTATTTACATTGTTCAGTCTGTTGTCCTTATCTTTGTTGCTATATTCACGACGTTTCGGCCGTTGTACGCTCTGTCCTATTCAGAATCTGTCAATACTTGTGAAATGAGGTATTGTAATTATTTACATTATTTACATTGTTCAGAATCTTGTCGTCACCTTTGTTGCCATATTCACGAAGATGTAATAATAACATGAATCAAAAAGTGAACGTCGTACACCGCTTCGCGCAAAACACGTGGAAGGTAGACCGCGTCAACACTAGAAAGAGCGATAACAGCTACTGGACTTGAGAATGTATTTTCGTGTTTTAATAAAAAGATTAAAACAAAACTCATCGAATGTAATCATGGCTGTTTGGTTAATTATGGCCGATTTTTTTTTCAAATAAAGAAATGACTAACATTAATGGTACCATTAATGGTGTACATTGATAATGACATAAATTAAGAATATATGTCTATATTTCTGAGATGAGGTATTATAATTATTTCTTCTCTTTAAATTGCTCGCACTGTTGATCTCATCTTTGTTGCCATATTCACGACGTTTCGGCCGTTGTACACTCAATACTACTTTAGATTATTGGAATTTCGAACTGAACCCTTTATTTCCTCTACCAGAGTTTGTTCTAGTTCCACGTGCCAAGCCGTAACCAAATATATCACTATCAATTATCTCCCTTTAATTTTCCAAATTTTTGTTCACCTCAGCTGTAGCCAGGTATTCATCAAAGACACGTGACTCATTAGATAAAAGCATTGGTTGAATCCACTTACATGACAAAATGAGTTGTGAGTTCAATACCTGGCTACAGCTGAAGGAAAGAAAAAAAACTTGGAGAGGTGCGAACACAGGCAAAAATCAACCTACCACAAATAATAAGAGCATCTCAACTAGCGCATAAAATGAAGACGACAGTTAATTGCTGAAACCTCCTGAAGAATGGATTCAGCAATTACCAAAATGTTAATCTTCGAAATTCCAGGTTCAGGTCGGATGAAACTGAATATATCTTCATCGATGAGCATGAATCCAATCGGATTAAAACCTGCAACGCTTGCATTGAAAGATTTTACATTATTATTATACCAAGCTAGCTCGGGCATTCTATCCCACCAACCATCACGGTCCTTCATGAAGGTCATTAATGTGGCATGCTGTGCCATAACATAGCTGGTCTATGTAGGTGGTTGCTAGGCGATCAACACATATTTCTCAATGGCTAGGTGTCCAGAGCAGTAGCTCACTCGCGAGTTCTTGTTTTGCCTGTCAGCAGTGTACAGCAAAAAACATCCTGTGTTCAGGTAAGACTAGAAATTTCGGGAATGGGTCCTCAGGAACATGTTAAGTACAAACTCTCAGTATCTGTGTGTAGGTTCCATCAACAACGTTGTACTAATATGTCAAAAATAATGGTACACGTGCAAGAATTAAATAATCTTAACATTTGCTTCCATAGAAAAAGATTTCTGATAATTCTATTCATTTTAAGAAGTACTTTTTAATGTTTCGTAAAAATATTTTGGGAATTCATTACAAATTTAGCCTGAAAAAATCGTAAAAAATCAACTGAAAAAGGTTCTCTAGACAGAGACAGTTTTTGTCTGCCAATTCCATTCGTAATTAAAGAAAAAAGTTAAATAAAAAAGAATATAATTTCCTGTTCTGTTATATTTAAAGTTGTATAATTTGCGGTTGAGGTTTCCCTTTTTATCAGTAAAACGTATCTTCCCAGGAGGCATTAACCATTAGAAATATTGGCTTGAAATTTAGACATATTCAAGGCATTATTGAAAAGGAAGAAAGAAAATGAAAATTAAATTACATAATCTGCATCTATTCTTATCTTAATAATAATAATAAAAATAATAATAATAATAATAATAGTAATTGTATTATATCTGAGCCAATATTGAAGAAAGATTAGATAAGAAATTGAATCCTTTTCACCGCAAATAAAAATCCGTATATATATATATATATATATATATATATATATATATATATATATATATATATGTGTGTGTCATTCACAGACAGTACTGTTTCGCTGTATCACAGATCCTCAGTGCGACTAGACTTCCGAATGCCTCAAGCCAGGATTGAAACACAACTAATTTGGTGTCAGCCAGAGCTATCTTCACTAGGTAGAGTTACACAACTAAATCTAGCGTATTGTTTTTACAAATGTAAACAAATGCCAATCAGCCAAAGTGCTCCATTCATTTTACTGAAGAGCTTTGCATTAGTGCAGGTGGCTGTTGTTTATAGAATTAGCTTATCACTGAACAGTGATCAATTGAAATGTAATTTCAATTTGTGTGTGTTTTTTAATATATATTTATATATATGTATGCATATATATATATATATATATATATATATATATATATATATATATATATATATATAGACAATATATCTTCCATCATTCAACCATGCTTGATTGAATAATCTAGACATATTTTCTCTATATTTATTTTAAATTCACGAATCAGTTTCTTCATATTGCCATTAAACTCATTAAGAAAGAATAAATATAAATTGATTTACCTCTTTACAGATATAAATTAAGTTGAACGTTAATTTTTGAATTGACAGAGTCAAATTAAAATGAAATCAAATCATTCCAACTGTCTATTACATTTGTTTTTGTTTTACCAATTCACACCGGAAAATCATATTGGATGAGATTGAAAGTACGTTGAAAAGTAAAAGGAATCTTAAAAACTACAACGCATTCCTTATAAGTTTAATGCCAACATTAAGAAAACTAATCAGTGAATTTCAAAGGTTTGAAATAAATAGGTATAGCATATCTAGATTATTCAACCACACACACACACACACACACACACACACACACACACACAGAGGCGTACACACACACATATATATATATATATATATATATATATATATATAGGGAGAGAGAGAGAGAGAGAGAGAGAGAGAGAGAGAATGCGGTAAATTGTTAAAAAGCGAAGAAAAGAAATAATCTTCAAATACCGCTCTACAAATCCAAATTATTTTGTTTCGTGTAAAGTAAAGTTTGTGTTCTTTCAGCTGAAAAATATAAGATATAAATTAAAATTTCTCGTTCATTTTGTTCTTAGAATTGCGTGTGGGTAAATAACAACACAGAAGTTTCATAAGTAAATGTTCTGTTTTTTTTTCTTTTCAGCAAAACAAAACAAAAATGAATTGTGTTAGTATGCGTGGGATTGTCATGCCTAAATTCAAATCCCCGTTCTGTCATCTGTGCAGGGCGTAAATAAAATTGCAGAAGAAGACTGTCAGGCAATCACTTAAATATTATATTCTTAAGTTCCTCGTTGAAGTTTATCTTAGAACTGAATTTAAGAAAATAAGTGCAAGCAAGGTTCATAAGGAATTTTTTACAACAAAAGAAAAAAAAGGAAAAATTATTCGTGTTAGAATAGAAAGAAACTTATGCGTGGTATTGTCACGCGAAAAACAAAAATCTTCGCACTTTCATGTATGCGTAGCGAAATCAGATGAAGGCGATCAGGCAATCATCTAAATATCACCGCAGACACAGCTAATGACAACTAAGCCGGAAATATGTTGTGCTTTGTCGTTTCGTGTTTTCGAAATATTAACCATTCATACTAGTTTCTGAAAATACATTTAAAGTGATTAATAATTTTTCAAAAGAATTTTTTTTTGTTTGTTTCTTTTTCGGAGTTCAGAATTGAGAATTCGGTATTATTCACATCCTAGGTCGGTAAAAAGATAAATGTATTAAATGTATACATTTTTTGGGTTAGTAAATATATTTCCACATTTTCAATATTGAATTTAAGCATGGAAAAGACATTTAATCATTTTGCTGGGTGTTAGCTTTCGGATTACTGGGTATACGACACAGAAATATTTGTCTGCCTTTACAAAAACTCTGAACTGTGCCCCAAGTAATCTGACAGATTGATCAATAAATGGTAATGTGAAAATTTGAATTTTAAATTCGTGCAATTCAATTTTTGTACACAATTGATGAAATGTCTGTTTGATCCTATTATGCACATCTGGCTTGAGTTTATATATATATATATATATATATATATATATATATATATATATATATATATATATAGATATTTACATACGCTCTATGTGTGATATTGAGCACTTTATATCCCACAAATATACCACACTTGAAAACTATATATATATATATATATATATATATATATATATATATATATATATATATATATATATCACTTAAACGTTATTTTCAGCGGATCCTCATATTACAATAGATCCAGTTTTGACCGTGGAAACTGGGACTAACCATGAAATGTAGATCCTATTTTGCATTCCATTAGTAAAAAAAAAAAAAATTGAAGAGCTGCTTCGTAAGAACTGCTACCAGCCATGAAGTCTTCCCTATCTCATGTCTCGCTTTAATCATTACCTCTCCTGCATAACATCATGAACTTTACTACTTTTATACTCACACAATACCACATGTAACTCTTTGGCGGTCATATAAAAATATATATATATATGTAAGATATTTTTATACTTTCTTTTTATAGATACAGAAAATATTCGTCCTTCGCAACCGTCATATTGCCTGACGTGCCTTACCGCTAGGCCATTCGCTTGGTTGGCAAGGTCGAAATTACTGCTTATAAACTTCAATCTTCCATGAATCTCTCACGTACATTCATAACTGCTCATGGCGTATCAAATGTAAACAAATGACGTCACACATTATGAAATGGACAAAGTCCGACAATTATTTTAAGATATTATATATGTTTATTATTATTATTATTATTGTCGGAGGACGAATTGTTTCTATGGATATTTCTCTCGGATATTCAGGCCAGTAAATGTTGTTTAATACTGTTTATTATAAACAGAGCATTTACTTAAATCTTTGTATGTATAAAAAGAACGTATAAACATAAAAAAATGTCTGAAAAATAATTGTCGTACTTTGTCGATTTCATAATTTGAGGAAGTGTATATAAAATTCCGACGGCTATTCGAGCACGTCTCTCCGATTTCTCATTCCAAGTTCTTATGAGTTGCACCAATTGCACATTTTTATAACAGGATAAATGTCGATTCTGCCTAAAAGAAGCATTCATTACTTTTCTATCTTTAAATGAGACTTAACATTCTTTCTCACCAAATATCGAACGTATTCTCATTTATGAAAGATTATAGGATGCGTTTCACTTGGTTTTTCATCGGGCTTCATACATTTCTTTTTTCAGATTTTCACCCCAAACCAAGGCGGGAGTGACACTAGCACGCTAGTGGTTACATAGACTGGGAGCAAGAGTAAAGGGATGTGAATGACCAAAGGATAAAGTGATTGACGGGGAAGTAGATCAAGGCATTAGAAAATGTCGATTGACATGACATTTGAATATTTGAAGACTATAACAGTCAGGGAAGTAAGCAAGAGGAAGGGAGTTCAACAGATGGGAAGTGCAAACATGTAGGTATTGGAGTAGAAGAGACGGCTATATTTAACAGTTTCGACAGTGAAAGGGTGGGACTGAAAGGCCAACCTAGTAACACGCTTGAATTCATGCAGTTTGGGAAACAGCGAAAATAGCTCAACGGAGCAGTTAGCGTAAAAGTGCTTGTAGAAAAGACAGAGGGAAGCGGCGGCATGTCTGTGAGAAAGGGACTGTAGGCGAGATGGCAGACCAGGACCAACCACATTGCATATCCGTCGAGGACTTTGAGAGATACAGCGGGGTCTCCAGACCATATATGGCAGCAGTATTCCATGCAAGGGTTGATTCATAAATTTGAAGGATGGACTCAGGCGAGAAAAACTCTCTGGCGCGACACAGCCAACTTTCCTTGCGGTAGATGAAGCTATTGATTCAATGTATTTATTCCATCTTAGGTCAGCGGAGAGCGTGAGACCAAGCAGGTGCAAGATGCGGTCTCGTAGGGTTGAGCATCACACATGGTGGGTAAATGAGAGCAGTTTTGTTTTTGAGGCATTAAAGTTTAGCAGTCAATTTCTTCCCCAGTCAACCGGAGATCGGAGGTCCTTTTCGAAACCAACGGCCAGGTTAATTTTATCAGCGATACCAGATGGATTCTAATCTCACTATTTAATATCGGAATTCAGTGCAAGAGTAAAATATTTGAAATATTAACGTTATATGCTTCCTTCTTTTGATTCTACATCTCCTTCTATGTGCCGTGTCCCTTCAAAACTTAGGCGGACATGGTTCGCCAAAATTTATGTTCCTTTGTAGTATGTAGTAAGGTCTCTCATAATCCCTCTTCTAATGACCATTCCTATAATCTCTTTTGGTGTTTCCCTTTACTTCAATTTCTCTTGTGAGTGTTAAATTACTTATATGACTTAGAGGTATAAGTGTTCTGTTTTTCAGCCAATTTTCCTTAAATCTTCCTCGTTATACACGTGATAAGTCCATGTTATTCTCAGCAACCTTCTTTAGAACTGTTGGTTCCAGTCTCTTCTTTATCTGTGAGGATATTTCCCATGATTCCCTGCCACATAGGAAGACCGATATTACTTAAGAAACTTCAGTACCCTTTTCTTTTTTTATAAGGATATTATTCCTGTTTTTCAATACTTTGCTTAGCTTTTAGATGGCATCATCTGCTATGAAAGTACGCCTTAGGATGCCCTTGTTGCATTCTCCCTCTCTGTTAAAACACTTCCTAGACATTTAAATTATGTTTCAAGTATTTTAAAAGTAAGCATTTTGCTAATCTTTCGGTATACTTACTCAAAATCTCAATTTATTTTTCATATATTTAATTTGAAAATAACTAAAAAAATCAGATGTAATTACATATCGAACTTGTCGTTTTTAATTTATATATAATATTTTTAATCAGCTAATTTTACGTATCTCATAAAATGTGAAATAAAAACATCTTTACCGATGTTTATCAATCATTTTGTAAGGGGCTCATTTTATATTTATGTGAATATGAAAATCATCTATATTTTAAATATCAATTTTTAGTTGAATATAATAAAAATCAAATACCGACCATTTTTTTTAATAACCACCACTTCATCTTCGTATTCTAGAACATCTTTTTAGAAATCATTTTAGTTTGCGATAAATACTCTAGAATGATGATGTCAGTAGAAAAGCAACAACAACAACAACAACAATAATAATAATAATATTAATAATAATGATAATAACCTTAAAGAAATACAAAAAGGGTTTCTCACGACTACAGCCCACACTTTACGAAGGGCTTCATCTATGCACAATATGTGTGCATTTTTTAATTGCTCAATGGAAAATGTCATGAAGTCATTTCTGACCTTAGGTCTCTGGGTTGGACCCAGAAAGAAATTAATATAGACCAGAAATCAAAGAAAAAACTACTAATACTACTACTACTACTACTACTACTACTACTAATAATAATAATAATAATAAGAAGAAGAAGAAGAAGAAGAAGAAGAAGAAAAACAACAACAACAACAACACCACCACCAACAACAACACAAACAACAAAAACAGCAAAACAATACTACTACTACTACTACTACTACTACTACTACTACTAATAATAATAATAATAATATATTTTTTTTATTTCTTCCACACTTTTTTCTTTTTCAAACTGGGAGCTTGCATTATGGCTGTTCTCCATCAAGTCGTACAACATCAGACAGAATATTTGTAAAACCAGACAATTTAGACTTCTGATGCGATGGAATACCAGGCTTTATTCCGAATTTCTCTATTTAGTGCCGTTGGTATAGACCCCAACGCCCTAATGACAACTTTCCACACTCTCGTAACCTCAATCCTGAGGTCACCGTTATTTATGCTTTACAATTTCACTAGCCATCATATTATTGTCATCAGGGTCAAGCAATCTTATTTCTTTCTTTATCAAAAGTAATGTCTGGTTTCTGGCCTTAGGATGCGGACACTTTCAGATGTTGAAAAGCCAAAATATATTGTCCGTCTCTAGTTTATGATGAAAACATTTGTGTTCTACTTCAACTTTATACTTTCTACATAGGAACATATGGAGATCGTTGGTGGAACTTTATAATTGCTATTATTATGTTATTGCTGTTGGCAACTATTATTATTATTACTAGTAGTAGTAGTAATATTTGTAGTAATAAACTTATTATCTAAAAAAGTGAATTTTAGGAAAATGAATGTCTTAATTAAGGTTATCAGACAATACGAAAGGAACTTACTTAAAAGAAATAGACAAAACTATGAAACATTGCTGCCGAATTATACACAATTTTTATATATATATATATATATATATATTGTGTATATTTAGGTAGCAATTTTTCATTGATGCATGTTTCATTAAATAATATATACAAATAATAACATTATCATTGAAAATTTCAAATATATATATATATATATATATATATATATATATATATATATATATTTCATGCAACAACAACAGACTGTCATTATTGTTTCGTTCGTCTATTGTTTGATATATTGAAATGTAATCTTTGATAATGGCTTATGTAAGCCGAAAGCTTAGATTGGATTTAAACATGTATCAATATGGTGGTTTCCTTTCGTCTTTCAATGATAATGTTATTAAGCTTATCAGACAATATGAAAGAAATTACTTAAAATAAATAGACACAACTTGCCTATATTATTTAATGAAACATGCATCAATATATATATATGTGTGTGTGTGTGTGTGTGTGTGAGTGTGTGTGTGTGTGTGTCCGAGCGCGTAAGCTGTAATGATACAGCGTTCGTACTTGAATAAATTAGTATTAAACATTTTTTCAAATAATTGTTTTCAATATTCTTGATTCATTTTGGATTTCAATACAAAAGTAATATCACACATTAGCTAAAATGCTTTACCAGTTTTGTTGCTGTTTCCCACTTCTTATTCATGTGACTTAGTCTGTTCACCCGTAAATTGCATCATGCATAAGAAGCGAGAAAGACTACATTCAACTGAAGATGAAATGGGTATCTGCTTATCGTACATTCAGCCAAACATTGAAGAAATCGCGAACAAGAAATACCAGACACAGGTTTCAAACTAAATAAGCTGCACCGATAGTTAAATAGAAACATTGAAATAAAGTAAATTCATATCTGACTGTGTATTTTTTTAAAATCTATGGCTTTACTTTATAACATTTAAATTTATACCCTTTAAAAATGTTTTGAAGTGTGCCGTGATATTTTCATTAGTTCCTCGGTTTGTCGTTTCTTGGAAAGATTGATAAATAATGGTTTAGTAGGATGCAAATGATAATCTAAAAAACGTCTTGATTTTTACATAGAAGGTTTCTCTTTGCTTACTTACATGAAGAAATTACTGAATAAATATGAGAGAGTAACAGAAAGAGGGGATAGATAGATAGATAGATAGATAGATAGATAGATATGAATAGATTAAATAGATAAGAATAGAAATAGATAGATATGAATAGACTAAAATAGATAAAAATAGACAGATAGATATTAATAGACTAAAATAATTAGATATGAATAGGTATATATATATATATATATATATATATATATATATATATATATATATATATATATATAGAGAGAGAGAGAGAGAGAGAGAGAGAGAGAGAGGGAGAGAGATAATGAACTGGATTAGATAGATAGACAGATAGATAGATAGATAGATAGATAGATAGATAGATAGATAGATAGATAGATATAAATGAATAGGCATAGAGAGATAGATGCAAACGTTTAAGTTTTATGTGTGTGGATACTTTATACAATTGTTTTCCCACAATAGAATTAACTAAACCTTTGCGTCCAAAAAACAGAGATGTGCTTGGAGGACATTGTTAACATGAGTTTGCTTTCAAACTGATTTTTGCGACCTAAATTTCTTCTGACTTGTTTTCGGGGTCATTCGTATCACGTTAGATGGTCAGGCCCACAGTGAGTTACAGATGAATTCTTGAACTATCCATAATTGGATGACAGTATTTTATTAACACCAGCAGTTTTTGTACGATCTCAGTCATTCAAAATGATCTTAATGGAAACAAAATAAGTGTCGTAAAATTCACTCTAAATCATGCGTAGTTCTCATATATACAATCCATTGTTCATTCTATTGGAAAATGGTCTTCTCTATCTATCGCCGCAGAAAGTACGTGACTCCTACTGTCAGGCTTTTTCTTTGCAGATGTCATGTTAATATATAAATGGAATATTGCTTCTCGGGATTAGAACTGCTCAATCTTCAGTTTCCAGTTTGGGCAGAGTTAAATAGGATTTGCATGATAATGTGGGGAGATATTTCTTCTCTGTTTTTTTTCCGGCATATGAAGCGTCTTTATTCTCTGAGTTTCCATCGCAAATGGTATGATTAAAGGCATTCTTCACAGCTAGTATCCACCTGCCCTTTCGAAGAACTCGAATCATCTTTATTTCCTCAGTGTTTCAAACGTAAAACAAAAGTTCCACACAGAAGACTTCTTTGGAACATCTCCGCCGTGGATCGTTCCCCAAAGACTAAATGTTAACCTGTTGAAGACAAGATTCAATCATTATGTTATCGCCATAATATACACTTCTTATCATCTGCCTTTGTGGGCACGTGGCTGAGTGGTTAGAATGTTCGCTTTCTGATCAGGAGACCCGGTTTCAAATTGTCAAGAAGGTGTCTTCTTGATATTATCGGTCTGGAGGGGGATATCCCAGCCTACATCACATTTGGAATAAGCCCGTAAAGCACACCAGGGGTGGACCCAAACATTGTGAGTGAAAGTACGTAGACGGAACCCTTGGGAAACGTCGGTGGTTTTTTTTTAGCGCGAAGTCACAAGTCATCGTGACCGAGCGTACTAGGGTTTTTCAGACTGTAGATCACGCCCGATGACACGCTCTCTCCCAGAAACTGTAACTAAGGTCCACTCAGCATAGTTGCAGTTGTGGTTTATCCACAGATGGACTCTGAGCAGGCATCTGCAAGAGGATTAGCTAGCAGACCTAATCCTCGGATACGAGTGGCTGTACCGTTTACATTTTTACCAGCTTCCCTTAGATTCCTATCAAACGGCTCATTCTTCAGAAAGAATTTCACAGTAAATCTCTACCATTGATAACTCTCTACCATTTTTTGTGTAAATGTATCTGAAAAGAATTGTTAGAATGCTCGACTTTAAGACAGTTACGTCTTCGAGTGAGTTTCTAATCAACGAATATGGCGGCAAAAATAATAGATCTATAGGAATTGAAACAGGTTGATGGTGACCTGCTGAATTACATTTCATACATTAATATGGGAAGGAAATGTTATTTAAGTGACTATACGTTGCGTTGACGTTGATACTAGTAGACAGCCTCTGAGTATTTCAAAAACTGTCAATCTAATTAGGTTTATACGTAGAACCATCTCTATATTCCAATCATTATTTATTAAGGATTACTTAATTAATTGTTCTTGATTACTTTTATTACATTTGGTTGGGTTTACGTTGGCATTTGTAGTTTTCTAATTCGTTGTTATTTTATTGAATTTGTCTATTTATTTATTAAAAATATTCCATGAATAATGCAAATGCACTATATCAATGCAGATAATTAAACATACTTCAGACATGAGTCAATGCATCGAGCTAAATATGAATACAAATCCGGTAAACAAATCCCGAATAAAGATATAAATAAATACGGTAACTAATTAAACAAAGAGTAATTGATAGCGCCTGGGATTGAGAAGTCGGAGAGCCGAGTTCGAATTCCAGTGAAATGCTTTACATTAACTTTGGGAAAGGTATGTTTTGTGGATTCCGGGATGAAACCCGGTACCAATAATAACAAACGCCAATAATGAATATAGAAAAATAAATGTATTAACGTAATAATACAAACTGGTAATACAGCTTAGTAGTTCCAGGAAGGCGCGTTAGTAGAAAAAATATATATAGTCTTTGGTATCGACGTATCGCTGTATGACTTCTTACTGAGTATACGTGCTCGTTCACTGTGACTCTTGCTCGTTACGTTCGTACGCTCTCGTTCGTCGTTCGTTCGTTCTCTTTGTTCGCTCCTTAGCTTCTCCTCGGCTATTCACGAGCAGTAGTATACGTATACCTTGGGTGAGTCCATTTTTGAAAAAAGGGGACGACACCTCAACATTATGAATCCTCTCCTTCTCCGCACCTCGCCTACAGGTACATAGCAGGAAAGACGGGGTTGTCTTGGATGGCAACTGGTCTAGCGCAGAAAGAATTGGCAACGTATTGCGGGAAAAGGTACATTATCGCCTAAGCGTGTATCCCGCATGCCACATAACTGACTGAAGTAAACAAATTAATAAACTCCAGGTACATAAAAAAATGCAATAATGCTAGTCAACAACAATTAATTAAGTAACCATTATTGATTAAAAATCAATATGCAACACTCTAAAATAACTAGAAATAAACGCGTTCGGATTCACAATAATTCCCACTCAATAGCCTCTAGAATAATTGGAAACATAACCGTTATTGCGTACCCAAGAATCTTTTGGATAATACAGGGTTATTCAAAAAGAATGAACCGATTTCATGATGCATTGCCTCAGTTCTCAAACATCATCATGGAATGAGTCAGTAACGATTTGAAAGATGACTTTTCTAAGTTTTGAATGGCTGGCACAGGGGCGCTGTAGTCGTATCTTATCTCCGGCAACGTTCAGTTGTTTGTGTACACCCGGAAGGCGAGTCCTCAGCAAAAGGCGTTCTACGAACTCGAGTTCGTGAAACCAAATATGTTGTCACCTTGCAGCTTGCTTTTCAAAGGAAATTCTCCTAAGAACATTTGACGGTGGTTTAAACAGTTTCAAAAGAGTAGGTGTCTGTGTAAATGAAAAAATTCAGGACGACCACGAGTTTCTGAGACAGAAGTGGGGAGAAGCCGTGCTACGTTTGAGGGGAGTCCATGGAAGTTCACGATCGAGCTAGGCGTGACCTTGCAATCTTTCAATTCACTTTGTGGCGTGTTCTAAGAAGACTATATTTGAAACCTTACAGACTACGTCTCGTTCAGGGACTTAATAATACCTTTCTCTTTGTACTTGGCCTGCGAGATCCCTAGATCTCACCGTGTGTGATTTTTTCTTGTGGGGATACGTAACAGATCGCGTTTATGTTTCATAGCTACCCACTACCCTCAACCATAAACATCGAATAACAGCAGCTATCAACTCAGTGGATCATGATATGCTGATAGGCGTCTGGGAGGAATTTTCTTACCGCATTGATGTTGCCCCTGCTGCAGGCGATGGCCACATTGAACAATTGTAAGACAGAAAATAATAGTTGATTCTAAGTAGAATACTTGTCACTTGGGTTGAGTTTTCTATTGCTTTTACTTATTAAAATGTTGCGTAATGAAATCGGTTCTTTCTTTCTGAATAACCCTGTAACATAGACCTTGCTACACATAATGCACTATTTCCCAGCATATGAAAATAGTCGAATAAGAAAAAACAAAATATGCATAGGTTAAGAATAGCGTTCAAGCATGAAACAGACTGTCAGCACTCGGTGTTGACCTCAGTTTTCATTGTTATATTTACATACTCTCTATTCCTAATACTGAGCATATTTATCCATAAATATAGCATCCCTTAAAACTATATTTGCATCATATATATGCGTGTGTCTGTGTGTGCCTATGCGTATCTGCGTGTATAAGCTGAAATGTGCAGCTTTAAATTGAAGCATACTTAATCTATGTTAATATCCTCTGACTGACACTTATTTTAAGGTATTAACTACACATCTCTTTCAAGATGATGATTATTGATCTGCTGCAATACAATAATCATCAATCATAACTAAACAAAATGAATATATATATATATATATATGTTCATATATATATATATAGATATATTCATATATATATATATATTCATATATATATATACAAATATTCATATATATATATATTCATATGTATATGTTTATATATAATATATATATATATATATATATGTAAATAACACATAAATAGAAAATACATTAAAATAAGTCTCTGACTTACTCGTAATATATATATATATATATATATATATATATATATATATATATATATATATATATATATATGATAAGATAAAGCAAAAGTAGGATTTTAATCTAACATGCTTCACTTTATTAAAGCTTCGTTATAGATTAAGATAAAAATAATAAAGCTTTAATACACACACACACACACACACACACACATATATATATATATATATATATATATATATATATATATATATATATATATATATATATATGCTAAAAGTAAATTGATGGATAACCTCAATTCCTCTGCTTAATTTTTAGTTTCATTTACCAGCGCCTACTTCCAATGAAGTAATTTTAATTTCCGTAGATGCCATTTCATCCAATATTTAAAAAGATTGAATCTCAAGTTAGATGACTCTCCATTAATATAGCTCATGTATATTAATATATATTTTATGCGCAGACCTACAAATTCTTAAGTAGGTCATGTTATCTGTTATTCACCTGCATGATTCCGTTTCGCAGAAATTATCGATCTATTTCTTGCTGAGAAATCGTCAATGACTTATCTTCGTTGTTTTTAAGAAGTTCAGCACGACCACGAGTTTCTGAGAAACAAGTGGCGAGAAGACGTGAAGGGAGTCCATGGATGACACAGCAATTTATTTTACACAGACACAACGTTTTTCCAAACGAAAACGAACAATATTACTATTGCGTTTTTCATCGTTTCAACCCAAACAGGAAGACAGAAGTTGGCTATTAGTTGCATTTTAATAGCTGATAAATTTATGTGGAACGAGAGAAAAAAACCGGAAGAGAGTTCCGTAAGCGAGAAGTGAGAGAAAAGAAAATACGTTTTCCTCTAACTAGTACAATATGAATACAGAGAGATCTAATTGTCAATCCAATATGACTATAAGACTTTATTATACTGTTAATAAAGATATATAATAATTTCACTATATCATCCTGACATAAATCCTATAATTTTACTATAGGATTTTACTATACTTCTAACATTTTCTTATTTATAAAAATAATCCATTTTTGTTAGTAAATATTGTATTAACAATAATTTGGGAGAAATAATGATTTTAATACTGATCCCTACTATTTAACCCATATCTGGGAGAAAGAGGTAGATTCGATTCATTTCCCATGAGTATTTGCGCGTAAGTGGATTCAAACTTCGCCGGCTTCCCATTGCGAGCCGCTGTCTGGTATAATACCAACTGGACATCCAAGGTTACAACACCTGGTATTCCGATACGGTCATCCATCTAATTACTGATCAAGCTCGACGTTGCTTTATATCGTTTATCGGACGAGCATCGGCCTTTCAACCTGATATAATTACGGTCATATCAGCTTGAAAGGCGGATGCCAGGCGCAATTGAAGACTAGTGTCTATACTTGTAGACTATTATATCTGTAGGATGGAAAGAGTTTCCAAAATAGGGTATTAACATGACTTTCTTTAATAAAGCTAGCAGGAATCATTTCCTTTTTTGTCAGGTGACACCTTTTAATGTCCGCTCGGTAGTTTTAAATATAAGTAGTATAAGAGGAATTGGCTTGAAAAGAGTTTTTTTCATTTAAAATATTCGGTGGCATCATAGCTTAATCTGTCTCGTTCCCCTCTGGGGAGATTTCCCATCGCCTTTCCCAACATTTTGAATGCATACCTTAACGCGTTTTTTTTTAGATTCCCTGCCAAAGCATTTCCAAGACACTTGGATCTCAATACCACACTGTTGAGAATTCATTTAATTTCCCTGTTGTGTCTGCTGTCTGTTCGTTAATTTCCCTTCTGTGTTCTTTGTCTGTTCGTCCTCAGGGTGCAAATTCTTTCGGTCAAACGCTTGTAGATTAAAAATGACCTTAAGCCAAATCGTCACCCAAGAATTATGACTCTAAGAATCTCTAGCAGTAATCAAATTTTATTCTCAGATTATAATCTGGAGCTATAGATATTCGGAGTCGAGACGAACAACAGGTGGCACCGTTGTCAGTGGGCCTCTCCATCTCTCTGCCCTTTGCCCGGGCAGTGACCACTGTTTTATAGTGAATATTGTTCTTTGTCATGCCATCTTCATTCAATGACCCACTTTGTCCGAGCTGCTTGTCATGTTACTTTACTTTTAAAGTCCACTTCACTTAGCTGATAAATCATCGGGAAAATAAATGTTCGAACCCATTATTTGCGACAGATAAGCTGTTTTCCATTTAATAACGTATCAGCTAAATACCCTCGTTTTAGAGGTTGAATGTTTCCGGTGAGAAAACAGATTTTTTTCGCACACTCTTTTTAATTTTGTTTAACTACACTGTTCGTATTTAAGCAGTTTTCTTACAGTATAACATAGGTAACACAAAACCGGTTAGAAAAAGCATTTTTACTGACGCATATTTCTAAATTTAGGTTTTTACTGAACGTGTTCATTATCCGAATGTCTGCACAGTTAGTAAACTAATGATTCCTATCTCCTTGCATGGAACTATTTGGACAGTGCACTATTTTATAACGTCTTAAAATTTACAAGAAGAAAGGGACTTGATTTAAGGTATTTTGTTTGTTTCTTTCATTTGCCGTTTTTTTTATTTTATTATCATCTTTGTAAGTTGAAATTTTTGCTTTTCTTTCTTTCTTCACGTCATTTTCATGTAGAAGCAAAAAAATCACGTCATTTTCATGTAGAAGTAAAAAAATCGAAAATCAAAAAAGAAAAGAACAAAGAAGAAATAAATTACTTTCAATGGAGGAGGGGACACAAAGGTCCTTCGACTACCCCAAACACTTCTATTAAATTTGCCGCTCCCAAAATGCCCGACGTCATGTTTTCCAAGTAGGTCTTGATTAATAACCGAGTTTGTGACCTGGGTATCAGTAAAATACACTCCACCGCACCCCGTTTTGTAGAAACGGCCAAGATTTTCCTTGGCGCACCGGATTTTATTTAATTTACTTTTGTGTCAAAGGTTTTTATTTGCGGCAAAATGTCTCTGAAAAATTCCTTTGCAAGTAAAAACGCAAAGATTGATGCTAGCATTCCAGACACGCTGTCTTCGGAATTTTTACATCATTCAAGCGAATAAATCAAAATGCCGGTGCCAATCGGTGGATGTAAGAAGAGGATTGGAAAAATGAACAACGGAGAAGCAATGGATACTGCTACTAATGTTAGTAAACGAATTCCTGTTATGCCCATCAGAAAGCTAGTCTCGCCGGAAAGTAAATTGTGTCATCTAATTCTTTGTCCATTCTAGTAAAAACAAACTACTTCATAGTAATTAATTTGCTATACACTAGCAGCAGATATAGATTAACAACCGACACATTAACAAAGCATGTAAATTTCGAAATATAAATAAAGGAGGCAGGGTGGTGTAAATATAATGGCCTTGATTCTATAATCGAAGAGCCAAGATCGAATTGCAATCGAGTTCTTTACTTTCACTTAAGTGCAAATAACCTTGAGAAAGATATGAATCCATCACTTCTCCCTACCAGGTATGAGTAAATAGTAAGAGAGCTTGTGTGGTCAAAGGTCAACGGTCAACGAGCAGGGTAGACAATAATTTTATTCATTTATGAATAAGCCATGAAAGCTTCCGACATTTATCTAAACCAATGTGTTTTACCGCAAAAAAAGCTAAAATTTCCTCTACTACGCTTCCTTCCGCTGACGTAAGAAAACAAGTTTTTTAACATAAATTTAGAAAGTGCTAGTAAAGGTTATAGAATTTAATTACATTATCAAAAATTAATTTGGCCATTCCTCTTAATGATAAAATAAAGATTTTGAGGATAAAACTTTGTTTTTATCAACTTCAGGGCATTTTTAAAAATCATAATATGTTCCTTTTCTGCGAAACATAATCCTGAAGACATGCACGATGGAGAGGGAGAGAATGCTAAATTAGTGAGAAAACCCCGGATTTGGAAATAATTTTCACTTTCTCTAATTTTCAAGAGTAGATTTTTTAATGTTTCCGCTTAAATTATCCATAAAGATTTCAGTCAGTTATGTGCCATGCGTGATACACGCTTAAGCGATCATGTATCCTTCGATAAATGACTGACGAGGCAGAATTTTTTCTACAGTAGGTTGCCATTTCTTTCTATGTTAGACCAGTTGCCATCCAAATCTATAGAACCCACTCTATCCTGCTATTTACCCCTAGTTGGGGGTGAAGAGAAGGATTAATAACTTTCGCAATGTATTAATATCAAGGTTATTAGCACGTAAGTAAATGTAATGGTTACGACTAGAAATCGAAATCGGTTCTCCGATTCCTCAATCCGGGCCTTTAATATGGCTGCCGACAGAGATCGTAGGAATTTGTTTAAATTTTTCCAAATTAAGCCATTGCAGTATCTGAAATATTGTTTTTTTATTTCTTCTTCTTCTACTACTTCTCCTCCGTGTTGTTGTTGTTGTTGTTGTTCTTCTTCTTCTTCTTCTTCTTCTTATTCTTATTCTTCTTCTTCTTCTTCTTCTTCTTCTTCTTCTTCTTCTTCTTCTTCTTCTTCTTCTTCTTCTTCTTCTTCTATATGTCCTAATCCTTCAAGATCATAGCTCTCCATTATTCCGTGTTTTTCTTAGCTCATTGTAAGTTATTTTTCATAATATTATAATATGGCGGACGTTCTAATAAAATACTTTCATCGGAGCCAAGTCATCACTTGTTTCCAGTTAATTTCATATCCCGTCGGGATCTAGGAGATCAAATAACTTTCAAGTTTTGTCTTCTCTTTGGCATCTGTATTTGCATTATTAGCTACGGGAGAAATAGCAGAATAAACTGGGCTCTTTCAGCTTGGCTAGAAAGTAGCTTACAGCTTGATTATAAAAAATAGAAAACTCTAACCATGATTGCTTACGTCCTGAAGGAAATAATATATTGACAATCAAATATGCAAATCTCCCAAATATAGATGAAACGTCCGGGTAGAATGGACCATCCCTACCTTTAGTTGCAATCAATCAAAGTGGAAAAAATCGGATTTCCCAACAACGGGAAATAAAAAAAAGCAACAGGATATTATATCAGCTCTCTTTCTCAAGATGCCCTTACACTTTATACATTAAAGTATCCCCGGTTGTTGGCATCTATTGTTTGATATGTTCTGAACTGAGATGGTAGTTTAAAAATATACTATATGCTGTGCCTGATATTAGGAAAATGAACCGTTTCTTTCCTTTGCTTTTGAATACTCAATGCCCACCATGCCAAATGGCTTAAACACTCCCTAACTGACCCCTTCCGGTCGTACAAACACTTAACTTTTCAATCTCTCACACAACAGGTTGACTTTCCTATGCATTTCCCTAGTAACTATGACGGTAAGGCTTCCCTTCTTGATCGCTGTTTTACCTCTACCCCCCGAATCTTGTCGTTCCACTCAGCTCTTTCCTATTAGCAGCGCTGATCATGCCGTCATGTCTGTTAGCATCTCCTTTACTCCTCCCTCAGTAAAGAACCTGCTACCGACAGAGGATCTTTCTATCATCAACGAGCAGGTTGGGACTCGTGCTGGGATTTCCTTCGTGATGTCCCCTGGAATACAGGGTTTTTTTACCCCCCCCCCGTCCAAAAATATGCGTCTAAAGTCTCCTCCTAGGTAAAAACCGGAATCAAGGCTTTCGTCTCTGCAAGAAAATATAAAGTGAAATCGCGTTCATCCCCTTGGTTTTCAGCTGCATGCTCAGCAGCGATTGCCCACAGGAATTATTACTTCCGTCTGTACCGGAGAATGAATGAATCAACGTATTGCATCTCCTAAGTTTGATTCAAAAGATTATTGGCGGCTCTGCAAAAACCAACATTTCAACCAATTTGAAGTTCTGACCTCCTCAGCTGATAAGGCTGGATTCTTTTTTCGTAAATTCTCATCCAATTCCCCGCTAGACTCATCGGGTGTAGCCACACCTGATTTTCCCCCTAGAACTGAGCATCTACTGAGTGAAATGCACATAACCCCAACAAGTTATTAGACATCATCTCTAAATTACACTCACATAAGGGGACGGGATACTGGCCATTGTCCTGAAGAAAAGTGTTCCTGAATTGCCTCCCGTCCTCTCTAAACTTTACAGCTACCGCCTCACCGACTCTTGCTTTCCAGCCTGTTGGAAGTCCTCATCTGTTGTGCCTGTCTATAAGATCTCTGGTGACCCTTCTGACCCGACTAACTACCGTCCTATCAGTCTCCTACCACTCTTCGGTAAGGCCTTCGAGGCTTTCATCAACGTCGAAGTGGTTAAGCACTTTACTTCACATAATCTGCTCTCCGACAAGCAATATAGTTTCCGCTTTGCCAGATCTACCACTTACGTGCTCAAGGTCATCAGTGAATTTGTATATCAAGCACTCAACAATAATGGAAAAGCTCGAACCATGTCTCTTGACATCTGTAAAGCGTTTGATAGAGCTTGGAATGCTGGGCTTCTTCGCAAGTTTCAGGGATACGGTATTATTATACGATTATTTGACCTAATACAATAATTCCTGTCAGACTGTGAAATAAATGTCGTCCTAAACGGTTTCTCCTTCGGCTCTTTTATCACGAATCTTGAGCCATACACTGTTTCTGATCTTCATAAATGACCTTCGGGATATCATCAGTTCCCACGTACATATCTACGCGGACGACACTACTATTTACTCGCGCCTCAATAGTAAATCTGGTATAGTTGAAAAAACTAATCTGGCTGCTAATCTCGAAAAGGACCCCCAATCTATGGCTAACTGGGATAAGAAATGGCTTGTAAATTTTTATGCCTTCAGAACGAAACTGCTCTACTTTACCCACCACAGAGAACTCACCCTGTCTTCCATGAGAATTGCTAGCGCTTCGTTACGCCTGGTTGATCTCACGCTGTCCACTGAGATGAGGTGCAACAGATACATTGAATCAATAGCTTCATCAACCGCAAGGAAAGCTGGTCCTCTGTGTCATTTCAGAAATTTTTTCTCGTCTGAGTCCATCCTTCAAATCTATAAATCAACCATCCGTCCTTGCATGGAATAATTCTGTCACGTATTGCCTGGTGCTCTCGCTGTACGTCTCGAGGTCCTCGACAAAATCCAGATAAGTAAGATGATAGGTCCTGATCTGACATCAATCTACAATCGCCATCCCACAGAGTGCATTGTCACCCCTCTGTCTCTTCTACAAGTATTTTCACGGCAACTGTTCCGACGAGCTACTTTCGCTGTTTCCCAGACTGCCTCAAAAGTTAGCGAGCTACCAGGTTGGCATCTCGGTCCCACCCTTTCACTGTCAAAACGGATAAATGTAACCGTCTCTTCTACTCAAAAAGCTTCTTCTCTGGCACTTCCCGTCTGTGGAACTCGCTTCCCCTTCCTTTCTTCCCGGGTGACTATAATCTTCAAATATTCAAGTGTAATGTCAATCGACATCTGACATCCTGAGCTTGTTCCCCTTCCTTCTCTGTATCCTTTCCTCATACACGCCTCTTTTCTCTTATTCTTAATCCTCTGTAACCCCTTGCGTGCTAGTGGCACTCCAGCCTTGTTTGGGGTGAATTGCTTAAAAAAACAGATTGGTACTCCTTCTGGACTTAAAGAGCCCAGTCTGCTCTACTGTTCCACTTAGAGATGATCACCGTAGAAATGATTCATATCTTTGCTAAATTAATCATTGCAAGTTGACCGTAACTATCCAAGCTGCGATTTGAACTCGACCTGCTGACTGAATATACAAGCGAGTAGTCCTGCCAACCGAACATTGTGTATATTAGTACTTCAACAATATCTGTTGATATCCCCACATATATGTACCTGTATTCTTATGTAATTTGGAAATTAATTGTATGCCTACATTTCATGATTAATTCTCCGTTGATAATAGTTTGCATTGATCATTATATTTTATTATCCTTCTTTTCTTCTTAACATAGCTGGCACTGACCCCTAAAACTATAGGTGGAACCACGAAACCTAGACTTTTCCAATTTATTTGAGGATTCAGAACCTTTTCCTTCAATTCCTTCATTTTTTTTTTGAAAGGACTGTTTGGTATTTTAATTTTGGATTGGTGAAAAATGTCTATGTGTATTCTCGTTTTTTCACGTTGTGCCACTCACAACAACTTCGACTTGACTCACCAAATTGTTGCCAATCAATAAATAATAATTTATGTTCATTGGCCTTGACTACGACATAAATTTCAGGAGATGACACCACTGTAACACTGAGCGATGTTTTCATGACATATACAAATATTATAGTTGAAATTTAGGCATTTTCTTGACATTTCTCGTCTAAGAATATATTTTTTCCGATGCCATTCTACAACGGCCATATTATCTCTTGGAATTAAATGGAAGAGAAATACTTTCACGGTGATCGATTGAATAACAGATATAATCTTGCGTTTGGTGAGCCGGTTAAATCGCAGGACTTATTTTCGCGGTTTCTGTACATTTAAATCTGATAATCAGGAGTGTCTTTTCAGTAAGATGAATGTAATCTTCTTGTCATCTGATAAAAAGAAGTATTTGTTTATAAAACCAAGCATAGATGGGATGAATCTGATGTTCAGCCGATAAATTCTTTTGCACGTCAGTTTAGCCAACACTAAACTGTTAATCCGTTTCTCTCGTATTCTTAATAAACTGAAAGCAGAATTGACTATAAATGACCAGTTTGTGTGAAAAGAAACCGAAGTTTGTCTCCAGCTTCTAAAAACAATTAAAAAACGCAGACAGATTGAGATCATCCCGATATTTTAATCCCGATAATATAGCCATTGAAGAAGGCATGCTGGAGTAATGGATAGCGGTTCGGATTGAGAAATCGGGGAACCGAGTTCAAACTCCATTACATTCGCTTGCGTGCTAATACCCTTATAAAAACTATGAATCCCCTTCTTCTTCTCGCAGCTATGGGTAAATAGCAGGACAGACCCCATTTCTATCGCCTTGGATGAAAACTGGTCTACCGCAGAAAGAAATAGCAACCTACTTCGTGGAAAAATCTGCCTAGTCAGTCGTGTATCTCGCATTGCAAAACTTAATAATATCAATTTTAGGTGGACAAATTCAAGAAAAATAGTTTTTTTTTTACATTTAATATTTGCAACCACCTATCGGTGTATCACAAAAATGAAAAATAAACTATGGAAGGAAACATTACTGCATATAAAAAGCGTGTGTTCAGAGGAGCGGCATATCAATTAGTTTAATACAATACTAAAATATCATATACCAACATATTTCAGAAAATAAATACAACTTATCTCTGAAGGTGCGCATAAATATATGCACAGTTTTATCCTCAGTTCGTCTCAGTTCTGTTTCTTTCTTCTGTAATTTCAGGGTGTGCAGTTGGTGCAATAGATAGCGGCTAGAAATGAGAAATTGGGAAACGAGTTCGAAATCAAGTCGAGATCATCAAATTCGATAACATGCAAATACTATTTGGTAGGAAAGGTAAAAATCTAGTTTCAGATTAAATAGTCAGACCTATATCTAGAAAAATCATTGTCAATGCAATATTGACTAGCAACAGATATTATGACAATTCAAAAGTCGTTTCGACTTTAAGTAAAGCACAAAGGATTTATAAGGCGTAAAAAATAATCACTCAGTCAATCTGTAATTTCCAGCTGTTCAATAAGATT
>OZ038486.1:134253143-134305643 GCA_964036315.1 Acanthosepion esculentum | reverse complement strand
ATTGTTGAACAAGGTAGATAACAAGTGATTCCCAGAAACTGTAACTAAGGTCTGCTCAGCATAGTTGCAGTATAAACCACAGATGGGCTCTATGGGTGTTGAGCAAACAGAAAAATGTGCCTGAGCAAGCGTCTGCTATAGGGAGTGACTTGCCTCCATAGTAGACAGGTATCCTCAAATACGAGAGGCCAGCTATGTATGTATGTATGTATCTGCGTGTAACAACATTTAAACATTAATAATCCTTGCCTAGATACGATTATCATGAATCTTTGTGAGAATGTGGGATAGCAGGATTTCCAAACAACGTTTTTTTTATTTTTACGGCGAGCTGAAGACATTGAAAGCACATTCCTAGTAAGAGGTTTAAAGATAAGCTGACGGACAATCTGGATATGAATAATTGGGAAGACTTTTAACCCTACAGAGATGAGGAACTTTATTCGGAGGAATTCAACACCCTTTAGGATGAATGGGATAAAGAGGAACAGGCGCCCATACCGATTTGCCAAATAATATGCAATCTTGTAACTGTGGTGTGTGTTAGCGCCTGTTGTTGTTGAGGGCAGGTTATTAAAACCGTGTGACAGGTCATCATAATAAACAGGAGCAAGCCAGCTCCTCTAACCTGCCTCTTCGCTCTTCCAACAATACTTGTATTGTTTGCAAAAAGGTTTGCAGGCCTTCATCATAACTGAATAGGGATCTGGTTGACTTGTAAAGTATTCAGATCCAATCTAATCAATCAAGGATACATAGTATATCTGTCATATTTGCTTGGTAACTATAAAATTTAATGCTGGTCTCAAGAGGCATCTTAGGATCCGTGGATACCAAGACGAAATGTAAGCCATACAAAATTATGCGAATGGTGAGGGGCGTCTCTATTCTGGGTAGCGTGTGGCAATCACTGTGAAAAGAATGTTTTATGGCATTTTTCCATAAAACGTTTTTTTTTAAATTCAGCTATTTGGTTGAAAAAAGATGCAAACATATAAAATTGCTGTGCAACATCGTTTAAGATCAATTATATATTGAAAATAATGATTTTCATAGTAATACACACAGTATATATATATATATATATATATATATATATATATATATATATATATATATATATATATATATATATGTGTGTGTGTGTGTGTGTACGTGTGTGTGTGTACGAGTGTGTGTGTGTGTGTGTACGTGTGTGTGTGTGTGCGTGATGCTGGGAATATTATTTGAATATTAGCAATGATCGAATTTCAGAGTAACAATGTCGGACAAATAGGAGATAGTTATAGAATCGTTGGTAGTTGATATCTTTTTCGGACTGATAACGTTGAAAAGAATTGAGGAACTAATTATCTAATAACAGAAAATACTGAAAAATCTATTTAGAAACGCTGCTCAATGAAACAGATAGAAATGAATACAAAATTGATAAGAAAGTCATCTTGTTGAGTCAAAAAACAAAACTAGATATTAGGATTCTAATGAAGATGGTTCGAATTTGCATTGGACCAGAAAAAAAAAACAACAAACATTGTAATAAGAAATACGCTGGAATGAGTCGATAGATATCCCCATTGTTCGGTTACCAGCCAGGAACAGGAAGAAATGGTTGTCTGTTGTTTCTGGATTAGAACTGGGTTTCTGGTTGCTTCTAAAATCTACTTCAACTCTATACGTCTTTGCTTAAAACTATGAAATGTTATTTACTATTTAGCTACCATTGTTCTTCGATAGCAGTAGTTGTTTCAGAGTGTCGTACTAAACAATTTTACTTTCCAGAGACTATCATTCATCCATGAATTGAATATTGCTGCCACATTTGGTGCGGTGCACTTACTAGCAGTATTACTGATCCTGACCTGGCATCTCATCTTCAGCCACTTTCCAACCTCTGTAATGTAGCTTCTCTGTGCCTCTTCTATAAATACCGTCATGGTAATTGTTCGGATGAGATCTTCGCTATGGTATCTTGACTTTATGAATATAAGCACAGTACTACTTTAGTAACAAGGTTTCATCAATTCAGAATTAAGTTCTATGTTAACGTTATTTTCTCACACTTCTCGCTTGTGCGACACTCTTACAGATTCACGATTTGATGCAGAATTTGATCTTTAAACATTTAAATGCAATGTCAATATTTATCTAGCTTCCCTGTTACTTTTGTGTTGCTCCTTAATAATGTGTCTGTTTTCTGATTCTTTCACTTTCAGTAATCTCTTGTGTCTTAGTGGCTTTGATGTCTTGGATGGGGTGAAATGATTAAAATGAATAGACATATGTCTACGTTTTTCGATTCTAGTGCAATCCGGATTTATGTCTCCTTATTTATTCTCACGTAAATTGAATATATACAGTGCTGTGCAAAAGTACGTTAAACACTAAGATAATATTTAAATTAATTATACATTTTTCCAGATAATTAACAAATCTCAATTTAATTATAATTATATATTCTTTAGAAAAACCTTTATTAAATGAATTACAACTACTTTAAAAGATTTGTACCAAGCTGAAATAAAAATATTAATTAAAAATTAAGATCTCCAAAAACAAGTTAACCTTTACATTCAACACTATATTTTTGTTTTATGATTGCCAGAGTAGATAATTTTTGTGCCCAGGTAAAAATCAAAATGACACGTATTTATTTTATGGTAAGCTGTATATATTGCATCATTGTGTATGCAAATGTGTGAGGTTTGGAAATAAATTTTAAAAAAAACATATATATGCAAAATCAAAGAACATCCCGAATCTTTTAAAATTGATATAGTTGAAACGTATAATGATGCATAAGGCGACAAATAGCTATCAAAACGATTTGGTCTGCACTTCTGCTCCGTTCAACTAATTATTTATAAATAGAAGAGCAAGTAGACAGCTTGTTCGGTAAGCCCAAGAAAATCCTGCTGTGATCTTTGTGGTTCTCCAATGTCGGAAGCAATGTACATACATCTACAAAGCGACAGAATTTGAACAATGGCAGAATGCCAAGAAAAAGAATAGTTCTTACGAAATATTACAAGTAAGCTAGCCTCAACTTAGAAACATTCCGGCAAAGGTTTTATGGTTGGATAAGATCAAACTAGGGCGTTATGGGAGATACGTTAGGTGGCATATCTAGCAAAGCTCCTAATACGGCATTTGAAGAGAAGAATCTGATATCAGTCATTAAACATGGCGGTTAAAGCAAAATCTTTTGGAGGTGCTTTACTGAAGCTGGGAGAGGCAGAATAGTATGCAATGGCGGCAAAATAGATTCTGCAGCATACCCAGCCATTTTTAGAGGAAAGTGTATTGAATTCCGTTCCAAAATTGGGTTTAGCACAATGATCTGAAGCATCAAAGCAAGTCCACAAAAGAATTGATCCGTAAAAAAGAAAATTTCAACTCTTGTAACTGCCTCATCAAAGTCCTGATCTAAAACCAACTGAATAATGTAAAATCTAGCAGTTTGGAGCGTTTTGACACGAAGAATCGGCACTCACTATTTCCAGAAACTATAGAAAAAGACTAGGTAACATTGAAATCTGAAAAGGAGGAGCCACCATATTATTTGATGTAAGGGTTTTCTTTTCTTTTGCACATCGTAATTTTTAATTAATATTTATATTCCAGGTTGATAAAAAAAATGAAAATGGGTGCATTGATTTAAAAAGGGTTTGCTTTACTGAATATTTAGTTTAAGTAAGTTTTGTTGATCATCTGGAAAAATAGACAATTTTTATTTTAGGGTTTCACATGCTTTTGCACAGCACTTTATATCATTATGTTACTAGTATAAGGTGCAGCTAACCAACATTATTTATTCGAGTCTAAACCGGGCCCATCTCAAATATTTTCACTCGCATATAAGCTGGTGTTAAATATCTATTGATTCTATAGAAAACCGGACTTATTGCGTCCTGGGGATGAAGATAAACTACATCCACGTCCTGGGTAAGACGATAAACTATGTCCAGTTGCAAGGCTTCTGATTAGGAGGTTGTGACGAGCGTGGAACCATCTCTTAATTGCTGGTGTTCCCTGTTAGGGTCCCAGTAATGGCAAAATAGTTAACCCTTAAACTGGGGTCAAAACGCTATGAAAGTGTAAAAAAATTTTAATACCGGAAATACTTTGTAAAAAAATATTTTCAGCAATACATTTTTGAAGGAAAAAAATTATTACCAGAGATAGATTTTTGATAAAACAAAATATTACTAGCAACAGAAATGTTGTCGGCATTAAATAACCCATTGAGGGTGATATGCCATAAAACAAACCAAACCAAACTGAACCGGACTTATGGCTAGATTTGTTTCATTCTAATGTGAACCGGGATGTTTGTAACTTTTGACTCTATTGTAAAAATGATCCTTGTTTCATTGTTCATTTATTTGTTGTAATTTTTTCATGTATTTTTTTATATTCGATATTAAATAACTAATTAGGATATCTTATATATTAGGCAAAGGAAAGTAACCTTATCGTATGCCTATAGCGCACTGGTTATCGGCGTGGAAAGAGAGACCTGTGTGACCACTTTCAATATTAACCGAGTTCGTTGCGTTCGCTTTCTTACAATTACCCACCAGAAATATATTAACCTATCAGTTAAATAGCAGGAAATAATGGAAGTGAAGGTAGCATAAGTGTTAACAGCATGTAATCAAGCTGAGAGCTCAATTCGCTGCCGGATCTGTTATGTTCAATTTAGTCGAAAGGATACTGAAAAGGTCATGAGTTCATATTTATTTTGTCCCTTGCTATGAGATAAAAAAGCACGGAAGATCTGATATGTTCACAATCTATGAGAATGAATAAACTGGTTTTAAAACTTTGGATAAGAAACGTTGAGTATGAACAAGGAGAGCCATGTCTCCGTTCCGAATGGATATGAGATATATAATTGTGTCTACTGATTCTAAATGGACACGTGGCAGAGTGGTTTGAAAGTTCGCATACTGACCATGAGACCCGGTCACTTTGTCCGGAAGGAGACTTCCTGATGTCATCGGACTGGAGCGGTCGATCCCAGAGTGCAGCATCTTTGAAAAAAAACCTGAAAATCATACCACGGGTTCACCCAAGTGAGTGATATTGTGTAGACGGAACACATAAAGGCAGTCGATATCTGTGATAGCACAAAGTCACAAGATTTTATCGGAATGGATCGAGGTCAACCCCAGCGTGCGGAACATTCGGAAAGTGCCTAAAGACCATACTACGAGTTGACCCAAGCCTTATGAGTAAGATTGGGTAGACGGAACTGTGCTAGCACTAAGTCATAAGTCATCGTGGCCGAATGCTTGAGCGTGTTGGCTCTTTTTCAAATTGTTGATCACGCTAGGTAACACTCTCTTTGTAACTAAGGTCTGTTCAGCATAGTTTCAGTATAAACCACAAGTGGACTCTTTGGTTTTGAATAAACACAGATGCGCCGGAGCAAGCGTCTCCAATAGGGATTGGCTAGCCGCTGCAGTAGACTGGTGTACTCGAATTCGAGTGGCCAGCTCAATATAAAATACTGATTCTAGACATTAACTTCTGTAAAGAGAATGTCAATTTTGACGTATGCGTTTCAACATTTCAATATCAGGCGAGCTCCCAGTACGGCTTTTGATGAAAACAATGTGATACAAACCATTAAACATGGCCGTTACAGGAATATCATTTGGAGGTGCTTTACTGCAGCTGGGAGAGGCAGAATAGTATGCAATGGCGGCAAAATAGACTCTGAAGCATACCAAGCAATTTTTTGAGGAAAGTGTATTGAACTCAGTTCCAAAATTGGGTTTAGGTCGGAATTGGAAATTCCAGCAGGAAAATGACCCGAAGCATCAAAGCAAATCCACAAAAGAATGGATTCGTAAAAATAAATTTCAATTCGTGTACCGGCCTCGTCAAATTCCTGATCTAAAACCAATTAAAAAATTTAAATCGAGCAGTTTTGGATGATTTGCCAAGAGGAATAGCCAAAAATCGCCACTAACTATGCCAGAAAGGAGCAGTCACCATATTATTAATTCTAAGCTTTCGCTTACTTTTCGATTAGATTTAAATATGTTTTAAAAAAATCTTATGTTTTTTAAAAATCTATACCAGCATATATGAATAAATAATAACGTTTTTGGAAACTTGCAGTGCTGTTTGCTATGTTTTTGTAATCTTTCCAGTCAGCTCGTAAGTGGAACTGGATCTCCATACACTTCGTTTTCTTTATTTCATAGGAAATAGTTTACACTTGATTTTTTTCCTGTTGTCTAATTCAGATTTTTCTTTCTTTTCGACAGGCTACTCATGGAAACCAAAACAGAAATCTGCAGCACATGCCACTATTGGCTACACACGATAGGATATCTAGGTGTAATAGATAACATCTCAGAAATTGGAGAGTCGTGTTAGAATTCCAGTCGGGTTCATTACATTCATTTTCGTAAAAATACACTTATGAATGGAGGGAATCCATTTCCCAATTACAGATATGGGGTAAATAGTAATGTGGTTTCTGCCATTTACTATTATTTATTTATATATGCTGGAATTATTTTAACATCAGTGTTTTGTGTGGACTTTAAGACATCGGAAGCTAATCAAAATAATTTCCAAATGCAGATTTTAAAACTTATATCTAGTTTCAACAGTTAATATTTCGAATAAATATAAGCATTTATAAATACTATATCTATCCAGAACGTACGTGTGGTGCCTCAGTTCTTTCTTTGAGATTGTGTAGCGTCAGTTCATAAAGTCCAAATATGGTAGTCACCTATATCTACAAGGTTCACATGTTCAAAACCGTTTTAATCGTTGATTTTACTTGTTGGGTTATATGTAATCACACTGGTTGCAGAAATGAGAGCCATGTAAAGGAATGTATCTTAATTAATTTCTGGCAGTAGTTATAGAATTACATTTTAACATGAACTAAATTGACACTATTTACATTATTCGGACTATTGTTCTCTTCTTTGTCGCCATTTTTATTACAACGTTGTAACCTCCGGCCTTCTTCAGAAGGTTGGAATGTCGAACTGAACCCTTTATTTCGCTCACTGGGGCAGACTGCTCTAGTTCCACGTGCCATGTTAAATGGATGTCAGTTATCAGTTATCCCCTGTTCATTCCCCTCTGCAAGTTCTCCACTGCCTTAATCGGGTATTGAACTCACACTTTTCATCCAGTGACATGACCCAAAGAGTGTGAGTTCAATACCAGGTTAAGGCATTGAAGAACTTTCAGAGGGGAATTAACAGGAGATAACTTATAACTGACATCCATTAAAACATGGCACGTGGAACTAGAACAGTCTACCCCAGTGAGCGAAATAAAGGGTTCAGTTCGACATCCCAACAACCTGAAGAAGGCCTGAGCGTACAACGGCCGAAACGTTGTAATAAAAATGGCGACAAAGATGGGGACTATAGTACCAATAATTTAAATAGTGTACATAATACCTCATCTCAAATTGACGTAAAGCAGGTACAGGTAGATCAGTAAGAAAACAAATTCTTAATACATTATTCTACATCAAAACATTTATTAGAACAGAGAGTTTGATTTGATTGTTACGACTTATCAAACCTTTACTGTTTAATTAAAATCAGTAAATAGCTTAGATTGTAAGAATTTTTTCAAATAATATTGATCTAGTGTTACAAGTTACAGATTCGGGTAAGATCTCTTGGATTCATAACTTTCCCAAGGCTAATCACGCGTAAGTGAATATAATGAACCCGTCTGGAATTGGAACGTGGCTCTCTGTTTTCAAAATCCCAGTCTTTATCCGCACATCCAAGCTTACAGCCTCTGCTATTCCCAAGCAATCACCCATCTAGATACTGACCAGGTTCGAGGTTGCTTAACTTCGGTGATCGTTTCATCGCGATATGGCCGTAACCAATGTAAAGAGTAGAGTCGCACAAACGTTGGTAGGATAGTTATCAAATGAAATACACTCACTAGATTACTTCTCAGTACCTATAGCCACTCATTATCTATATTGTGATTCACCATTGCTTTCTACATAGTTTTGAATTAAGTGTTGCTTTTCGACACTTAATAAGATTTAACACATTGTTGGGGGAGGGGCTGAATTCATAGTATTTTTAAACACATTAGTGAGACGTAAACATAAAAAAGACAGTGCAGAAATATAGACCCCTGATCCCAAATTCTACCAATCTCCAACATAGGACTACACGACTGATACATTTAGTTGTCTGTGCCAATTTCAAATAAATTCGGCGGCAAAACCCAATCGTTGTTATTGAATCATCTTCCTTTAAACTCAAATTGTATTGTTCTTATTTGTAAAAAAAAGTATCCTGATTTTGGCTCAAAGCCACAATTATGAACCACCTAGGGAAGATTGGTTGTACAACTAATAATCGAAAAGTCTAGTCCACTGTCTATGACATCACAATTTGCAATCCCTTAAAATTTACTAAGCCTGCATTTTGCCGCTAAACATCGAACTCACTATTCAGGTAAGCGAGAAGTTTACCAGGCTTTCCTTACTTTTCCCACGGGTATGGTACCCCTTATTCGGTTCTAAATTATTTCTCAGAAGTAATAGTGAATCAAACGAGCTCGGTAAATATTAAACCAATCAGACAGCTTCATTGATAAGGTGGAAGTGCATTTATAGAGCTTCATCCCCAAAGTTTTTACTTTAATGGACTAAACTCCCCGGCAGTTTCTTCTCCGCAAAAAAAGATCTTAAAAGCTTAAAAGTCTAGGGTCCTTCATCTCCTCATGAGATGGCGCGCATAGACGTGTTGTAATGGATGTTAAACTTGTCTTGCTAGATCGATTAAGACTGAATATTGAGTTCAGTTCTCACTGGGTACTTCAAACATTTGGCCTTGTGTTACATATAAGCTACGCGTAGATAAACATTTTCTGCACTTCGACGTTGTGTATTGCTTAACAAGATTGCCTCACTAAATCACTTACGACTGAATAATGAGTTCGATCCTCACTGGATGAACCATATCTTCGCCTTTGTGTCTCATCTAAGCTGCGCTTGGAAAATCCCCCTACATCCATAAGATGTAATTTGCTCCTAATTGTACGACTTACGGAAGCGCTATTCAGGAAGATTCTGCCTTGAGTGGCTCTTAGGTTTATATTGGTTAAACAAAAATTGAAATACTGATTTTGTTAAGTGACCGTTGGAGTCTTTCCTTCTTTGTAGTCACAATGAATAATTCATAAAGAGAATTTACGATGATAGCTATAAAACTGTCATGTGTAGACTATACGAAACTGATTTACGAAGGATGAATGGAATTATGCATTCAGTTCTTGATGTTATATTTCAGAAAGGTGAACTCATTGATGTATTTACAGTAGAAAGAGGAGAGCAAGTGAGGAACACTAGATTATTTCAGTATATTTAAAGGAAGAAACAAGTAATGTGTCTGGACATTCCGTGTTTATGTTTCCATAAGAAAAGATAAAAACAATCTTAATGTCTATTTTCGTTACTATATTTTTTGACAGACTTATGGGACCACCTCCCACAAAAAATATTTATGAATATATTACGAGATTAATGTTTTTTAAACTTTTACAGTGCGTCATTTGGTCGACAAATGATCAAATAATATTTCGTTCTTACTAGAGATTTGCCAATCAGTTGATTTTTAAGGTTAACTCGCGTTTCCCAATTGTTGACAAACATTACTCGCATTTCACCAAATAACCTATATTTTTCCATAACTTGATCTCCTTGTGAAAGGTATTTCGCACCGTACAATGCCCCAATTTGAAGGAACTCTCACTGTGATCCCTTGTATTTGATTTTTTTACTAAGTACTATACTTACAAATACGATGGGGCTTCGGAGGCAATCATATATAACCGGATATGTTTATTTAAGCCTTAATTCCCACGATGACAGGCTTCAAAGAATCATCAATCATTGCGGGGACGCCGGTTATTTTCTCCATCGAAGACACTCGAGAGGGAATATCTTGGAGACGACATGTAGAGAATGATATAATCATGAAACCTCTCGGGTATAAATTCCTGGCTGACTTGAGTTGAAAGGATCAAAGACTAGCTTGAACAACACACTATCGATAAAGGATATGAGCACGGTTTTTATGATCCGTGATGCTCGACGTGAGGTACACGCGTCACAGGAGGCGGGGTAACTTGATTTTTAGGGGGGAGTCATTCTAGAATGGGTTATTAACAGTGAATTTGGTTTTAGTGAAACTGTGTGTGTGTGTATATATATATGAACTTAAAGAGACAGGCAAACATACCTAGGTTTCACCTACGCGGATCTTCAGCGTACCCTGATGATCCGCGTAAGCGAAACCTAGGTAGGTCTGCCTGGCTCTTTAGGTTCATAATTAGTTTTGCTCTACTTAGTGTATTGAGCACTTTGCTTAATTACTTTTGCTTTACTCGTATTGGAGTTTTTTTTTCTTTGGACTCTGAGTTTGGATTCTGGACGATTGTTTTCGCCTTAATTACATGTTCTTAGTTCTTTCTTTTTTATCTCTTATTTTTTCCTTGGGTATTGGTTTGTTCAGTTACAAGCCAAAACACCTAAGGTTTTTCCAGACGAGTATAATTACTTATATATATATATATATATATATATATATATATATATATATATATATATATATATATATATATTAGTAACATTATTTTATAAATATTACAAAATTCTAAAATTAAATGATAATACTATTGAATATATGCAATTTCCAGTTCTTAAGTAAAGCTAAATTAATCGCTTTTACGCTTCCTCCACGCGAATAGCCGTTCACGTTTGAATAATATGAGTTATATTTCACAGTTTAGGAAGCATCAGGACTTTAGAGATGCTTAGTTGAGGCCTGCCCCCCGCCGAAAGTTTGGAAACTACTGGTCTACATGATCTATAAATGTGTTGGCACCTATGTAGTGAGATTGATTTGTCTTTTCCATCACCGTCCAGGATCGTGGCAGCAAATTGTGATAGACGCATCGTCAACTGCCGATCCATCTGTTTACCCCCGCTAAAGATCAATATCCCCTTCTGAAGAAACAGATCATGACGGGATTAGCGGTTGGAGGGGTTGTTTGCGAATGGCAAGTATATATTCACTGATTTCTTGTACATTAAATCTCATCTTTTTTTCACACATGAATTGTGTATGTCACTTTCCTTCGTTTAAAAACAAATAATTTCTGTCTTCTTTTAATTATGTTTGTTGCAAATTTATACTGTTTACATCATTGCCAAAATGATTTAGTTTGTTGTGTTGTGGCAAACATTTTATTTCTTTCTTTCTTTTTTTTAATTCGCCGTCTTCGTTTTTAGTAATTGCGTTCTATTTCTATTACGTTTCTGAAACATTTCCATTCATAACTAACAGAACAAATATATTGAACATAAAGAGAAGAAACATACGGATGAATCTTCCACCTAATAAAATTATTAAACAAAAAATATAGTAAAATTATTCAAAAACATCAAATTCAACCATATCCGAAAAATAGTATCCTGCACAACCCCCGCGGAAATAACCTAAATTACAATGCAATAAAAATAACCAACAGGAAAATTGTCAGTACACAAGAATCACCTAGAAAAATATCAATGCCCACTAATTGTAAAATGCCTATATATTATGATATATAAGAAGCTATGCTAGCATTTAAGGGATATCCTGGATAATATATATAGGAATAACCGATTTTCCCTGGAAACAGAGAAACGTTAAAACAAAAAATAATTTAACAATTCAAGACAGGCAATAAACAACACATCACAGAAGACATTGAGCTACCTAAAATCTCAGCATGTCGATAAAGAAATCAGCATCCTAGAACATAATTCTAATATTTCTAAAATAATATGATATAACAATATATATATATATATATATATATATATATATATATATATATATATATATATATATATATATATGTATGTATGCGTGTGTGTGTCTGTATATATATATATATATATATATATATATATATATATATATATATATATATATATATATGTATATTTAGGCAGCAATCCTTCTTTTATGCAAGTTTCATTAAAAACGACAGACAAGGTACTACGGTTAAGTTTTTTATTTAATTTTTCTTGTGTACGAAAAAGAGTTTTCTTTGTTGGACAAAGGGTGTGTAAGAACTGTCCAAATGTTTTATGTTTCCGAGCGCTTTCGGCTATATCTTTAGCCATTATCAAGGATGATTTGATTTTTCTCTTTAATTGAGTATGTGCATTATGTGTATGTCTTAGTGTGTAGCAGTGGTGTTTTAATTACCAAATACGGTTAGAACGTTGTGGCTTTGTTCGTAGTTAATATTGTTGAGGGTAGGCTTTTTCTTTTTTATTATTAAAGCCTCCATTATTTTTAACATTTTTTACACGTAGAAGCAATTAATATATTTGTGTTTTCTACTAGTATATTTCTAATGGAGTCTGGTAATTTTTTGTGTGTGTTTAAATGGGTTCTAATGGAGCTGTGATCGGATAGGTGTAACGTAAGGCGTCTAGATAAGCATGTGGTTGTGTAACCGATGTAATTATTTATGAGTCCGGTTTCGTTAGGAACGCAGTTCCTCAAGGGGCATTTGAACTCGTAAATAATGTTTGTTCTTGGCAATTTTGATTTATCAGGCGTGTTGTTATTTTTTAGGATGAGGTTAGCTGTCTTAAATTTTTTATAATAGATAATTAATTTGATTTTTTTATTTCGGTCGATTGGGGTGGTGTATTTCTTTATAATATGTCTTAGTGAGCATTCATCTTGTTTGTAATTCAAGTGCATTTGGTTTTTGTAATAAATGTGTATGTGATTTTTGACTGTGTGTTCACTCTCATTATTACTTACTTTAAGGAGAAATAGTCTAATTTGTTGGTCTATAAGATAATTGGGGAAGCCGTTGTTGATTAGGGTTTGTTTTACGTTATTAATTTCTTTGAGGAAGAGTAGTCAAGAGGATGAATTTTGGTGTGCTCTTTCCAGAAACTTTTTTATTACAGCTATTTTATACCTAAGTGGACATTCGCTTTTAAAGTTTAGGTGACAAGAGTTCTTGCTGGTGGGTTTTTTGTATAAGGATGTAATGAAAGTGTTGTTGCTGTATCTAGCGACACTTGACGTCGAACAACACACACACACACACACACATATATATATATATATATATATATATGTGTGTGTGTGTGTGCGTGTGTGCGTTTGTGTGCGCCTGTGTGCGTGTGTGTGTGTTTGTGCGTGCGCACGCGCGTGTGTGTGTGTTAATTGCTTTAATACTCGAGATTATTAAAGTGGAATATTCTAGAATGTTCCAATAGTGTTAATGCATGGTAGAACGTTTGTGTAACGAACAGATAACTTTCCAGAATGCCTAATATATTAGACAAGATAAAATCCCGAACAAAGAAAGGAAAAAAGAAAAAAAGACGAAAAGGCAAACACCTACATATGCAGTAAATTAATGCGCTCAACTCATGACAGCAAGAAAAACGCTTCACAACGTCAACACTCAAAGAACTTCAGGCGATCATATATATATATATATATATATATATATATATATATATATATATATATATATATATATATATATATATATATATTTATATATATAACAAAAGACAAGAGGAAACACTATTCTTAGCCGACGCGTTTCTTCCTTTGAGGGAATTTATCAAGGTAAATGTAGGATGTATTTTTGTATATATTTATATATACAGAAGCAAAGATATCATTCGATTATCAAGGCTTTTAAATTAGAGAAGGAACATGAATATTCATCAGCTGTTTGAAAGATCAGTCTATACATGTGGAGGACGCAAGGTGACATAATTCAAAGTTTGGAGGGGCAGAATTAAGTCGCTACTATAATAAAAAAACAGAAAAGACAGTACTTGACTACCAATTGATATGCCTTGCCTAGCGGGCTATAATATAGCAACCAAGGAATATGAAAGACTATCGAAGCATAAAGACATGGAAATCGAAATAGAATTTAAAAATGTGGAAATTGAAAACAAGGATACTATCAGTCATAGTAGGTGCGCTTGAAATTCTAAAAAAGGAACACAAGGACTCATTGAAAAAATCCCTGGAAATCACAACTTAAGAGAAATACAAAAAATGTCTTTAAAAGTACAGCCCACACACAAAGAAGAACTTTGTCTATGTAACTCTGATAATGTTATGCAGCCATAATACAGGCCACTATCTGCTTTCGGTCTTCTCGCAGACTTTGTTGGGAGTGTGGCCCTAGCAGAAATATAAATATGATGATAATGTTGTTGATGATGATGATGATGATGACGACGATGATGATGTTGCTGATGATGATAATGATAAACGATATGAAAAGCGTTGTAGATTTTATCGGCTGAAGAATAGATTCCAAACGGACATCTAGAAATGTTCAGGGAAATTGGAAAAGCAGTGTCAGAAATCAAAATGCCCCCTTCTAATGAAGAAGTGTATTTTGGAAGAATATTTGGAGCAACCCAAAGGAATATAATCCCAATTCAGAATGGATCAAACGAGAAAGAAAGAATTAAAGATAAACCTGTGCAAAAATGGTAACAAATAATTAAGAATAATGTTAGACAAGCTCTAGCGAAATGAACAAGATGGAAATCTCTAGGAAATAACAAGTTACCTAATTTCTGGCGCCATCATCTGTCATCAACCGATGAAACATTTGCACAAAACTTATCAATGATAATTAATAACCCCAATGAAATCCCAGAAAGGATCACTGAAGGTATGACATATCTCCTACCGGTGCAACAGACGATCTTAAAAATTGCAGGTCAATAACTTGACTGTCCATCACATATAATTTGCTCACATTTGTACTGACGAACTGTACTTACTCTTTTCTAGATGAAAACAACATTCTTTCCCTGGAACAGAAGAGGTCTCGAAGGGCTACATATAGTTGCAATGATCAACTACTAATAATTAGAATGACCCTGAGAAATTGCAGAAAACATGTAGAAATTTCAGCACAGCTTGGATAGATTAGCACGTGGCCTTTTGATAGTAGAGCACAAGGTTGGATGCTTAATGTTTTTGTTGAGATGTTGTGTGTTTCCACGTGAGTATATAGTAATAACGAACAAACACAGTCGTAGGGAAAAATACTGGTATATTCAGAGAGGTATTTACATCAGAGAGATTAGTAGTATAACGAACGTAGGTTAGTCGTAACAATAAGTATTAGTAATAAAGTCCAACGGTATCTTCCGGTCGAGAAACGGAAGTGTAACTGATCACTACAGAAGTCTCACTCTGCGCTGCACTACACTGCTACACTACGGTATTTAACAACCCTCCCACGTGGGTCGAATGTGGCACAAGGCCGGTTTAATGTGGGCTTACCGAGCCCGTAGGCTCGGCCAAAAATATGCCCATTAGAACCCGTATAAACGGGTTCAGGGACTGTCTACCTCCCCGGACGACACTTTGCCCTGCGGCAAAGCCTCGTCCGGGTTCCTCTCTGCCAAAGCAGAGAGTTCGACAGGAGCAGCGCACAGTCAGAGACTGCGTACACTGCTACACTACGGTATTTAACAACCCTCCCACGTGGGTCGAATGTGGCACAAGGCCGGTTTAATGTGGGCGCCCCGAGCCCGTAGGCTCGGCCAAAAATATGCCCATTTAGAACCCGTATAAACGGGTTCAGGGACTGTCTACCTCCCCGGACGACACTTTGCCCTGCGGCAAAGCCTCGTCCGGGTTCCTCTCTGCCAAAGCAGAGAGTTCGACAGGAGCAGCGCACAGTCAGAGACTGCGTACACTGCTACACTACGGTATTTAACAACCCTCCCACGTGGGTCGAATGTGGCACAAGGCCGGTTTAATGTGGGATCCCCGAGCCCGTAGGCTCGGCCAAAAATATGCCCATTTAGAACCCGTATAAACGGGTTCAGGGACTGTCTACCTCCCCGGACGACACTTTGCCCTGCGGCAAAGCCTCGTCCGGGTTCCTCTCTGCCAAAGCAGAGAGTTCGACAGGAGCAGCGCACAGTCAGAGACTGCGTACACTGCTACACTACTCACAGTCTCTAGAACTACTGTTCTATTTATAATAATAGGATCAGTCTATTGTGGTTGTGAAGGTGGGTGCGCCCCAACAGTTTTGAAAATTTGCCACGTTTTCTCGGTGATAGTAAATTTCCTTAATTATAGCATGGTGGAAAACTGTGGAAAACCATATTATACTTAAATCACACCAAAGGTACTGACATTTACAGTTGTTTGAAAATCCGACGAGGAATCTTTCTTTGAAGTCTCCCTGTCACCACTTCTGTTCTGTCTTTATCCCTCTTTCGCATGAGTTAATCAGTTATTATCTCTGGATACAAAGTAACATAGAAAGTGTTTAATCAACTCTAGAAACATGATATCAAACTCTTTACTCAAGACAACACTGAGTGGATGAGTCTTCTTAATACTGTAAACTGTTTCAGTGACGACATCGTTCTGGATTCCGGATGAGATAAATGTGGAAAAGTAATATTCAAGGCAGGAAGAATTACAGAAATACATGCAATAGATTTAGATTTTGTCACAGAGATTAGAGAACTGTAACAAGAAGTGTATAAATATCTAGGAGACAGCGAATAAGATAGAAAACAATATATCTAAATGAATGAAAAAATAAGAAAATACCACTTATACCGTTTGTGTCTGGTGTTACATACCGTGTTGAATTCACAGAGTATCAGCGATAATCCCTTAGTCTGTCATTGTATTTCACTACAGTTTCAACATCCTCATTTGAACCATAACTGACATTAAGCGAATGGAATTCAAAAGAAGAATGATTCTCACTTGCCAGCCTATGCAGCATCCTAAAGGCGATGTTGATCATCTGTATGTGTCCAGATTCGAAGGAGACAGAGGATTATATCATCTGGAACTGTCTCATAGTAACATAACAATTGGTCCTTAAAGATACCTGCAAACTACAGAAGACTGAATGATGATGCAAAGAACACAAAATAAGTAAGAAACTTTTTTCAGTAATAAAAGAAACCAACATATTCAAAGGGGATTTTCATTTGCGTGAAAAAGTGTAAATAAGCCATAATAGACCTAGTACAACGGCAAATAATCTACAATAAAAAGCAAATGCAATCTACCACATATAAAAACTATAGCATGATAAGCCTCTTCGGTACTCTGCCCGTACCAGACAAGCTTCATGTAGTGCCGGATTAAAAGATGAGACTGAAAGTTTTATTCTTGTTTCACAAGACTAATGTTTTCTAACTAAACATTACCAAGCACACATACCTCAAATATTGTGTTAATCCGAAATGCAGATTCTGTTACAAATATCAACAAACAATTAACCATCTTACATCAGGTTGCACGGTGTTATCACACACCAAATATAAACTCGGCATCATAAAATGTTCCAACATAGGCATTTTTACGGGAAGTAAACTGCTGGAAAATGGTGTGTACATCACCTAGATCCTGTTACAGGGATAGAACGTGTAACATTTTTATGTGATTTTACAATATATAGAGAACAGTCAAAGCTAAACGCCCAGGCATCATTATCAATGACCACAAGAACAGAATATGCTTTCTTATTGACGTGGCAGCCGGTTCAGGTTGTAATGTGTTTTCGAAGATCTTCAAAATCCTATTAAAATGCAAGAATTATGATATGGAAATTTCAAAACTTTTTCACAAAAGGACATCAATCATTCCAATTGTAGTTGTAGTTGGAGACCTCGGATTCATTGGAAATGGTAACGATAGATACAGTGAATGGATTCCTCGTAGCCTATGACATAAAGAAACAAAACATTTTCGGCTCACAAGTCCGTTCATACTTTTCGACGAGCATGATCTATGTAAATTTTGTGTCGTTCTTATTTATTTTCTATTTCTTACAATACTGATCAGTGGAAAATATCAAAGAGCTATTTCTGACCTTATGCCATTGGCACATTAAAGGAAATTTAGGGAAATAATAATAATAATAATAATAATAATAATAATAATAATAATAATAATAATAATAATTGATATAAATCTGGAGTACATTGAATCGGATGTATGGGGGATGATGAAAAAGAAAATGAAAGGAATTTATTGATCGATCTTTTCGTTTTGATTCAAGGAAACAAGAGAGATAAATTAATCAAATATGACCAATTGAAATTTTAATTCTCAGTGCTATGTAAGTTGAAAAATATCATATTTATACCTGTGATCGGTCTACATAGTCCGCTCTCTGGCAGAATGGAGACATGGATAAGGAAATTTAGCAGAGAACTGTTACGCAAAGAAGCCTGTTGCTAATGGCAAGAATTGTTCAAAGAGTGATGAACAGAGAAAGAATTATTGATTGAAAGAAAGAAGAAAGAAAGATAGAAAGAAAGAAAGAAAGAAAGAAAGGAAGGAAGGAAGAAAAGAAGGAAGGAAGGATGGAAGAAAGGAAGGAAAGAGTGCTTAACATCATATAAAGAGAAATGGAACAAAGACTAATTTCAAATATTTCCAGTTGTAGATTTTATCTTCATTAATTTATATCCAGCATTCATATTTATGATTGTTATTGCAGGATTCTATTCAGGCTGTTATGCTCAAATATTTAATGATCTAATACGGAAATTTCCACGTTTATTATATTGTTGTGGAACTCGCAAATAGCTTATTCAATCCTGAAAGTAAGAACAAAAATTCACCCGAAAATTAAAAACGTCAAATGCTCTATCATATTAATAAATATTTTTAATACAAAGAAATACAACTACAACAACACTGTTACATACGCCCTTATAAACACGAATGGGTATGTCTCAATCCTCATAAATACATTATAAATTATTTTAAGTTGGATAATATGTTGTCCACCACTAGCAGTGGTTTACCTACTTCATGCGGCTGGCGAGTATTGTATTTGGTTGATGTTATAAAGATTACCATTTCATTTTCAACTTCCGTTTTGGTTATTCATCATGCAGTAACCCTTTCTAGGTTACAACAAACTAATACCTGGGAGGAAAAGAAATGGATTGATACAATTCAGACCAGTATTTGCGTGTAAGTGAATACAACGAATCTTACTGGAATTTCCGAGCCATTATCCATTCACATCCAAGCTTAAAACATCTGGCATACACAAGCAGTCACCTATCTAGATACTGAGATGAGGTATTGTTATATACCGTACCTATGAACATTAATGGGTATGTCCCAATCCTCATAAATATGTCGGACACTATTGTAAGTGGGGGTAATATGATATGTAAGGATACCACCACTAGCAGTGGTTTACCTACTTCACGTCGCTGGCGAGTATTGTATTTTGTTGATGTTATAAAGATTACCATTTCATTTCCAACCTCAGATTTGGTTATTCCTCAATCGAAATGAGACACTTGTATTCTGTGACATACCTTTTAAGAATCTGTTGATCATCGTTTTCCATAACGTCCTGTATTTGGTAGTCCTTAGTAATGTTAGCCTTTTTGCTATACTTCCTCATCCCTAAACCTTTACCCTGGCTCGTTAAGTAGGTTATGCGTTGCTTTCCTCTGTCTATCTTGACTTTAGTATTATCTGCGTGCGCCAGATTTTCTAAGGGCAAAAACCTCATTATGTAGACTAGAATCTTCATATGTATAGGTCTATGTCAAACACTATCTCATTCGTACAGGTCTACGTTAGGACCTATCACTAGAGTACATATCTGCGTTAGGACCTATCACTATTTTACACGTCTATGCCAGATCCTATGACATTTGTACATATCTACGTTAGGACCTATCACTATTGTACATATCTATGTTAGGACCTATCACTATTGTACATATCTATGTTAGGACCTATCACTATTGTACATATCTATGTTAGGACCTATCACTATTGTACATATCTATGTTAGGACCTATCACTATTTTACATATCTACGTTAGGAAGTATCACTATTGTACTAAGTTTCAGTTTATCTCTAAACTATGTTTGGAAATTTTGACATAAATATTCGCATTTGAAGATGCTTACCAAATGCAACAAAAAGTCTTAAGAAACCTGGCGAATTCGATACAAATAATAAAAACAGTGTATAAATTCTATGTAATGTCAATTCTACTATATGTCAGCGAATGATAAACAGTCTCCTGATAGATAAAGAGTAGCATTGAACCAACAGAGATGTTGGTCTACAGAAGAATTCTAATGGTATAATAGCTGGAACATATTAGCAACGCGAAAGCTTTAAGGAAAATGGTGAGAAAAGAAGATGTATTTCTGAGCCTAAATATTAATGTGCCTTGTGTTTATTTTGTTATTCAAAAATTTCTTTGTTGCTCTCATATTAATGAGAATTAATTAATTAAAGATAATTCCGCATTTGCCATAAGGCTGTAATTATTTTAATATAACTCTCGAGATGATATAATAGTCTTTATATGTTATGTATAGAGGAATATAGAGAAAAAAAGCTGGTAGCAGTGCGTATTAATAATGTCGGCCAGATCTATTATCCGCCATTATTTGTACCAGAAACGTATACAACAAGGAGGAAAAAAATGTTACTTTGGAAAACAGTTACCACATTGGAAATATCAAAAATTGTCTTCTGCCTCCATTTTCTTATTGACAGCAAATGCTAAACAATCCATTATTGAGCTAGATTAAAAACAACCTTATCCAGAAATATGATTTAGAGGAAGATGGAATCTTCGAGCTTATGGAGATTTCGAAAATTATATCACAGATTCACAATTGTCATATTATTTGGCTTTAACACGTGTTGGCATATACATTGTTAATAAAACACGCCAGAATGTCGGTGGAGAATGGACAGTGAAAAGCAACGTACAGTAGATTGAATCTAAATTCTATATAAATACAGTAACACAAAAAGATAATGAAGATTTTCCACTCAAAGGACTTCATCTGCAAAAGAACTGAACATTGCTCCTTATATATCAATATATAACAGTAATAATTTTTCATCTTTAAAATTACCTGAAATGTTGCGTATATACAGACTAAACTTTGGACACTAATGCAACTATGCCAATGTATAATAATAATAATAATAATAATAATAATAATAATAATAATAATAATAATAATAATAATAATATAGAGTGCCAAAATAGATTGCTATCAATATTACTGAAACAACCTCTGCCATGTGTATAACCAACTACTGGAAAACTCCAGGAATAGACTGAATAGCCAACTTTTGGGTAAAGACCATCTAGCATTCACCAAGACTTTGTACGGGCATACAATGATATAATTATAAACCCAGAAAAATGACCCAAATGGTTCACGTGGGGAGTAACATACTTACTACACGCAGAACCTGAAGAAATATAAGCCCTTCACCAGCCCACAAAAAATGTTCAATATTGTCACTTCTCTCATAACCGTGAGGACATACAACATCAGAAAATTGTTCGACACTGTTCCACATTCATGGATAAAGAAGATCCTAAAAATATACAGAGTACGCCACACAACGCCCAAATTCATAATGGAGAGCATGGAAAACTGAAAAACTACACAAATCTAAATCATACCAACGGGTCATTAACATCGAGATCAATCAATATCAAAAGCAAGATCTTCCAAGAAGATTCATTGTTGCTACTGCTCTTCTCCCTTGCAGTAACGGGACTCAACTGCCTACTGAACAACAATAGCTACAGATACAAGTCACAAAATGGCAAACTGAATGACCTATTCTATATTGATTAACTAAGAACATCTACCACGGATGAGAACCAACAGAAAGACCTATTCTCTTTTGTCGAAACCTTCTGTGAAGACATTAGGATGTATTTCGGAATAGACAATTGTCCTAAAGACATCTTCAAAGGTGGTAAACTAACGAAAACTACGGATTTAGACCATGATATCAACTACAAGATCAAGGAAACAGACCAAGCTGGTACACTCTAATATTTAGGAATTAATTATGGAGATGATATATAACATTTAATTATGAATAAAAAAGTACGTTAAGATTATAATAGGAGAGCCTGTTTGATACTAGAAAGTGAACTACATTTAGACAGTCAAATAAAGGCTATTAACACCTTAATTGTAACAATAGTAACTTACAGCTTCAACATTATTAAATGGAAGTTGAATCACATAAAAAGATTGGACACCAAGACCAGAAAATGCTTACACAAATTAGGATGCACCAACGGAAATCAAATGTTGATCGGCTGTATGTAACAGGATTTTTTGGAGGCCGGGGTCTAATACAACTTGAACAAACTCTAAAATTACAAATATTTGATTGGAAGCCTAGCCCACAGAAACCAATGATTCTCTCCTACAAATAGTACCACACTAAATTCACTCCATCAACAAAGAAGTTGCACTCCTTAATAAACAGCTTAATATACTTGAAATACTACCAACAAAAACGAAGCGAATGTCATCGACACGAAACGAGTAAGAGAGAAATCAAAATAACTTGGCCTAATGAAATTAGAAAACAAAAGAAATAGCTGGGAGAACAAGGCTTTGCATGTGAGGTACATGAAAAGAACGAGAGAAGCAGACGTGGATCAACAGAAAACACGTCAGTGGCTGAGGAGCAGCGGGCGGAAATCTTAGAGAGTAGTCCTAATTATTGCAGCTGAGGACCAAATCCTCGCAACCAGATCCTATCACTGTGACATAATCAAGGATGGAACTAACCCGAAATGCATGATCTGCGGAAAATAGGATGAAAATATTTACCATATTATCTAAGGTCATCCGGAACTAACATAAACTGAATATATCTACAGACAGAACAAGTTAACGACATCTGTGCACGGGAATATATGCAAGAAGCACAAAATCGAAATCAGTGAGAGATGGTATGAGCATCAACCAAACGCAGTAAGCCAAAATAACGATGTAACTATCCTCTGGGACATGCAAATTTAAACTGACAGGGAAATAAAAGCTAACAGACCTTATATTATCATAAAAGACAAGAAAATCAGAAAGTATGTTCCTATTGAAATAGCAGTACCATCTGAGAGAAACACTTCCATAAACACTATCGAGAAACTGTCCAAATACAAGGACCTGGGGATCGAAATTAATATGATGTGGGGAATGATGACTCAGACTGTACGAATGGTAATCGGATCACTGTGCCCCGTGCGAAAGGTTATGGCAATTATACTAACTGTTCCAGATTACAGAAACACAGAAGCTACCCAGATGATCGCCCTACTATGAACATCACATATACTAAGAAAAGTGCTATCACTTAAATGACAATTTTCCTCTAGGGCATAAGGATCATAGTTTGAACAGGATACAAAGCAAGAAGCAAAATGTAGACAAATAATAATAATAATAATAATAATAATAATAATAATAATTATTATTATTATTATTATTATTATTATTATTATTATTATTATTATTATTATATCCCTTACTGAAACTACATTATTCAGGGAAATGCTGAAACAGAAACTTCACTTAAAGGCACAGAGAAAAAGACGATACAATGCAGGTTCTATCGCCCAAAACATATTTCAAACGAACCATAAGAAATATTTCAGAGAAATTGGAAAAACACGTATACATGTCGAAAAGCCACCATCTATGGACAATGTGCAGACATTGTGGGAGAATATATGGAGCAGCCCAAAGGAATATAGCACAAATGCAGAATGGATCCAACGTGAAGAAGAACGAATGCTGGATACATCTATGTAAGAATTGGAAAATATATCCACAGATGAGGTTAGGCAAGCTCTAACGAAATCCCAAAATGGAAATCCCCAGGAAAAACAAGGTGCCCAATTTCTGGCTCTATCATCTCTCACCAATCCATAAAAACCCCTGCAAAAAATATATCAACGCTTATAAATAATCTCAATGAAATCCCCGATTGGATCACTGAAGGTATTACATAGCTCACGCCAAAAACGAATAAAACAGATTATCCGAATAATTACAGGCCAATAACATGTTCCTCCACCACGTATGTTGATCACGTATGTTGATCACGTCTGTCCTGAGGAAGCAAACAACATTCTTCCACTGGATCAGAATGGATGCAGGAGAGGTTCATATGGCTTCAAAAATCAACTACTGATAAACAAAAAAATCCTGGAAAATTGCAGGAGACGATGTAGAAATCTCAGCGCAGCGTGGATTGAATATCCTAAAGCCTTTCATAGTTTGCTGCATTCTTTGATCCTTAAGACTTTGGAAATGTACAAAGTGTCCTCTGTGGTAGTAAGTTTCTTAAAACACAGCATAGGAACACCACACTATACCTAAATCATACCAGAGGTACTGCCATCTCCAGGCATCTGAATATCCGACGCGGAATCTTTCAAGGAGACTCCCTCTCACCCCTTCTGTTTTGTTGGGTCTTTTATCCCCCTTACGCATGAACTAAACAAGAGTAGCTATGGTTTCAAACAAGGCAAAAATATTCAATCAGCTACTCTACATGGATGATCTGAAACTCTTTGCCAAAAAACGGCAATGAGTTGAAGGGCCGCCTCAATATTGTAAAATGTTTCAGTGACGACATAGTCATGGACTTCGGATTAGATAAATGTGCAAAAGTAATATTCAAGAAAGGGAGAGCTATAGAAACAACCTCAATAGATTTAGATTTTGTCACAAATATTAGTGAACTGGAACAAGATGAAGCCTATAAGTACCTAGGATGTCACTGTGGTGCAATACAGCTTTAACGTCCATAATTGGACCATAGCTGACATTAAGAGTATGGACGCCAAAACTTCTCACTTGATACCGCGTGCATCATCCCAACGCTCTATGTGCCCATATCCGAAGGAGACAGAGAATTATTTCAACTAGAACTATCCTATAAATCTACAACAATTGGCCTTCAAGGAGACTTGGAAACTACAGAAGACTGGGTGATGATTTGTGTCGAAGAACATGAAAGTAGTAAGCGTCTTTATTCCGTAATAAATGAAGGCAACATGTTCAAAATGGAGTTTCAAGTGGACTCAACAATACAAGTAAAGCACAATACACCGGCTGAAGCGGCAAAATACATAGAAAAAAAGCCATAACAATTGCAACCGACCAGATACAGAAACAATGGCAAGTTAAACCGCTTCATGTCCAATACTCTGCCCGTACTAAACAAGCTGATGCAGACAAGCCCCATGTCCCTCAGTGGCTACGTAATGCAGGGTTAAAAGATGAAACGGAAGGTTTTATCCTTACCGCACAGGGTCAGTGCTTGTTAACTAGAAATTATCAAGCACACATACTAAAATATTGTGTTAACCCAAAATCCAGGTTCTGTGATAATTACCCAGAAATAATTGATCATCTTGTATCAGGTTGCACGGTATTGGCATCCACTGAATATAAAATCCAGCATGACAGAGTTGGCCAATATCTGCACGAGAAAATTAGCTACATCTTCGGAAAGGAAACTGAAAGTATGTGGTATGGACACAACGCAGACCCGGTTACGGAGATAGGACCTGTTACAATTTTATGGGATAACACTATACACAAAGACAGAACAATCAAAGATAACCACACAGACATTGTTATTAGAGACCGCAAACAAATAAAATTCCCCCTTATTAATATGGCAGTCCCTGAAGACTGTAGTGTATCTTTGAAGATCTTCAAAAAGCTATCAAAATACACGGACCTTGAAATGGAAATCTTAAAAATATGACACATGGTAACATACACAATCCCTGTTGTAGTTGTTGCCCTCGAATTGGTTGGAAAGATTTCAGTAGACAAATTGCAGGGATTCCTGGAATCCCATGCCTCAAAGAAATACAAAAAATGTTCTCATGAGTACAGCCTAGACCTTACGAAGGGCTTTATATATGTAAAATATTTTCTTTTTTTTTTGTGTGTCAGTGGAAAATGTCATGATGCCATTTCTAACCTTAGGTCTCTGGGCGGGACCCGAAACGAAATGGGAACACAGGAGAAATCAAATTAAATAATAATAATAATAATAATAATAATAATAATAATAATAATAATAATAATAATAATAATAATAATAATATATCATCATTGTATCAGCTTCCTTAATATATACATTGGTTTTAGATGCTATGTAGATATTTTAACATTTTTTTACATCCTACAATTCTTATATAATGTGTTCTGTCATTTATTAATTGGAATATCCGTCTGAAAATATCTACTTGCATGATGAAAAAAATGAACCGATTTTATTCTAAGCAAAATCTCATATCATTTTATCCCTAATTATCATTGTGTAATTTGGGTCTATAACACCGAAATTAAAGTCCAACAATATGGAAATAAGAGGAAAACGTAGGAGCTCATCACTTCAGAAGTATGTTCGGCTTGTCACTGCAAATATTATGTGAAGAGGGCTCTCTTAGGTTGTACGACTTGATCCAATATCAAAAACCATACGAAAGATAATAATAATAATAATAATAATAATAATAATAATAATAATAATAATAATAATAATAATGTTTTCTTATTGATAGGACAATTCCTGCAGATTGTAATGTGTCTTTGCACGTCTTCAAAAAGTATCAAAATACAATCATCTTGAAGTTGAATTGTACAAATTTTGGAACATGAGGACTCCAACAATTACACTTGTAGTTGGAGCCCACAGATTGATTGGTAAATGTTCAAATAGTCTATTATAAAGGATTCCAAATACCATAAACTTAAAGAAATACAAAAAAAACTGTAGTTACAAGTACAGCCCACTCTTTACGAAGGGCTTCCTGGTAATATATGTGATCTTTGGGTTTTTTTAGCAAAAGATTATCAATGTAAAATGTCATGAAGACATTTCTGACCTTCGGTATCTGGTTGGGATCCGGATGAATATGTGTATAAAACAAAAAACAGAGAAAAAAATAAAAAAATAATAAAAAAAAATAATAATAATAACATCAATTAAAGCTAATCAGACATCGTGATCAGAGACCACAAAAACAAAATCCAATTTCTTATTGACATGGCAGTCCCTTCAGTGTGTAATGTATTTTTGCTTATCTTTAAAAACAGTCAAAATACAAGCACGTTGAAATCGAAATCTCAAAGATGTGCCACCTGAGAACATCAACAATTCCAATTGCAGAGGGAGACCTCGGTTTGATTGGAAAACCTTCAGATAAACCCATCAAAGTTATTCCTGGCATCCCTGCTTCAAAGGAATACAAAAGAAAATGGACTAACAAGTACAGCTCACACCTTACGAAGGGCTATGTCTATAAAAATGTGTCATCTTTTGTTTCTTTTTTTCTCTTTGTTTTTTTTTTTTACAATAATGATCAGTTGAGAATGTCATGAAACCATTTTTGACCTTAGGTCTCGGTTTGGGACACGGAAGGAAATGTGTATACAGCGAAAATAATGATAAAAATTATAATAATCAAAAAAATAAGTGCCATCTTATATGTGTTATTCTGTATTTAAATCATCCTAGTAAATTAATTTTAACTTTTTTTGTGGGGGGTGGAAAGAGAATTTGAACGATTGTAGTACAGAAAAACAACCACACCTCCATGAATAATAGTATTAACATGAATACGAATAATAATAAAAAAAGTTTTTTTTTAAGTATTTCCGACTCAGCTCGAATCGTTTCTGGAGGTCGATATCATCCAAGAAGTCAGCTACTTAATAAACATACCATGGTGCGATTCGAACTAGGGTCGGAATAATAATGTTCACGATAGTTGTCCACATGCCTAACAACAACGGAATGCGTTACACTAGAAATAATAATTTCAAATATAAAATGTGTTTTCTATTAAGTAAGCGTCGGTTAAAGGTAAGTGTGTCCGGCTTGTTCAGAGCAAATGAATTCTCGAATCGGTCACTGTCACTTTTCAGCCAGATTAGCTTCGTGCAAAAGAAATCAAAAGAACATTGTCCATCATCCGAAAGTAGGGTGACATGACTGTTCTCTTAGAATGTGGCATATCTTTGGCGAATTTGGACACGAACCTGAACACCAAATTAGACATGCACCAGCGAATGATCAAAGAAGACACCGCTGAATAAAATCAATGGCCGACCAGGCTAACAATTCCATCGCGAATTTAAAGTCGTTCAATATCGTTGCTAGGATGGGTATTGAAAGAATTCAACAGCGAGCGGCAGACGCACTCGATGTCATATTCAAGTGGTAACTCGGCTTGACAGGTCACGCCAGTTAGATTATTTCTTTTCTTTTTTTATGGGAGAGGCAACAATCTACAGGACTTTCTGGATTTTATTTGTTAAAACTAGCATTCCAGATTAGGGATAGGGGATATGGAAACAGAATATAGAAAAGGCTGAGCTAGGAGCTGTTTCGTACAACACTATAAATTAATGGAAAAACCAAAACAGTAACCGGAAAACTCAAATCATGTTCTTAAATAACTTTCTCACATGGAGTCCTTCATATTCATTCTATGCATTGCGCCACACTCGTTCGGAAATATCTGAACTGCCAGCAATATGCGATCGTTTTCTTAGACCAACCGTTAAAAATGGCTGCAAACAAATGAATGACGTGTCATAGCACGGGGAATCCTTCGTCGTAAGCTCGTTTAATAGCACTACAGAATCACAATATTTGTACAAAATAACAAAGACCACATTAGTTGAGGGCTTTCAACAGCTGTAATACCAAAAATGCGCATGTTACTGCAAGAAAAAATAATGACGATTTTCTGATCATTGTACACCAAGCGAGGCAATAAAGCCACTGAGACGCAAGGGTGTTAAAGAATGCTAGAGAAGATAAAAACATTATTATGGAGAGAGGACAATAAAGGAACAGGAAGCAAGAAAAAAATGATTGAAATTACAATTATAATTTTAAAAATCAAGGTTGAGTGGGAAGCAAGAAGCCGGAAGAGTTTTCTATAAGCGAGCAGTGTGAGATATAATCAGAATTCTGGCATTCCACAAATCTTTAAATAAAACATTATATTGCTTCGTTTTCTAAGGCGTACCAGTTTTTGCAGGTTATTTAAAACCAGAAAATATTTTTAGACGGTAAGAAATTTTTTTTCTTTTTGGACATCAGAATTATTTATTGATCCCAATTGACCCACAGCTAGAGGGTAAAGAGATGCATACATAACTTTCCCGAAGTTGCGCGTAAGTGAATAAAACAAAACGAACTAGAATTGGGACTCGGCACTCTGAATAACAATTCGGAACCATTATGCATTACACCACTATATATATATATATATATATATATATATATATATATATATATATATATATATATATAGATAAAAACAACTGAAAAGTTGCAAATTTAAATAAAATTGAATGTTTTTTTGACAAAGTATTTATTTATACTTTATATATATATATATATATTTGATATATATATATATATATATATATATATATATCAAATATATATATATATACAAAAATATAAATAAATAATTTCAAAAAAATATTCAATTTTTTTTAAATTTGTAACTTTTCAGTTGTATTTCTATATTCTATACATATTAAGAAAGTATACGTGGCTTCTCATTATGCTATATATATATATATATATATATATATATATATATATATATATATATATATATATATATATATATATATTATATATATATATATATGTTGAGTGTTTCCATAAGACTGATTATATATAAGGATGTTTCATTAAGACTAATCAAATCAGCCGTAAATAAATCAGTAATATTGGAAAACTTATTTATTTTTTTATTGAATAATGCTATTGAAGTAAAATCAATTATATAAAGAAAATGAAAACAATATTAAACGCTTAAACTTAATTCACATTAAAATGGGTCCTAGTTATTGGAACACCCTTTATGCATACATACATACATATATATATATATATATATATATATATATATATATATATATATATATATATATATATATATACATATGTATATATATAGAGAGAGAGATACATATATATATATATATATATATAAACAGAGAAAGAAAGAAAGATAGAGAGAACTATTAATAGATTGCACATAATAGCTTATTATATGCATGGTTGCAGTCGGCTGTTTATCGAAATTTTTTTGCTTATAAATTATTCTGTGCCCAGAAATGTTGCCTGGGTTACAATGAATCATTATCCGGTCGGCCGAACGAATATATTATTAGCTAGAAGGTCAACGGTAATAATGAAAAAAGAATCGGCCGTGCATATGAATAATTTAGACTGTGTAATAATTTCAGTGCACTTTACACACCTTTCCGATAAATAGCGATTTAAGCCGGAGGCAAAGCGAAGGCACGGAATTCCCGTCCTTAAGAATAATCCGACATGGGTGATTTAACAAGAACTAACGACCCATCCATTTCCCGCGTTTTTCTGCACGCCAATATTACAATTTTTTTTCTTTTTTTTACTTTTCTTTTTTCACGCCTCTGCACAGATTGTTCGATCAACAGATATTTAGGAAAAGGTATGACCACCTTTTATCGATATAGTTCATTATAAACTAGGTCGCACAGCTCAAAGAATTCAAGGCGATTTTTCATTGGAGATGTTTCAGCTATTTTCCTTACAGAAGACCATACCCGTTTGCATTTGTTTTAGAAATGAAGAAAAGTTATTTTTTTGTGGAGGAGGATATTTTTCTATAATAAATAACAAAAACAAATTTTCAATTGACCACACACAATTTATTTTAAACGAAAGATACATTACTTGGCCAGAAAAAATATTATGACCTCTATTGTTTTCTAAAGTGAGATAGGCTGAAAACGTTCAAGTCTGATTTGAACGCAAAAAAAGAAAGTAAATGTAAATAAAACTCTCAGCCGTATTCTATTAATTTCTAAATCAACCTTCTCTCTAGTCAATACGCGCCAAAAAATGATAAAAAAAGATCAAGAGAAAACGAACACCCCCCATCTATCTATCTATCTATCTATACACACACGCACACACATATATATAGCATTTCATCCTTTTCCTCTTCCTTTTCGCGCTCACTCTATTGTCGTCTTCTGTATTCACGTGACAATTTACTAGACACCCACCTTCCCTACACACTCAATGTTTTGCCTCCAATAATTCACGACGCCAGTGCATTTAACTTCTTCCTTTCACCTAATAAACTCCCATCTAATTAATTTCTTTTTCTCTGGTTCCACAAACAACTGTTGTGGAAAAATAAAGCGAAGTTCTAGTAATTTTTTTCTTCTCTTCCTGCGATATTTCATACTAGAGAAAGCTTACAAATTTCATTGTGCTTAATAAATACTTATATATGAGAATGTGTGAGTGAACAAGTGAGAACAAAACGCAAGAAAAATTTACTAAACGTTATGTTCCACATGGAAATTTTTAGCCATGACATACTTAAAGAAACCAACAGCATTTAATATTCTATACACCTTTAATAATTAGATATATTTTCATATGATTTCCTTTAGAGAAAGTCGTATCCATAAAAGAAAAAAAAACTCTGAATATATTAAAACTAAGTGATTGAAATAATTGAGCAAGAAGAAATGTAAACTATTTATTAAACTTTATTCGGACTATTGTCCTCATCTTTGTCGCCATATTTATTACAACGTTTCGTCCGTTGCACGCTCAGGCATTCTTCAGGTGGTTGGAATGTCGAACTGAACCCTTTATTTCGTTCACTGGGGTAGACTGTTCTAGTTCCACGTGCCATATTTAATGGATGTCAGTTATTAGTAATATTCTGTTAATTCCCCTCTCCCAGGTCTCCACTGCCTTAACCGGGTATTGAACTCCCACTCTTTGGGTCCTGTCACAGGATCTAACCAACGCTTTTATCCACTGAAGAAATTTAATGCAAGCTGATATCAATTATAATTGTTTTCATGTAACGTCTCGTAAGCAATATGATGTTTGTTAATAAATTCAGTTGGACTATCCCATCTAAACACTGATATTTTCTCCAAAATTGAGTTTTGATATTAAGTATTTCACTAGTTGTTACTGGTATTTTCCCAAAACCCATACATGAACATGGGGGTGTCAGCTGCCTCTACTCTCCCACCCAGGTCTTCCATAATATAAATCTCCAGAAAATAGATTTCTAGGTCATGCGTCTAGACTTCCTCTTATGCGTTTTTTAAAAATATTATCTGGATAAATTTAAACCATTTTGTAAAATTAAACTGTTTGTAATTTCGCTCTGATAAGACATGTATTAAAAGCTTACTTGTCAATATAAGTTATAATTTACAATCGTGTTTTTGATGATGCGTTAAGTGATTCCTTTGATATATATATATATATATATATATATATATATATATATATGTGTGTGTGTGTGTGTATATGCGCGTGTTTGTATATATATATGTTTGTCTCTCTCTCTTTCTCTCTCTCTCTCTATATATATATATATATGTGTGTGTGTGTGTGTGTGTGTGTGTGTGTGTGTGTATGTATGATAGGATATTGCACAAATAGGAAATGCCTATCAATCTAACATTTCACTTTTATTAATTTGTATTTTGTACTTGTTGGATTTATATATATTACATTTTTTTCTTTATTCTATCATTCTCTCAGATTAATTTTATTCTATCATTCTCTCAGATTAATTTTATTCTATCTGTGATCTGTATTAATTCATTACACTGTCAATTTTACTTTTCAATACGACCTTCAGTACACCAACCATATGAGAATTTGTCGTGCCAATCAAAAGTTTTCCCCGGGCTTACTTATAGAAACAAGCTGCATGTAATATTCTATATACCATTAATAATTAAATATATTTGCTATACTTATTTTCATAAGATTCCCTTTAGAGAAATTCGTATCCATAAAGGAACAAAAACTCTGAATATATTAAAGCTAATTAATGGTTGTTTACTGTCAGGAGAGCTGTAATGATTATTTATGTTTGTTGGGTAACTGGGGGATATGTGTAAATAAAAGTGTAAGGTTACATAATACGAGATATGATCAAAACATATCGACATTGGTGCTATAAAAAGAAAACTGCAACATATATCAATTCGAAATTGGGCACCTCGAGGCGGAGTAGTGTTTAGCAAGTTTGTCTCGCTAGAACAATTACGACTGAGTAGTGAGTTCGATCCTCACTGGGTCCCCCCCTACTTTCGGCCTAGTGCCACATCTAAGCTACGCTTGGAAAATCGCTGTATCACTTCGGAATTTAAGAAGGCACGAAGCCACACATTTTATACAGGGTCATTTCTATGAATGAAAGCATTCCTGGAGCCATATTTTCTGGACAGTGAACAGCTGACTTTCTGCATTCTCTTGGATTTCCTGGACGTCTTCAATGATTCTTCCTTTCAAGTCGGATTCGATTTTTGAAAAGGCAAATGTCGTAAGGGGTGGGATCTGGGGAATATGGCGGATGCCTCACATGGAGAATGTTACCTTACGACAGAAAATTATTCACAGGAAATGCTTACTAATGGGACCACTGTGAGACGACCAGACTCTACACACTTTCCTTCCAAGCACTGCGATAAGCAACATAAGTGAACGAGAACGGTATAACTTAGAAGAGTGTGTGTTTCACTTTCTTGAAATAACAACATTCCAGATAATTTTTAACCAGATTTCGTATATGCATACATACATACATACGTATGTATACATAAGATATATGGGCGCGTGGCCTAATGGTTAGAATGTTCATGACCATGAAACCCGAGTTCAAATCTCACCACGGTTGATTTATCAGGAAGGAGTCTTCCTGATGTTATCGGTCTAAGGGGTGCGATCCCAGCGTGCGACACCTTTGTAAAGTGCCTGAAAAGCATACCACGGATTGACGCAAGCCTTGTGAGTGAAATTGAGTAGACGGCTAGCACGAAGTTCTAAGTCATCGTGATCGAGAGTTTGAGTGTTCTGACCTTGTTCAGATTGTTGATGACGTTAGATAAGACGCTCTCTCCCAGAAACTAAGGTCGTCTCAGCGCATATGCAATCTAAACGGCAGGTGTGCTCTGCGGGTGTGGAGCGAGTGTCTGCAATAGGGATTGGCTAGGCGCACTAATTTCCAAGCGTAGCTCAGATGTGGCACAAGGCCGAAAGAATGGGTCCACCAGTGAGGATTGAACTCATTACTCAGTCGTAATTGTTCTATCGAGACAAACTTGAGGTGCCCAAGTGGTCAGCTATTATATATTATATATTATATATATAAGTGTTGATTAATACCCTAAAAATATATCACATACTTTTTAAACACGTAAATATGCACAGCAATTATGCGACTACTCTTCCACTATATCGAGGTCGCCACGAAATAAACTCCACGAGTGTATTCGTCCTAGCTTCTCAGCCTCTTCGGTGAGAAAATTCTCCTTGACATAATTCAAGATGAACATCAGAATCAGTTAATCGGCCGAGTAGGCGACACGCATGATTAAAGTAAATTTCTCAGAACTTCCCAACCGACTTCGTATTCATTATGTTGAATGCAGTTGGCTCAAATGTTGACATCGATTTCTGATTTTGAATCGCAGATCAATTTTCCGTCTGTGTGTTCGATGGCCCAATCTCTCTGTCAAGGAAACTGCAATTTTTTTACTTCTCGTAGACTCGCTTCCGCAACGTCGAAAACGTCAATTTAACCTTCGATCGATCTACTAGAAAAAAGAATATTGTTTAAATAAAATTGATTAACACTCATTTCATGTTATTCAATTAATGTCTGCTGTAATATCATTGATAGTGCATTTTTATTTTAAAATCATATACTGGGTGTAACAGCAAAATTGTCCAAGTCGCGTAACAGCATAATCCAGGTTTAATATCCGAAATAGCATTAAACTAATTGAGTTTCTTTTTTCCCAGGTTTTCAGATAAGGCTGACACCATGTGCTTCAAGAATCATAAAACAAATGATTTAAGTTAATTCAGCTATAAAGACAATAGGTTTTATGTCAGACCAACTTTATTTCCAACTGAGCAATGGTGAGAGGAAAACTATCATTCTGGCCTTCAGTAATGGTACCAACATTCATAACCTAGTTTCCATCTTTAAAGTCGATTCTAGAACAATAAGAGAACGGTGAATAAGTTTTGAAAAGAGGGAAGAGTAGAGAGGAAATTTGGATCAAGAGCTCACAGCAAGAAGAGGGATCACCATTCAACTTAGAGCTAAAGAGATCAATTAGAAATAATTCAACTCAATTCATTACTTCATGAGCTTCCAATCCTTAGTTATATTTCATTAATAATGAACATGCCATTTTTCATTTATGATCGATTTCATCACGATAGATCTGTTTAATCTTGGAGAGTAATTATACTTTCCTATTTCTCAAAATAGAGTCTAATAGTGTTATAAACACCTGAGAGAGTTTCAGTAAGATATGTTTAATCCTTTCTAAGATAGAACCGTTCGGAGCTTAATATAACAATTGGACAATTTTGCTGTTACTCCCTGTGTAACACATTTCTAAAATTTTATAATGCATTTATTTAAATAAAATATCCCTCGATCAAAAATAATAATTACTTTATTAGCTAAACATTTTTCTATCATTTGATCGCAAACGAGGCAATAAATACCCCAGGGTTTACTGAGTATGGAGGAATATGAGAAAAAGCGAGAACAATACAAGAACAGGTTTAAGAAATCATTTGATATTGCAGGTACTTTTTTTTGAAAATTAAAGTTGACTCTACAGTAAGAAGCTGGGAGACAGTTCCACAAGCAAGAGTAGCTAATCTTAGCAGATAACTTACGGTTATATATTTCCATTTGAACTCTTGAGCCTTAACTGCCAATCTAGAACTGCTCTTAAATTTGTACAGCCTAGATACCAAAGTGGAAAGATCATCAAGAACAATTATCCTGAAAATATTTATAGAAAAAGAATCTATGTCACGTCGGCGGTAAAATTGTCTGAAGTCGAGATGCCAAGTCAGGACCGATAACATTGCAGATTCTTCTTTGGATTCTATTAAAAATCTCTAAATACACAGCAGAAACACCAAACCAGATGTGAACGCAATAGCCAATGCATACAAGATAGTCTTATAAAAGTGAAAGTTAGACAGTGGCTTTCCTAGTAACAGAAAGAGAAATATTTATTAAAAAAAAATCACAGACTCTAGTTGCCAATTTTGTGGGGCCATATTTTTCTATTGACCATAACAAATTATCACATTTTAAACATATTAAATACTAGCTTAAAAGCCGCACTCTCTGCGAAGTTTTAAGCTTATTCATGCGGAGGAATAATTAGTCCCCCGGCTCAAAAATAAAGGGGACCCTGGTCCAGCTTAGAAACAGCAATAATGCTTTTTGGAGAAATAATTTCGAATTCCTCAATTCACACCATGAAACTCGAAAGCTTCACTTTAAGTCTGATTCGAGCTGTAAGTCCAATTCCGGCCCCCAATCGAATTAAGTCGAATGTCCGATCTTGGCCGAAATTTCAACTCAGGCCTAAAATTGACTCCTTCAAATCATAAACTGTGCGGAACTTCAAAACCTCACGTCACGGAACCTCTCACTTTAACTCCGATTCGTTGGCATTAAAATAATAAATTTATTTTTTCAATTTACATTATTCGGACTATTGTCCTCATCTTTGTCGCTATATTTATTACAACGTTTCGGTCGTTGTACGCTCCGTCTTTCTTCAGGTGGTTGGAATGTCGGACTGTAATAAAGAGTTCAGTTCGACATTCCAAACACCTGAAGAAGGCCGGAGCGTACAACGACCGAAACGTAATAAATATGGCGACAAAAATGAGGTCAATAGTCCGAATAATGTAAATAGTGTACATAATACCTCATCTCAGAAATATAGACCTATACTAATTTCCTCAATTAAAAAAATGTTGGAGTTATTTTAAAGATGAATTTAAAACAACAATTTTTCAGTTCGTATGCAATCATTGCTCCCGACAACATCCTGTCCTTTCAGTTCGTATACAATCATGGCTCCCATCATCCTGTCCTTTGAAGCGTTTAGTAAAGTTTGTCATTTTGTTATCATTCGTAGACATTGTTCTGTCAATCATTAACACAAGGTCTTTAGAAAAGATATGCGCTGCTTTTCTCACTACTTCTTGCCTTCAATAGTCACCGTGAGCGTCATATCTTCTAAACCCTCTTTCCTCATTATGTTCTCTAGAAATTTCAACTGATTCTAAGTGTACGTATAATTTCTGTGTCCAGTTTATCTAGAAATCCGTCGTTCCTCAGATGTTCAGTTCATTTCTGTTGCATCAAGTTTCATCTTCATTATTGAGGGCGTTGTCTTGCATTCGCTTCCGTGCAAGAGGACCGATATTAAATAACATTTAAGTACTCATTTCATTGTTTATAACGAGATTTTCTTGTTTCTTAATATTTGCTTAGCTTTTGGGAGGTATGTTTTGCTATCCCAATGCCTCTACGGATTTCGGAGTCGCATTTTCCGTCCTCTGTTCAAACACATCACGCATATTTATGTTTTGTACTTGTTTGATTTTGGTGGGCCTAATTTGTAATGTCGGGCTGTTCTTTTGGCTAAAAACAATACGCTCTGTTTCGTCCTCTCTTCTCGCTTTCCATTGCCGTCTTTTGCAGAAGTTCCGTTATTTTTCTTTCTGTCTTTTCTATCAACAATGAGCCATCCGTATATCTGAAGTTAAGAAGATTGTGGACGTTCATAATGAATCCTGATAGGATTTCTAATTCTTTCAGAATTAAATAAATGATTGATTTATTCGTTTTTTTTCACGGCTTATCGACATTTTCAGGTTATTTAAAGGCAGAAAATATTCTTAGATCTTAAGGATTTTTTTTTAGATAATAATAGTTTAGTGATACAAGTCTTACTAATTGACCCATAAATGGGCGCAGAAAAGGATTGGGAACATTTCTCAAAGATGCATACGTGAATATAACGAACCAAACGGGAATTGGAACTCGAAGCACTGATTTAAAATTCCGTGCCATTATCCATGACACCACCTGCACATCCAAGCTTACAGTATATACGACTTTCAAGCGGTTAGCCATCTAGGGACTGACCAAGCTCGACGTTGCTTATCATATGTGATCCTTTGGGAACCGGCGTTACAACGTGATGCGAATAAGTCCGGTGAGAACACACATCCTTGTCTTACATCTCTTTCTATTTTTGTATATTTACTGGATTCATTTTCTATTCATATGTAAGCGGTTACTTACATAATACTATTTATATATAGGGATTTATAATGCGACTAATTTATTATATTAGAAATTAAAATAAAAATAAAACTCCTTTTTTCTTGGATATGAGTGGACTTTTTTCTCCCACATTATTTGTAGATAAATGTCATTTGAAATTTTCACTTAGTTTCCTTCGCTTTCTGCTTAAAGTTGGTAATTATTATTGCAGTCTTTAATAGGTTTCCTCCCGCAGTGAGCTTCTAGTGACACATTCTATTTTACAGGTGTCTATAATTATAATATATGAATTTGGAATACTTTGAGGAAATGGCATTAGAATCGATATCTCTAAAGCCAACTCTATGGTTAAGGTAAGTAGATGACGCCTTCGTATTCTGGCCACACCAGGAAGATGCTCAGGTTCTACTAGACCATGTGAACTCAATAAGACCTACGATACAGTTCACGATGGAGAAAGTGAGTAACAACACACTCCTATTCCTGGATGTTCTAATATCTCGAACAGAGCATGAGCTGAAGACATCCGTATACCGTAAACCGACATTCACCGGACAGTACATCAATTTCAACTCCCACCATCCTTAGAGCGTAAAGAAAGGGGTCGCCCGCTGATTACAATACCGAGCAAAAGTCATAAGTGGCGACCCAGAGACATTAGATAAAGAATTGGTCAATATGAGTAGTGCCCTACAACGTAACAACTACCCTGGGTTCATGGCAGCAGCCCCAAAAAACTGGAATAGGCGAGAACAAGAGGAGGACAACAGTCAGAAAACAGTCTGCCTGCCTCATGTGATGGGGTTATCAGTGAAAATACAAAGGATCTGCGGTACATATAACATCAGGACAACCTTCAAAAGCTTGACGACACTTTTCAGATATCTCTCCTGAGTAAGACCCCCCCCATAGATGAGAACATGACTAAAGACTGTGTGTACGCTATCCCTTGAAGCTACGGAAAGAAATATAAAGTTGAGACAGGCCGCCCCCTTAAGGTAAGTCTTCAAGAACACCAGAAAGCTGTAACACGAGGGGAAGTGGATAAATCAGGCGTGGCTCACCACATATGGAGAAAAAGTGCGATCACCGCCCCATGCGGGATCAGGTTGAGACCATAGACAAAGAACACCATTGGAAATTTCCTAAACATAAGGAATCAGCACATATACTAAGCTACAAAAATCTCCTGAGCCGACCAAGCATAGAAATGAATACAATATGGGAACCAGAAATAAAGAGTGCCAGAGAAAAGCGATAATAACAACATAAATTGCAGTATGAGCTATGGTAAAAACATGAAATGATAACAGAAAAAATTGCTATATGAGCACTGGTAAAAAAATGTTACTGAAGACATTAAGTTTATAATAGCGAGAAATTCATACACAGATGTTTTCAAGGACACATGACACAGTGGAAAAAGGCGTTAGTTAGAAGCAGGACCCAAAGAGTGGAAGTTCGATACCCGGTTAAAGCGGTGGAGAACTTGGAGAAGGGAATTAACAGGAGATAACTGATAATTGACATCCATTAGACATGTTACGTGGAAATAGAGAAATAAAGGGTTCAGTTTGAGATTCCAACCACCTGAAGAAGGACGGAGCGTACAACGGTCGAAATGTTGTAATAAATATGGCTACAAAGATGAGGACAATAGTCCGAATAATGTAAACAGTGTGCATAATACATAATAATCTCAGAAATATATACAGATACAGAAAGGCCGAATCGTTGTAATAAATATGTCGACGAAGATGAGGACAACAGTCACATAATACATTGTATCTGATATATATACAGATACTGAATTTGGAAGGTTTGAAAATTTTGATGTTTTTGTATGAAATAAAGAGGCGACGAAAATGAAGAAAAAGAACATGGAAGTAAGAACGTGTCAGTTTACTCTTACGCTATGTGGGTATAGGTTAAAGAGCAACAAAGTCATACAAAAGAAACGCTATTTTGGGGACATTATTGGCTTAGTTAGTTCTACACCAGTTCTTACGTATCTGGAACATATCTAGAAATATCTAGAATATCAGCACTTTTTAGAAGATACTGTCTGAACTGACCATATTTTTTTGGTTCCAAACATTCGGTTCTGCTTTGTTTTTTAACTTCTCATATTCTTCACCGTTTTGACGTATTTCTTTCTATTTTTATTTCCATTACAAATTTCACCTGACATCACACTCGTACTGTTGATAGTGAAAACGAGTAATATCCACTGTAACAAACAACGCTTTCCTACCAGTCATGTGTATGTTGTATTGGTTATCAACCCTGTCTCACCAAATCAATTACGACTTTGAGTTCGATCCTTACTGGGTGCCCCATACTTCCGGCTTTGTGCCAAATCTAAGCTACGTTCAGAAAATCATCATTCCTAAAGACGGATATAATAATGAGAATAAGAAAAAGAAGTTATTATCAACCTACAAGGAAAAATATGTAGACTATATTTTTAAGCATTTCACCCCAGCAAATCGGGCGTTCCAGAAGCACGCAATGGGTAACAGAGAGTGAAAGTGATGCATGACTTTGTATAGAAGGGATTGAGGAAAGGATAAAATGATTTATCTGTGCCAAGACTCTCTCTTCCGGATCCTCCAACCATTCATCGAAGATATTCAGACAGTTGCTTTCGATATATTTTTTGTCTTTCGATATATTCTCCAAGCCTTCCTTTCCTTATTATATATATCCAAGAAATTCAAGTCGTCCTTTTCTGATTCTGAGTATAAGTTTCCTTTTTGCTTCCATTTTAACAAACATTCGTTACTTCCGTCCATGGTATCTTCAGCGTATTTCTGTTTATTCCAGAGTTCTTCGTTATCTGTGAGGAATTGTCATGCATTCATTGCCATATAAGAGAATTGATACTACAATGTATTTCAGCAATCTTTTTTTTTGTTTCTAATGAAGTTTTTTCCTGTTTTTTTACTACTTTGCTTATTTTTTTGGAAGATATGGGGTACACGTTTTCTATCCTCAATTAAAATGTTCATTAAATATTTAAACGTCTGCACTCGTACGATGTTGAGACCTTAATTCGTCATTCGCATCTTTGGTAATTGATAACATTCAGTTTTCATAAGCGCTGCCATATTTTTATTTATCTACTGCTGTACCCGTGTCGTCAAAAATTACGACTTATTTATTTTTATGCGACGCAATTATGTTGTCGATAATTGGCTTCAATTAACAAAAGATTATTTACTCTCTGAAATCTGTTTCATGTATTTCTAGTATTTCTCATGGCATCGGTATTATCATTCCTGTTTCTCTTGTGTTTGGTCTTCTGTCTCTTGCCAAAGACATCCTTCCATTCGCACACTCATATCTTCTTCTCTTCCGTTCTATAATTCCTGCTTTATTTTGAATCCTTTGCAGCTACACGTTCTCTCATTGCAGCTCTTCTCGCATTAGATTCTCCCTCTGTTTCTTTATGCCTTCTTTGTACTCTACTCTCTACTCCGATGCTTCAGTTAACCAACACAGGAAAACCTACCCGGTTCCGACACATCTCGTTTTAACCATGACACTACTTTCACTGATACATTGTTTTGTGTAGAGACTTTGTGCCATCCACCTTATTCACCTAGCCTTGCGCCACCCGATTACCACCTCTTCAACTCCCTGGATAATCATCTTCGTGGAAAATCCTTCACCAATGAAGCAGACTTGCGCAAAGGCCTCACGGACTTCTTTGAGTCAAACGAGTTCTACCGCAAGGGCATTGAACAGCTGGAGACACGTTGGAAGAAGGTGCTGGATGCCGATGGCGATTATTTCGAAGACTAAATATAAGTTACACATGCTGTGAACCGTTTTCTTTTTTTCCTTTAAAAACGGACAGAACTTTTTTGGTTACCTTGTACATTTACATTGATTCGCGCAGATTAATTTGACATTTATCCGATAACTGTTAAATTGAATCGCATATCACCAACTACTACTTGAAAAGTGATAGATGTGATTAGTCCTTACCAAAAGCACAATATTACTATTTCGTATATACGATAAAAAGCGACTAAAATTACTTTTTGAGATTATTCAATTTCATCTCGTTTTAATCATGACAGTGCTTTCATTGATATATTGTTTTGTGGACTCTATTCAAATTTAAAATATTAAAAACTATTGTCTTCATTAAACTTACGATACATTTTCTCATTTGAATTATTACGTTTCTGTTATACAGAGGTTGGACAAAATAATTGAAACACTTGTTAAATTCAAAGAAAATTTATTTAATATGGAGTTGGTCCTCCTTTAGCCTCTCATACAGCTATAATACATCTAGGAATGGAATCATACAGCTTCCTGACTTCATCCAGAGGAATTTCCAGCCATTTTTCCATTAACACCTGCTCCAGCTCTTTAAGACAAATGTTCAATAATATTGATATCTGGTGATTGGGGAGGCCACTCCCTGTATTCTAGCTCACTTTCATGCTCTTCATACCAATTCTTAACCACTCGAGCGGTTTGTATTGTCTTGGAATATACAGTCGCCATCAGGGAATAAAGTCTGGGCCATTTGATGAACATGACCTCCCAAAATGTTCAGGTAATCTTTGCTGTTGATTCTACCATGCAGGGTAACTATTGAACCGAGATTATTTCCATGATATGGCAGCCCAAACTATCATTGATCCACCTCCATACTTCACTGTTGGAAGATGGCAGTCACGATTTTAAGCTTCTTTGGGCTGCTTCTACATATAAACTCGCCCTGAAGTTGGGAAAAGAGAAAAACTGAACTCGTCTGAGAATATGCTTCCATTGGTCTGCAGACCAGGCATTGTGATCTCTGCACCACTTCAACCTCTTCTGAATGTTGCGAGTGGAGAGAAGAGGTTTCCTTACCGTGGCTCTTCCATGATATCCAGCCTTATGGAGCTCACGACGAACAGTTTTAGTAGAAACTGGATTATTCAGATGATTATTCAACTCAGCAGTCACTTTGGCCGCAGTAGTCCGATGATTCTTTTGCCACATTGCTACGGTTGCTTGAGGTTTTGTCCTGTTTCTCGAATTGCGTCATAGTTCTTGATATGGTAGGTCTTGAAAAACCAAACATTTCAGCAACCTTAGTGATCGAGGCTCCTGCCATGCGAGCTCCAATAATTTGCCCTTTTTCGAACTCAGAGAAGTCACGAATTTAGCTTAAATTTTACTAAATTCTAAAAATAAATAAGACAAAGGTAGTAAATTAGATAAATAAATGTATTTACAATAGATATAACCTGCAATTACGAAGTTTTAGTTAAAGTTCTTAATATAATAAGTATTTGAAACATAAGCGTGATTTATGACATTTGTGTTATATATGAAATGTTACAAAATTAATTATTCAGAAGGGTAATATTATATATTATATCAATGAAAAAGTTCGTGTCTGATAAGAAAATGAAAGAGAAAAATTTTTTATGTTTATTTTTGGGGGAAAAGGTTGGGAGATAGTTTTCGCCCGATTATAATGGTTTAAATTTCTTGTCACTTAAATTCATCTGTAGAGACCAGAACAAAGAAAAATTCGAAGTAGCCAAGTCAGAAGAATAGCTCTGTCTCGATTCGGTGGATGGTGGTGCATGTCCGTTCTTATTTGGTGGAGCCGTCCACCTTGTTGATTCCGATAACGAACGAGACTCCGGCCTGCTAACTATTGCGCCGATGTGTGTGTGTTTATTAAACGGCGGGCTCGGCGTTCATCGCAAGAAAATAGTGTTTCTTTATGTCTTATTTGCACTACTCTCCGTCTCTCGCTCTCTCTCTCTTTCTCTCTCTCTCCCTCTCACTCTTAGGTCGTCACTTCTCATATTACTCTCGTCTGTCTCATTAGTTCGCCTCTGAAACTCGTTTCCTGGTTCATACTCTAATTGCTTCTCGGCGTACCTGTGGATATTTTGCCTCCAACCGTACTTGTATCTGTTCCTTAGTTTTATTTTCGCTTTCATTCTAGTCTCTTGCTCTGTTCAAGGTGATTTCCATTTTATGATGATTACAGAACAAAATTTTGTTGAATACCAAAAACAGTGCAAAACAGGAAATTATTTAAATTTAATTCTACGTTTATAGAGTAGATATTTGCTAAATTTTAACTTCTAATTCAAAATTAAATGTAGAAGATGAGAACGCGTAAATTAAACCTACTTAATAGAGATTTAATTATATATTGAGAGAGTAATGATTGGCAGAACATAAAATGCGTTAATTCACATATTAAAATATTTTTTATCTGATCAGTTTCTATTTACATTATTCGGACTATTTCTTACAACGTTTCGGCCGTTATACGCTCCGGCCTTCTTCAGGTGGTTGGAATGTTGAAGTGAACCCTTTATTTCGCTCACTGGGGCATACTGTTCTAGTTCCACGGGCCATGTCTAACAGATGCCAGTTATCAGTTATCCCCTGTTAATTCCCATCTCCAAGTTCTCCGCCACCTTAAGCAGGTATTATTTTATTTGGGTCCTTTCACTGGATCTAAGTAACGCCTTTATCCACTGTGTTATGCGTCCTTGAGGACATCTCTGTGTTAATTCCTGGGTATTATAATGCTAATGTTTTCAGGTACCGTTTTTTACCTGTGCTCATATAGCAATTTTCGCTGTTATTATTGTATGTTTTTACCAATATGTTTCCGTGTTTCTTAAATTAGAAAAATAGGAAGAATTCTTTAATAGTTTTAATAATAAAGATAAAATAATATATTTAGCAGCATTTGTTTTTAATTTTACGTTTTTTTTTTATTATTATTTTGCTTAAGCCAAACTGACGGTCAGGAATGGGGTAATTGACAATTTCGTCGAATATAACCACCGTCTATTATACGCGGGTTGTTTATAAAAAGAAATCCTGTATGCATTTATTCATCAGGTCATCAGGATTTAACAATATTATTTATCCTCGAGAACAGACGGTGTTTTTTTTTTACAACCGCAATATAAAGGCGCGTCGATTTATTTTCGAAAGGCTGAATTTATAATCGATTTGAGGGTTTACTTTCAAGAAATTTTGCCAAAAGATATTGCTCCTACAGCGCCCTTGTTTTCTCGGCGGGAAACATTTTTATCTGCCATGAATAACATAGATTCCTTGCTATAACTCCATGTAAAAGGGGAGATCTGTTGGGATTTGCCTGATAAATTGAAGCATCCCAAGGGCAATTTTGCAAAAGTAGCCAAATAGCAGAATACATTTAGAACAAATTATCACATGCTTCTGAAACAATACACAGCTCCGCTTTCTACATTAACGAAGTTTTTTTTTTATAAATTAAACAAAGTTAGATATTGGCTTGCTGCCTGGAGCTAAACGTATAAATTTCATTTTTAACTTATTTAAGTAGAATATCTTCAAACGACATAGTAAAAATTTTTGTCTAATCATTTCGCCATTAGCATTTGCGGCAACTCCGCTAATATGCAAGTGGAAACAGAAAGTCATGAAAAAATTGTGAAAAACGTTATTGATAGAAGAAAGACGAAAATAAATGACCAGGATTCAAACAGACAGAAGAGGATTGACTGCATTTAATTTTCGAAAGATAATAGTTGAGAGGAAACAAAAAGCCTAAAGATTATTCCACAGGCAAGATTTACCATAGAAGAATAAAATAGCATAGAACTTACGATTACGTTTAGCAATTTCAACAGTAAATGAGACCTAGCTGCCAATCTAGTACTGCGTTTACATTCGCGATATCGAAGTACCAATGAGGAATGTCCACAGAAGAATTGCCAATCGAGAAGCTACGTAGGTAGTAACGATAACGTTGCCTTTTTTCCTTTCGATTCTTTTTTTCGTTTCAGCCCGAGCAAGACAATGAAGTCACTAAGACTGAAGAGGTTACTGAGTATGAAAGAATATAAAAAAAAGAAAAATATTATTAAAGAGTGAGAACATGAATTAAGAATACGACTAGCATTGCATTTAAGAAGTCGGATTCTGTCAAGACTTAAGACATACAGTTGTGGACAGAATTATTCGCCCCAATGAATATTTTATATTTCCTAAGGAAATGCGAATATTTGCATGTACTTACTGAATTTAACATCAATTGAGAGTATTTAGTTTTGATTAATTCGTGAAACGTTTAGTAGTTTCGATCAATTATATTCACAGTATAACATTTTTCTAATAATTGATGCAGTACAAAATTATCCTCCCCTAATGGAGATTATGAGATAATATTGCCCTATGGCAATTCTAATGGTTTGGTTTTCTGAATTTGACATTTAATCATCCTTTGATAATGAAATAGTAATCCTCTGATGCTATAAAAGTCTAAAAGGTAATACAGCAGACAATATATGAGTGCCACGTCTCGCGATAAATTCATTTGATCTGCAACCATAGAGAAAAAGGCTGGACTTGACAAGAAGCTCCAAATAAACATAGTTGATGCGTACAAATAATGTGATGGATGTACAAAACTTTAAAACTTCCTAGATAGACAATTCGTAGCGTTATCAAGAAGAACACCGAGATCATTGTGCTGTCAATAAATTAAGGACTGGAACAAAACGGGTATTTTCTGAGAGAATGGAAATGAAAATTGTTAGAGATGTCTCGAAGAATCCTCACGTAATGAAAATAGACATTGCCAATGATGTAAAGACAGGGTTGAATGCATTGGCGAAGACAGTCACTAGAGACTTTCTCGAACAGGACTTCGAGCTTGTCGCCCAAGGAAAACACACTTGCTCAAGGCTAAACACCTAAGACAGTTTACATAAAGGCCATCTAGGACATGGTAGTAAATATCGGAACTCTGTTTTATGGTCAGATGAAACCAAACTAAAATTATTTGGTTACATGAACTCCCGTTATGAATGGACAAAATGTATGAAGCAAACAAATCACTTAAGCACGGTGGTGGAAACAATCTGCTCTGAGAATGTGTCTTCTGCTTCTGGACCAGGAGAACTGGTGAGACTACAGAGTATCATGGATAAAGAGGAGTATTAGGCTATTCTTAAAAACAATATAAAACATAGTGCACTAAAAACTCTCTTTGAGGACTTAGTGGGCGTTTCAAAATGACAATAACACGAAACACACGGCACAGGTCGTTACAAAATACTTAAGTGACAGCAGAATTAAGTTAGTGGTGTAATCTGCACAAAGTCCTGACCTAAACCCAAATAAAAATATATGGGCATATTTGAAGAAATATGTAAGTCTTTCAAATTTGAAGGATTTAAAAGCTATTGTCAAGGAAGAATGGAGCCAATGAGTGTAGGGATCTTGTAAGGAACTATAAAAACGATTACAGGCAATAATCAAGAATAAAGGATACACAATTGATTATTGAAGAAAAAGGGTTAATTATTTCGTTGTATGTGTTTTGGGGTGTTTTATTTTTGTATTAATATTTGATAATAAAATAAAAGTTTTGTTGTGGGCATAATGGCATATTATTCAAATCCCTTTATTTCATCATTCGTGAAAAATTCACATGAAGGTTCATATGTAAATTTGACGTATTGCCGCTTTCGGAAGGTGGGATGCATAATTGTGTCCCAAACTGTATATGGCAAAAATCGCAGAGCTGATGTGAACTTAATATTTAATGCAAAGTTGAATGGTAAATGTACAAGATAGATTCTTATGAGAAATATTGCCACTCACGACACACAAAAAATTGTTTACCATTTTTATAGCAGCAGAATATATTTAAGTTATTAAAATCACGGCTGATAGATGCAAAAAGACGTTTCTCATCATGGAAAGACAGAAATCATACCGTAGTTAAAATTTCGATTAATAGGCAGTTAAATGTTTTTTACCGATAGGGTTTAAATCACTGATCTTAAAATGATGGCTGTCAAAATGTAGGTGATGACAGATTTTTAATTTATTTTATAAGCCACTGTTTACATAAAAACTACTGTTATTAAAATTGTAAGGATTATTTTATATGTATAAAAGCAATATATTCTTTGAGTTTCAAGTGAGACTATCTCAATTAATTAGGAATATTGAAAATGCCAATGCTTATATATAGGTCATGACCAGGGACCTCTGCTTTAGTTACTTTTCTACTGCTGGAACGTAGCTTAGTTGTGCCTTTTCTTTAAATATTTTCATGGAATTGGTCGGATCAACTTTTCTCTATGTTACATTGGCGTTTAGATTTTTAAATTTAGTGTTATTTTCCCACCAGCTACAAACAAAGTTCTTCATATCGGAAATAGTTAGAACTTCATAAAGATTCTGAGTTATTAAGGTAGATGTAATAGGAATGGTATGTAAGAATGTGTTGTTTTAATTTAAGATATATTGAGGTAATTTCGGCTCAGTGATTGTGGTAAGCTAAATTTAATTATAAGACAGAAGAAGGTCAGTCTTCCAATCATCTGCCCTTGTGCCACATTTTTATATTTTGATGCAAGATAAATATCACTTTCCACTATGTTACCTAGACTTTATGAATGTAAGGGAAGTGCTAGATTGGCAACATTGTTTAATTATTTTACAGTTGAAATGGCTACATCTAACTGCAGGTTCTATGCTAAAAGTTTCCTCTATCTTCCCGCTCGCGTGTGGAACTTCCGTACGGCTTCTTGTTTTTCAGTCAAATTTGATCTTCAAAAATTTAAATGCAATTTCAATCGATATTCATTTTTCTTAATCGATAAGCACTCTTTTTATTGTTCTCCCTAATGTTTTTTTATATATACTCTAACACTCAGTAGTCTCCTTACTCCTTAGAGGCTTTATTGCCTTGTTAGGGTGAAATGATTATAGTAATATATCGTAGTTTGTAGTTTTCAGATTCTATTATCTATACTAACTACAACTTGAAAAGTGATAGATGTGATTAGTCCTTACCAAAAGCACAATATTACTATTTCGTATATACGATAAAAAGCGACTAAAATTACTTTTTGAGATTATTCAATTTCATCTCGTTTTAATCAAGACAGTGCTTTCATTGATATATTGTTTTGTGGACTCTATTCAAATTTAAAATAGTAAAAACTATTGTCTTCCCATTATTCATTAAATTTACGATACATTTTCTCATTTGAATTATTACATTTGTGTTATATATGAAATGTTACAAAATTAATTATTCAGAAGGGTAATATTATATATTAGATCAATGAAAAAGTTCGTGCCGGTTAAGAAAATGAAAGAGAAAAATTTACATACGCAAAAAAAAAAAAACGCATTTATTAGTCAAGTACATTATCTCCGTAGTTTTTAACAACCGTCTCCCATCGTTCTAAAAGGTTACTGATTCCATTTTCGGAGAGTGTTTTCTTTTTTGGGGGGTGGGGGTAAGGTTGGGAGGCTGTTTTTTGCCCGACTTCAAACCGTTAACTTTTTTTGTCACTTAAATTGATCTGTAAAAACTGGAACAAAAACTTCGAAGTAGCCAAGTCAGAAAAATACAAGGTATGTGGGAGGTTATCCCATTTCAACTCGTTAACCTTCTGGAAAGTCTGTTTTCTATCATCCTGCCTTGCGTTGTCCTGGGTTCAAACCCACGACAACGCAAGATAGGATGATACCCAGAATCCCAGGATCGGCTGTTTTTTTTTTCTTTTAGCGCAAATTTATTTAAATGGCTAACGGAAGTTGAGACATCGATTTTCAAACTCTTTGTTAAACTATTACGTTGAAATCTTTTGTTTATTCTGTGCGATATCAAGCAGAGCGTCTTCTTCAGTTTGGGAAGTTCGCCTCAAGCGTGGTTGATCGTTTAGGTTAAAATAATCTTAACGAAACCTGACTAAGCACTTTTCGACCGTTCAACGAACCGGAACATGATCCGCATAAAACTTCTTAATGGGTTTTGTCGTGGTTCCGACACTTACTAATTTTCGAAATTCGTAGAGCCTATTATGGGTAAACGTACAACTTTTCATCCTTCTCATTTACGCCATTTATCTGTGGACAGAAAAGTCAACATTTGACAAAGTCTGACTGGCAACTTTTCGATGCCAGGTTTCAATCAGCAACACACCAGAAATCGGCACCAGAATCAAACACCAGTGTCAAGTCGCGGCCATTTTTATTAATAACACCTGTTTTTACAATGACCTGATAATATATTTTACAATTTTATGAACAACAAAATCTCACTACAAAAATAAATTATAAATAGTTCTATAAAATACTGCGGAATAATCAATAGAATTATAATCCTAAATATTCTACCAGATAATTGTAATTATTAATCTTCATTTATCTTCATGGATACACTATGTTTCTAGAAGACGTTGTTGACCATGGTTCTTTACAACATTCTGCCTTTTCTTTCTTTGGTAATTTATTATCCCAGTTCTGTTATAAATTCACCGGAAAAATTAAATAGGTTACTTGCCCTTTACCCCTGCGTTAATTATTTACAATATTTCTCGTGAGAGGTTAATTATCTCGGCTCATTTTCGCCATTGAGTTTAATGGTAATTTCAAATTCTTTTTATATGCCATGGCCTTTCAGGACGTAGACGATCTTGGCTCAAAATCTCCCTCTATCCCTTGCAGCTCTCAGCAAGTACCTACCATCTGCTACCTCCCCCAGAACACGTTCTGTCAACCACCAAGTATGTCAAGCGTTGTTTTCCCTTGTCTCTCTTTCACTATATTTGTCCCGTTGGTATCAGATTCTACAGGTCCTCCTTCCTCATTATGTTTCCCATAAAATTCAGTTGCTTCTTCCTGATGTTAAATATAAGCCACCCCCTTATTTGCATCCTTTCGAAGACCTCACCGTTGCTCACACGCTACATCTATGATATCCTCAGTATCCTTCTGTAGAACAACATCTCCGTTGCCTCGAGTCTCTTCATCTTTGAGGAAATCGACCAACATTCGCTGCCGTAAAGAAGGACAGATGTCTCGTAACAGGTTAGTATTCTTTTCTTTCTTACCAAAGAAATCCTCCTGTCTCGCAATACTCTGTCCAGCTTTTGGAATGTGACCTTGGCCATCCCAAAACGTCTACGATTCTCTGTGTCACATTTACCGTCCTCTGTCAAACGCTTCCCATATATTTAATTTTCGCGTCTGCTTGATTCTAGTGTACCCGACCTGTAAATCGCAGGTCGGGCTCATTTTACTGATTTCAACTGCTTCTTTCGAAGTATACGTCTCTTCGTTGATACTATTGTCCATAAGAACTCCCTATTTGATCACAGGTTGTGTCCATGGTATTCTAAGTGGATATGTTATATGTTACATTATATATATATATATATATATATATATATATATATATATATATATATATATATATATATATATATATATATATTTAAGTTACGAAAAACTTGGTAATCCGTATGTGTAGTCCCAAGGAGGATGAAATCCTGAGAGCTCAATGTAAATTCAGAGCTAAGTATTTAAAGAAAAACAGACCACTTTAAGGTTACATGTAATAATTTATTTCACCATAGCCCTTTTAAAGGACGCAGGATCATCAGACATCACTTCAAAAATGTGAAACGAAAAATGAAATGAAAATTTACACTTTTGACGGGAAGTATTAAGTTTATGTAATTTAACAGAGAGGGTAGTGAGCAGTGGTGTGAGAGACATAATCGAGTTTAGAGAGGGTTTATTCTAATATTTCTATCTATCATACTTAGTATTAGGGGAGGAGGGAGCAGACATTGACCTATTTAATCGGTTAACTTAACGGAAGTGATATATTGAAAGGGAAGGGGGGAAGAGAGAAAAAAAAGAAAAAGAAAAAAAGAAAGAAAGATGGGGGAAGTAAAGAGAAAGAATCTGTAATTAGTTTTTACGAAAGAAGAGGAGGGGTAGTATATTTTTAGCAATTTATGAAAAAACAGATTTTAATGTTTGATAGTAATTTAAATGTTTAAATATCCACGAATAAATTAATCTGATGTTTGCTAGCAATTTAAATATTTAACACTTTTACAAATAATTTAGGAATTTAATATGAGTTAAATAGTATATTTAAAAACACATTCATAGTAAGTAGATAAAAAAAAATTATTTAAAATATAACAGTTTACTGATAGTAATCTTTTAATATTGTAAATGATTGTTATTCTATCAGTTTGAATCTAATTCATGAAAGCAAATTGTGACTATTTTAGATGGGTAATATTTTTAACTTAAAGTTTAGGTTTTAAATTATGATGGAGTAATATTTGAAGGCAAAATTAAAAGATTTATTTTATCATATATACCACACATACACTTATGCAAATCTCACATATACATACGTTCATTTACATGTGCAATTACACACATAGGCACATACACATGTATCGATATACACAGGTATATATATAATATACACTGTTATATATTTATATTATATACACAGGTATAATATATATATATATATATATATATATATATATATATAT
>OZ038486.1:134188143-134248143 GCA_964036315.1 Acanthosepion esculentum | reverse complement strand
TCGACAAAAGCGAAATACGTAGGTATTTCAAACAGGTCATTGACACTAGACCATACATCATCGTTTACCATAGAGCAGGCGAAAGTAAACTGAAGCACTGTTCAGACGTGGATCACTTCCACGTTGTCACGTGGCATCCGCAACACCCGACGTCGGAGCATAGCTTCATTATGCTCAAAAGGCTGCTTTCAGAACGCGCCAGCCATCCTTACACAGTGACTGCACCTAAAGTTTACAATCCGTACGGACTATGTTGGTACTTCGAGAAAGAGCCCGATAAACGTGCTATAGTCGCTGCAGGTAACGTGCGGACAGAACCACAAAATAGGATGTACAGGCGATTAACGAAAAAAAAAAACGCTATTAGACGATAAAGAAGAGTCAAGCGAGGACGACGCTGATATCAACAGCAGGAAAAAGACTGTGAGGGGAAAAAAATATGATTTCGTCTAAAAAATAATAAAAAAGTGCAATAGCACGGATATTGGTGACCTTATGGTCTTCTGCAAAAACACGTGCTCTCAAAAGTATAAAGAATCTTGGGAGAGCATATTTAGAAACACCCCGAATCTGACTAATATAATAACGGCAGCTGCGAGTGACGTCAGTGTAGAAACAAATGTAACACCGGTCCGGGAGCAAATACGCCAGAAAACCGAATACTTTAGCATGGATAGAAATCGTTACTGGGACGTCCAGACCTCGCTAAAAATCTATGAGGAATGGTGTTCCTTTCACAGTATCGATCCGGACGAATTCGGTAAAAGGACTTTCGAAGTGTGCCACAAAATTCGGCCAAACATTAACGGATTACACATAACGGGCGTATCTAACTCGGGGAAAATCTACATACTACGCTCGATAAGGAACGGACTCATGAACTGCGGTAGGATGAGGTGTCAGGCGAGTGATAATTTCACGTTCGGGTGCTGTGTTGACAAAACTCTTATCTACACCGACGAAATGTGGTTCACTCCACAGAACGTGGAAGAGGGAAAATGTATTCTGGAAGGGACAGAAACTTCCATAAAATATTAAGCATCAAAATGAAAGGTTGCTTAAACGGACACCATCATTATCAACTTCTAATGAAGACCCATGTCGACACGTAATGGAGAAGCACAGGCACTTATTAACAGACGTTTTTTTATTTTACACAAAACGGCCCAGGCAACAACTTCTACAGTAGGGGTTCGATTGAATTGAACCCCGTCATATGGTTAACAATATGGCGAGATCATATTGACAATTACATTAACAACCGAATAGACACAGAATACGTCCATGAGGAATCGATGCCGAAAGTCTCTTCCAGCAACACCTACTCACGTGCTGACAGCTACTCGCCTACAAAAAAAAAGAATCCTTAACAACGTAAGAAAAAACTTGAGTAAAATTTTAGAAAAAGAAAAAAAAAACACCCGAGAAACAGCCTTGTATTATGGACGAGTCGCAAGCTGCTCAATATTGCCTCACTCATAACTGCTCCGCGATTGCTGGGTATTCGAGCCCATGGGCGAGGAAGGAGACGATAAACTCGTCATAGACACCCAGCACCAGACCACTCCGGTTTAAATTGCATATTCTCATACTGATAACGCCATCGTTCTGTCTGATGGCGAAAGCGATAACGAGTGTGCAGCACCGAAAAAAAAATTCTGGAGAAGAAACTCTATAAAGAATGAATGGCTGACAATACGAGACAAGGAAGTAAACGCTAAAAATATTAAGGAAAAGTTACTATATTGTAGCGAAGAAATAGAAGACTTTCTATTAGAGATGAGAAATCAAGGGACGTAACTGTAGTTAGTTATTTTAAAGCGCGCGTCCGCGCGTATATTTCTTTTGCATGCACAGTCCTAGTTGACTTCATTTTGTATATAACACGAATAAACGTTTATTTTAAATTATACTTACCTCTTATTTATTTAAATTGCAATTTCATGTACATATATTGGAATTAATATCAATGACTTGGATAAAATTCCAGTATATATATATATATATATATATATATATATTAAAAGAAAAAACTTTACTTGGGTCGTTAAAAGATTTTCAGCGCGGACGCGCGTATTGCGCACACGCATTCCAATATGGCCGCCAAATTCTTTCTTCGTAGACAGTCCAAGATAAATTAGACGATGCACATAGGGGAACCTGCCTCAGTAGGAAGGTATTGGTATTCTATTTTATTCAACAACTTATACACTTAAGCTAAAGGACATTGGGGAAGGACTCCCTTCCCCACCTTTACGTCTAAAGGTGGGCAAGGGAGTCCTTCCCCAATGTCCTTTAGCTTAAGTGTATAAGTTGTTGAATAAAATAGAACACCAGTACTTTCGATGTCAGTTATCTCCTGTTAATTCACCTCTAAGTTCTCAACCGCCTTCACCAGGTATTGAACTCACACTCTTTGGGTCCTGTCACTAACTAACGCCTTTGTCCACTTTACCACGTGTCCTTATAGACAGAAAGGAAAATTGATTAATAAATATTCAAATACCGGCATTAAATAACCCATAGAGGTTGATATGCCTAAAAAAAAACAACCAACAAAACATCTGTCTTAATATCTATCTGAGTACCTTTGTTCCTATATATCGCTTTCTCTCACCTCTTATGGAGCCTGTTGAAGAATACTGGGTCTTACTCTTTAGGGCAATTTACTCAGTGTGTGAGTCCCCACTCGGTGCCTTTCTACATTGCGAAGCTTAATCCTGCGTTAGTCACATCGGGGGATGTTTTCTTACCCCAATTATTTTGAAGTACTCGTAATTCCTAGTTCACGTGTTTCTCTTGCTTCCTACCACTATTCCCCTGATTAAACGATCACACAATAGGGCACCGACATTACTCAGTTGTCTTGAGGGTGCGGTAAACGCCGCTTTGGCATCCTCGAAGTGCCGTGTCAAGTTTTCATGACTGCAACCACCTATAAAACCTCACAGGGAGTAAAAGGCTAGGCAAAAATATATACATTTTGTGCCGGCTTAAACGATCGAAACGTGAAAAGATGTGTGCAGATTTACGAGAAACATATTTGTAATGATCTCAGTAAGTTGATTGAGAATTGAACAAATTGAGAGAATGTAGCAACCGGTGTTTAATCAGAGTGAACGTTAATGGTTATATAATGAACTCACATTGATTCTTCTTTCAATCTAAATTCATGGTCATATATTGTAGTTGTTATTATATTGGAATATTTCGCCTACAATATAAAACATATATGTATGCAACAAATTTATTATAAATTTGCTTTCAGCGAATAATATCGTCATTTCATTTTTTTAATTTAATTTACATGGTGGCTCTAAAGTCTGAACACATAGAAATTTCATTTAGTATATCATTTTTGCCTCAACAGATTAAATATGGTTTTGTCGAATTGACTTCATTTTCTGGTGTATGCTAAAATAGAATGTGCAAAATCACACTTGATTGAACGCATAAGGTGTGAAGGCGCTAAAATTGAAGGCAGTGTATAATTATTACATCAAATTCACGCGAATCCTGCAAAGAACATCGACCTTTGGATCACAAATGATGGAAATCATATTGAAGATGATATTTGTTAATATTTCAATTCAATAGTGTTGATGAAGAGTTAATTTCTTGAATATATGCATTTTTGCCTAAATGTCCAAACTTTAGGGATACGTTGCCTGATACGTTATTTCTTTTAAAGCCGTTCATTAATTTTCATAATTTTAACACTACAAGTATTCCCGAACGAAATGTACATTTTCGGATATCCCAAGTGACTGATAAAGGGTTCAGGTATAACAGTGTATGTTGTTAAAGGAACGAGGCTAAAAACTGATCTTTTTATTGTAATTTGTGCAATTTTCACTGGTTAGTGCAAATCGTTGGCCTTTAGCAGACTTAGCTCATCTTATCAAATTACTCCTAACTTACTGGTGATAAAAGCATCAGAAATCGTTAGTAAAATAATTAATTAAAGTTCTACGTACATTATTCCTTGAATTATAAATAGGCATTTTTTCTGTCTTCTTCCTGTATAGACAAAGAGATACAACTCTGAAATTCTACAAACGTCTCTGAAGTTACAAAGTGTGTTACAATTTTGGGATACCCTATTTACTAGTGAGCCAACCAAAATGAGCTGACTCATTTTATAATCTACCAATAGAAGTTTAACCAATCAGAAGACTTGAAATATTCAATCCGACGTGTATAAAGGCGGCCATTTTGTTTTCTCCGAATATTCACTGCCAACCTCTGATATGGAAGACCTTAAAAATTATTGAACAGCTGCCACTGGATATTGCTGTTGTTTCATTGAACACATTACTTACGTTGGATTTCTACATTCAGACTAAGGTAAAAAAGGTATAACAAAGTGTACTGCGGTCAGTGAGCCAATGACGTTCTATAAATCACTGTCTACCCTAACGTATTGACTTTCAGTTTGTTTCATCAATGTTGCACTGTCTAGGCAAACTTTGCTAAGCGATGTGAAGATTTTATTTTCCTCTGAAATCGCTCTGGCGGACTATCAATTGTCTCCCGCGAAAATAAAGAAATTGTTTGCAATAAACAGAGAGCTGACGTTGCGTACAAAATTTTCGAGAGTCTCTTCAAAACTATGGAAACGAAGAGAATTGCCTCGGTTTTATTTCGTCTCTCAGCTGCGGGAAATCGCCAGTTTGGAACTAGACTGACAAGCTGACATCTTCGCTTTCTTAAAATAGGAAATATTACCCATCTCTGTGTCGTATTCAAATTGTCTTGCTCTTTAAAGTGTTGATGTGTTCTGTCTGCTCGTTTGGTAAACAAGTTTACGTTGTATTCTTTAGAAAAGTGCTTACCATACGGTAAAAAAATGTCTTCTGATAATGACTAACAAGGTCGAAAGTACTTGGGAAAAAAAAGAGAAAAAATCATGAACTTAAGCCAGTTTATAAACAATCTCAATATGCAACATTTTATTCGAAACATTCAACAAAATAAATAGACTGATATGATCAGTTGTATTTAATCCAACTTATTTAGTTGAATGTCTGCTGCCGGAATGCACCACGAACACACAGACACACGTATACAAACATGCAGGCACATATACACGCGTGCGCGCGCACACACTTACACACACATAGCTTAATTTTCTAAATACTGTAGATCTGACACCAATTGATTGATCAAGAGAAACCCACAAGTCTATTTTTAATTCGGACAGTGTGTTTCCTCCCCCTCCCATTTATCTTTTGGAAAAGAGGTAACACTTTGCTTTTGAAATTTTCTTAAAAATCATTTAAACACGACTTACTAAAGAGCTACATGAATGTACAGGAACACACGAAAGCTATTATGTAGTGATTTCAACATATTTTTGTTGTAATTTATTATAATAAAAGTATATATATATATATATATATATATATATATATATATATATATATATATATATATATATATATATATATATATATATATATATATATGATATATAATGATGAAAACAGTTGAATTTCACAGTTGCTCTCTATGGAATCATATTTTCGCCAAATAGGTTTCTCAAGTCCACTAACTCTTAATGCGCTTTCCAGTATATATAGGAATTTTCTTTTTAACAGATTTTTCTGGTGGGGAAATGTAGGGATCATGGTTATATTATTATATTCTCATTGAGTTATATCGGTTGTAATCAATTTATATGTTGCCGATTAAATACTGATAATTAAATGTATAGATTTTTAAGCGATTCAAGATGGTTTTGTACCGCTAACAAGTTTGAACAGCATGCCATCTGATCTAGAGAATAATAATTACTATATATATATATATATATATATATATATATATATATATATATATATATATATATATATATATATATACCGGGTGTAACAGCAGAATTGTCCAAATAGTGTAAGCCAAAAATGTCTAATTGTTTGATTAAGCTTTGAACCGTTTTATCTTAGAAATGATTAAAGATATGTTACTGGAATTCTCTGAGATTTTTCTAACATTAATTGACTTTGTACACTAGGAATGTATTTAGTTCTAAGTTGAGATGATGATCCCTCTTCCAATCGTGACCTCCTGATCCGATTTTTCTTTCTACTATTCTCTCTTTTTTTTAGTCTTCTTTACCGTTCACTTGATGGTTTTTGCATGAACTTTCAAGATCGAAAACCGAGTATGAATTTTGGTATCATTACTGTAGGCCTGAATGATTTTATCCTCTCACCATTGCTCAGTTGGGAAGGCATAGTATACGATTTTAGTCTGTTCGCTTTCACCTGGGAAAATACTATAGTTTAAGATAATAAGCATTTTGAGGGAAGGATAATTATTTCATGCTGTTACACGATTTGGACAATTTTGCTGTTACACCCAGTGTATGTGTGTGCGTGCGTGTATATCTATCTATCTATCTATATTTATATATATATATATATATATATATATATATATATATATATATATATATATACATATATATATATATATATGTATATATATATACACTAGCATCATTACCCGGCGTTGCCTGGGTTTATTAAAAGAAAATGATCAGGAACCTCATCCAATCTGTAAAGTTAAAATAAAGAAGATTTTTCTTTAGTGCCTCTTATCTATATGCTGAAAAATTATAATGACATGAAGTGTGAAAACATTTGTAACAGGAGAAAGTTGTTCTTTACAGAATCACAGAAGATACAAAAAAATATTTGTCAGCAAATGATGAGTACATTAATCGAAATCGATCTTCAAAAATTGTTGAGAAGAAATGCTTTGTTGACAGATTTTGCTACATCGAATGAACAACATGCATTGGAAGGAGAAGAAATTCAACAAAGACTTCTCCTAGCAGCCGTGGCAAAGCTGGAGACCAACGTTCACAAAGACTGTCTAGAAATGCTTCAACAACTGCAGCAGCAAGAGCCGTGAAAACTCAGGAAGAACGTACAATTCAAGAGAACAGAAAAGCTTCAAAAGCAGCTTACGCATTGACAATGCAGGCTGTATAAGACTGTCTCAATAGTTTCGAAGATATTGCTGCAAGATCAGCACCACATCAGAGAATCTCTAGACATTGTAGTCAGCATTGGTCTTTAAAGGCATCCGTATATGACCTACTGCTATTAAGAGAAGCCACCTATATGTCCTACCCCAAAGTATCTCGATAGCCTGCTTATGTGCAGACAAAAAGGTGAACAAAAGAGCATTTTAACATTATGTGCTAAGTGATATGATCCTACAAAGCATCCTTGAAGAATTATTGCAGTCACTGTAAATCCAACTAACTCATCCAATAATAGGCTAAAGCTAATTACTTAATAAAACCGTTTGGCATAATGACACCTTTCAAATAGTCTATTGGGTTGAATTTTATTAAAGAGTTTATTTTAGATTAATTACATTTAACTTGAATTAAAATTAATCCCAGTTGGAACACAGCATGACTCTATAGAGTCTATTGTAAACGAAAAACATATATGTATATGAGAATCAAAACGAATAAAAGGATTGACATCATAGGTCCATTTAAAATCTACAAGACTTCATGATAAACTATATTTTTGGTTTTACCTCGTGGAACAACTGCAAAGAGATTTTGTTTGCCTCCAACTCTGGAGAAACCAACATATAATTGCCCATGTGAAAAGCATGGCTCTTCCAAATGAACGCCTGCAACAGACAATGTTTGGCCTTGGGATTTGTTTATCGACATTGCAAAACTGACAGGAACAGGGAATTGTAGCCTTCTGAAAGGAATCGGTAGTTCTGTTCCTGATGGAATAAGAGGAACCCTTGGAATGAACACATCCTCAACTTTTGCACATCCTGAAAGAATAGTTTCCATTTTGACGTGTTGCATTGTCTTTTTTACCACCAAGCGTGTCTCGTGCAGAGACTTGGTGGTTCCAAATTTCTCAACAGCATAACTGGGGCCCCAACCTTTAGGGCCAATCTGTGAGGCGGTAGTCCAGGTGGGTCTAATGAATTAAGAAATTCAGTTGGATAATTCACCACCTGATCTGGATCTGGGATTGTGTGAATGCTCGAATGGCAGCAGTTCTAGAAGCATTTCTTACATGTCGAATTGTTCTTTGCCCCTCAGCTTCGACAGCTCGAGTAGCAGCAGTTCTGGCAGCGTTCCTTTCTCATCTAGTTAACCGTTGCTCATTAGTTTCTGCTTACCTTGCATTAGCTGTACGAATAGCATTTTGTGTCAGTCTAATTTGAGTTTGATTTTGCGAAGCGTTTCTTCGTGCTTTCATGCGCTTGGCTGCAGTAGTAGCACGTCCGAGTGAACGATTTTGCTTTCTTGGCATTACTGTCAGGGTGTAGTTACAGGGGTTTGGCTAAGCTTTTTGAATAACAATGAAGTAATCAATTAAAAAGCAAGAATATTATACACATTAATGGAAATATAGCTAGAATAAATTAAATGTTTAAAAGTTTATAAGGGAGACCATGGGAATATGGTAAACAATTATAAGCAAGCTCGTAAAGTTAGGATTTATCTAAAAATAGACTACCAAAAAAACGTTCTAATGATAAAAATAAAAATTAACGTGCAGCTAGAAACCTACTCATTATGAACGTTAAAAACGTACACGCTAAGTTTAGCATAATTATAAATGAATCGAAAGAGGGTTATTACATTATTGTAAGTGCAATTTTCAGAATAAAACTGTCAAAATTTTAGGTTTCAAGTTTCTAAATATACGAGTTAGTAAGCATTATTTAAACGCTGATTAGATGATGATAAATACATAATTAAAAATTGGCTTTTTTTAATATGATTTTCACAAATGTAAATTTAAAGTAACAAAAATTCAAAATATACATGCATGAAGGCAATTTTACTGGTTGACAACTTTGATGCGAATGAGATTTACACTTACACCTACGCTTCGACGAATCCAGTCTGATTGAAGGATACATGACCAAAATCAGTCGATTTATTTATCATTTACCATAAAGCAATTATCGCTGTATCTTTATTCTTGTAATTAAACATGAAAATCTGTGCTTTGATTTTACTTCAATTTCCTTTTGTATTCTGTTTCTGCAAAACTTTGATAAAAAAATGGCTCAGCTTCAGGCTTGCAGCTATAATTCCATCTGTCATGTTGCTTGTGAAAGGAAATTGCACGTGCCTGAGGATCTTGGCATAAGTGATTCCACTGAGAAGCCAGAATCCTCTTAGTCTACTTTTCAATGAAATCTATTTTTTAGCTTTAGCTATTCTATTAATGTTTAAATCCATTCGCTTTGTTTTAATTTCACGAAATAAAATCCTTTTTGTCGTACGGACAGATTTCTGCCCGTATATTTATATTTTTGTATTTGCACACTGTAGAATCATATTCAACATAATATGTGATGCTTTCAGTTTTGGATTAACGCCTCAAATCGAGAGAAAAGAGGAGGGATAGATGACTTACTCTTATTTAACACATTGTTACAGAGCCACCAGTAATCATGTGAAATTGATGGGGGGCTTCATTTATAACTTTTTATTTGAAGTAGTGTGGAACATAAACGTCTTGATTATGACATTATTTTCCTTGGGTTACAAGTGCTATCCATTTTAATCGTTGCTGTTGTTGAAAGTCCTTAAGTGATGTGATTCTTGTTATTTGGTACAGTTCTTTAGTTGTGATTTTGTAGCACCAATTTATAAAGTACAAAGAAAGATGGTCCTCATTAAGATCTACACTCATCAATTGCATTTTTAATCATTGATCAGCTAAGAGTTTAATTATTCATGAATAAGTTTGGTCCCATGTATGAAATCCATAAGAAAGTCTCAATCTGATAGGATTATTTAAGAAAGATGACTTGAGTTTTTAGGTTAATGCTTTGTTTTGGTGCAATTTGGGGTGTTGGGTGAAACTGCCCCATAGGTTGTTTCCTTATATCCTATTCTAAATTTATTATAACTTATTCATACACTGAAGTATTTAATGTATTTAGTATTTACTAATTCTACGTCCTTGCTTTCATTCCAATTTCAGTTCATAGTTTCTGTTTTGTAAAGGTTTATCTTGAGTCTTTCTTTGTGGAACACGTTTAAAATTTCATCGGAGAAAAATTCATTTTGCTACAAAAACGTATCTATACGGAGGTATATGTATAGATACATACATACATACATACATATGAATAGACTAAACTAAATTATATAAGGTTAGATGGAAACAAAAAGAATATACGATTAAAATATGCTAGGACACCATCATGCATTAACAACATTGGTTTTCGTATTAGTAGGGGGACATCCACTAGCAGGCCTGGGGTGTGTTCGAAAAAAGTCCCTGTCGACAGCTCCTGTAAGACGTGCTGGGAGAACATAAATACCTACCTGACAGTCACCTACTACTCCACACATTAGCGTAAACTGATGCTGGTCTCTAACCTGTATAGTGCTATGGGGATTCCTATCCACTCCGAAACTTTAGTTGTCTAAATTTGCTATTTCATCTCTTCCAAATGTTGACTCTTCCGTAAACAAGACGGAACAGACAAAAAACGGACCTTCAATGTGTGCATTAAACAACCAGCAACAATTATCTTGTGTGTAGTGATCAGAGAGAAAAACACGAGACACGTTGTAAATGATACGCATACAGGAATTGTACTTAAATTATAATCTTGGCGGCACTATGAGATGTATGACATTCTAGGGCCACTTGACGTGTGCTGATATCTGGATTGTCTCCGACAGTTTGTAGAATGTGCTCTTCGTGGTCAGTTGATGGTGCCACGGATCCTGTCTCAGCAACGCAAAGACAAACAGTAGCTTCGGACTGGAAGTGGTAAGGTAGAAAAGAATCCATCACCCACAAGGCCTCGTAAATATGTTTGAACATTTTTGGTCTTGTAATGTTAGAGCCTGACTAGACAGGGTGAGGTCATTTCTGGGATGTTATAGAAGACATCGTAAACACACGAGTTGTGATTTGAACTTGAATCCACATGGAGAGTCCAATCGTTCAGCACGACTAGGTATAACTAAAGTCTGATTTGAGACGATGAAACTGTACGTATTTAGTTTTGGAGGTAGATAAATAGATATATGATAAATCAGGATAAGTAGAATGTTGAAATGAAACTATTTAGTATATATGCATACAATTACGTCTCTTGACGGCTTTGTATGTGCAAGAGAAGAAACGAAGCAATTCGTGAGATATTTATTCTTTTGAAATACAGTCAGAGAGAACAGAATATCAGTAACAATCTGTTGTCTTTGAAGAGAAGCAACCGGCAGAAGGATAAACAACATTTAAACTTGATTTTAATCTATTGTATTGGCTTTGTGTTGTCACTTGAAGAAATTAGTATATCGCCATTTTGGAATCAATGCTGAGGTAATGTGCTGTTGAGGATGTTTCCGAGATCCAGGTCTCCACTTTCTTCCATGTCAGTTTTGCAAAGCTTAAGCATCGTTGATTTAAGCTCATTGATGTCAAAGGCGACTGTTACTGACAAATAGTGAAGAACTGTCTTGTTTATCCAACTTATTCTTAAAACATTTTTGAAAGATTCTCGTACATCTGCTAATCTAACGTGAGCTACTGTTTTAAGTGATGATTTGGGTGCACAGTTGCTTTGAAAACGATGAGAGAACATAGAATATTTTCTTTTTCTTTTTCTTCTCTCTACTGTGTCCCTTCTGGAGATGGGTGATCATAGCTATGTACAATTTGCTGTCCTTCGTAGCCGCTATGAAAATATATTTTCCCATATATCCTAATCCCAGTTTACGCAAACTACTTAGGTGGGCTATGCTCTGCTTTCCATTCTCTCACTTGATTTCAATATGCCCTGTGAGTGTCAAATTTCTGAAGCCCTTTTTTCGGTATTATTGGAGTAGAACGTTAAATCATCTCTTTTTTATTCTACGTGTTCTTTTCTTGTCCATTTTCTCTAATTCTTCGTAAACAATTAAAGCACCAAAAGACAAAGATTCGAGAATAAGGCTCAGTCATGTAACTAAGATACGATCATAGAATGTTGTCTCGCATGCAAATTGTTCTGTCGAAAAGCCATCTCTGTTTTGACATGGAATAACCCGTGGTTTTATTTTCTGGGGGAGAGCATGAACTCTGAATAATCTGAATTTATAGAATTGGAGGGGAATGTTCAAATAACAAATGAATTGCGAGATTAATAAGTTGTTTGACTGTCATGCGAGACAATTCTTCTAACTCGAATCTGTCTTTCGCCATTTCTTCGTGCATTGAATACAGTTGACTGGTATTACGTTACTAGATATTCTTTAAGCCATCTAAAGAATAATCTGTAATGTCATCGGTCAGTATTCGTTCAGTCGCTCCCCGCCTTAACAAAGTTTACCTTTGCGTTGTTAATGAATATTTCCATGGTAATTGTTATTATGCACTGCCGTCTTTGATACCTCGATTTCATTAATTGCAACGTAATACGAGACTCCAACTAGGCCTGGTTAATTTTACAAGTGAAATTCCTACATATAAATATAGTTTTATTGTAATGATTTCTTTTCTCGGACTTCTTGTTTGTGAATCTCTCGTCCAACTTCTTACTTTCTTCAGTATCTGTCTATATTTCTTTGTGGAGGTATTATGTACATTATTCGGACTATTGTCCTCATCTTTGTCGCCATTGTTATCACAACGTTTCGGCCGTTGTACGGTCCGGCTTCCTTCAGGTATTTGGAATGTCGAACTGAACCCATTGCTGGTGATAATGTCGAGCCCATTGCTAAGCCCTCCTCCTGTCGATATATGTGTGATCCCATTCCGAAGAGTGACATGAACCGAAGAGTGTGAGTTCAATACCTGGTTACGGCGGTGGAGTACATGGAGAGGGGAATTAACAGGAGATAACTAACATGACTTTATTTCACTCACTGGGGTAGACGGTTCTAATTCCACGTGCCATGTCTAATGGTTGTCAGCTATCAGTTATCTCCTGTTAATTACCCTGACCAAGTTCTCCACTGCCTTAACTGGGTATTGAACTCCCACTCTTTGTGTCCCGTCACTGGATCTAACTAACGGCTTTATCCACTGTGCCATGTGTACTTTCTTGTCTAGTACGATCTGCAAAAGACTACATTCTATTTCAATCGTCAACTTCTATGTATTTGGATCCAGTTCTTTTTATTGTCTTTCTCATCAGTAAAATCTTCTTGGTTTCCTTCACACTCAGTAACCCTTTGCGTCTTGGTAGCTTTATGTCCTTATTTGGGGGTAATGATTTAAAAAATTACAAAAAAAAGGAAAAATCCAAGTAAAATACGTACTTTATATATAGAATGAATTTAGTTTTGAATACTTAGGCTATGGATAGAATAAATGAAAGAGAAATCTTCATTATTGATACAGACAGTCGGCACGTCAGGTGAGGACCCAAATCACGTCAGCCAGTAGTATCCTAAGCACAACATATTTAGTGCCCACCACGGAAATATTGGTGGAGATCATAACTCAATAGGTTACGTTTGAATTTAGTTCATATGGCTTTATGTTAACTCAAGGCAGTATAGCCCAGTCTGCTTTTATTTGTCAAGAAGGACTATATGGAGAATTGGACTCTTCATCTAATATATGGGTCTGTGATATATAAAAAAACATCTAACAGTAAGTCAAATATCAAAATCAATCTTCTAGGGGAAAATATACCGATGCAGTGAATAACTTTGAATGAGAATCCGACAGAATAATAAATATATAAACCAATTTTTGAAACTTGTCCTTTAACATGTTTCCCGGATGAATTGGCGCCCGAAAACCAATGGCTTTTTTGCAAAAGAAAAAAATGTACATTAAAAAGACAAAATCTGATACAGGTAAAACGCTTGAAGTGTTAATTAGTTTGATATTTGGGGTAAGCGTATATAGAGAATCTATAATTGATCACGTAACAAATAGGTAAACGATAAATCAGTATATTACGAAATTATTAATGCAGGAAAATGTAGACACATACTTGTACTAAATTGAAGATGTAGAAAATAAAATATCTGCTAATTTTGAAGATTTTACAATTCTAAATAAACACTAATTGGTTTAGAATTTTAAATTTGAACGGTTCCTTTCATTTCGGAAGATTATAAATTTGACATCGGATCATCCTATGAATAGATTTACCGAACATGTGGCCCTGACGAGGGTTTCGATGCGAAACTACTCGAAACCCGACTGAATTGGCATCAGTCGGGGATTCTACAACTAAGACGTTGGCGTACGGCAGGGATGAAGGTGAATACTTCATCGGAGTAAATTTGTTATGTTGGTGCGACTTCATGAGGGATGCTGGGAAATTATAATTTTAATTATTTTTTCTCAAGGAATGTAAACAACTGATTATATGAATAAAAAAGAGACATTTTGCAAAACATTACATCGAATGCGTTGGTTTCCCACCGTAACGAAACTGACCACAATATTGAAATAAAAAATGCTACTCTGATCAAAGGAGAAAAACAATCAACTATGACGAAAATATCTTGAAACTGAATTGATCGCAAGGTTATCGACAACAAATCTTCGCCCGGGGTCTTACATCATTTCACTATTCCTGGCAGATCTTCTATTATCACCGTGTGGGATATTTACTAAGAAAAGTGCTGCAAAGAAAAAAATAGAATCCAAATAGAATCGGATAGATTAAAAAAAAATCTCAGCATCCCGCCGTTTTGCCATGTGTAGTGTATGTAGTTCTTGATATATGAAAACTATATCGTTATCTCATATATATGTTCCTTTCATAATGTGTAACGTCATTTGTTTACATTTGGATACGCATCGAGCAGATATGAATGAAAGAGAAAATCATGGAGAATTGTGTTTAAAAACAGTAAAATTTGACCTTGCTAACCGGAACGCTCCTCTATGGCTCAATCGGTAAAGAGGACGCGTATTTTCTATGAAAATTTCTCGGACATTCAGGCCGGTAAATGTCGTTAATACTGTTTATTATAAACAGAGAATTTACTTAAATATTTGTAACTATAAAAAGAACGCATAGACATAAGAAATGTGTTAAAATAATTGTCGAACTTTGACCATTTCATTATATATATATATATATATATATATATATATATATATATATATATATATATATATATATATATATATATAAGTAAATTTCTTGTTGTACAAAACTTTATAATAGCAAGGAACAAGCGTAATTTCTAATTTAAATATAAATTACTAGATATATTCGGCCAAATTTAATAGCTAAAACCAACCGATTTCGTTTCAGCTTATCAGTTGTTTTTTTTTTTAATTAAAAAGACAAACGTGTAAATTAATTGATAAAATGATTAATATGGGTAAAAAATATTCAAGAAAAACTGGAGACCAATAATATTCAGACCCAGCAAATAATCCCTCTGTTTACAGAGAGAAGGCTTACGGTATCTGATACAGAGGGACTCTAGAACCTTGAGAAGATGTAATTATTATATCATCTCAAGGTTATAGAGTCTCATTAAGTTCATTTAGCGAAGTGATTTCGCCATTAATCACATTAACATTGCTATTTAATTCTTTGTATAAATTGATTCTTCATTATATAAAATATAAGCTGCACACTCTAACAAACACACACACACACACACACACACACACACACATATATATATATATATATATATATATATATATATATATATATATTGCGAATTTTATCTTTTTACCATTACTCAAAGATGTATCTGTGTATAAAAGCGTGTTTGCGTGAAGCATGATTTCCAGTGCAATCCCGGTTAAGAAGGAAAGCCTGACATCAAAATAATTGGCACTTTAGACACAATATTTCGCAAATTTGATTCCGTCCAATGCCAATGTTTCTCACTTGATCGATGTCTTGAAGAATGTTACCATTCGTTCAAGTGACCTTAATTAGATTCTATTGGCAAGGAAATGAAGTCTCACAGGAAAATTAGATTCACACACTTTTTTTCTTTCTTCAAGAGGAAATAGTTGTGGAAAACGAAAAGTTTTTCGCTCATTTCCTCACTAATATCCGAACAAACAACCATTTACGTATTTTGTTGTTTTTTTTTGGCGGGGGGGGGGGCATTTTTTTTTTTTTTTTGCATGGTTTATTTTCCGTCCGTCATCAGATTTGTGTCGTATGTTGGATACCTTCAAAAATATTTTTAATATTCCTTATATTGCGCGTTCTCGTATTTTCAGTTCTGCGTTTGGAATAGTTTACAATGACGTACCAAAGCTATTTATACAGTAGGAGATATAAAAGGAAGAACATATGAGTATAAAATTTAAGCATTCAAAAAATCTTCAAGAATATCCGATTTGGCAATGACTTAAATTCTGTAACTAAAACAAAAGAAAGTATAAATTTCCCGCCCTGAAAAAACATTAAGATGGCAGGGACACTGCATATACCGCAGCCATACCAGTAATGTATCTAGGGTCATATAGCCTAAAAGAAACCACCCCAATTCAGCTACTTTTAATTATAAATTACAGCTGTATTCGTTGCGTTCCCGTTCACAAAATAACCTTCGAAAAATGTATTAATATATCTCTTTGGAATTACGTTCACGTCACGTTGAAACACCGATTCCCGTACGATCACCGAAATTAAGCAACGTTTACACTGGTCTCAATGTAGATAGAAGACCGCTTGTGAATGCCATGTGCTGGAAACTTAAATCTACGGATAGTGTAATGGGTAATGGCTCGGGACTTTTAATAGGAGAGCCGAGTTCCAGTTCCAGTTTGCTTCATTATACACACTTACGCGCAAATATCCGCTCGAAATCTCTTGTCCCCCTGCTATCGTTAATTATTAAGACTTTTATCACTAAAATCATTATTATCGCAAGAAAAAATTGTATACAAAATATCTAGATGTTGACATTTAAAAAAATCCATAGAAGTTTATATGCCGGTAGAGAAAAACAAATATACATTTCTTATGATACCATCTGTGGATTAATGTGTAAATCAAATATTGGCACTGTAGCCTTGGTTGGCAAACAGTATAGGAAACAAACAAATCTAAAACCAAAGGCAGCTGACTGTAGTGTTAATATTTTTACGGGGTGCTATCGATCCCCTAAATATTTTTACGAGAGTCAAATGCAGCAAAACCAAGCTTGGTTACGCTGGGGTCATATGCGCTACAATGAAATGAAATGACAGTAAGGAGACAGAAGAATGTATTATGTTTTTAGTAATATTCATCTTATACAAGGCCCAAAAGCCACTCAAGGCTGTGGGTTAATGCTAGAGCCTGTTGCATGTACAGTAAGAGGTACTAAAACGATTTATGAGTATAGTGATTTTCCAAGCATAGCTTAGATGTGGCACAAGGCCGAAAGTAAGAGGCACACAGGGAAGATTGTACTCACTACCCAAGCTTGTTAACTATTAAACCGCCTTGAGGATCCCAGCAATTTCTGAACATTCGTTTTTATATCCTTCTGATTAAAAACATAACTCCTTTCGGAACACCCGTATTTCAAGAAATTAAAAGTCGTTTTCATCATGATGATCATGATCACGATCATCAGTTCCTTTGGTTTCAATCCTCGCGGACGCCTAAGGGCAGGCAGAAGAATCGGACACCCTCCTCCAGGATGATCTTTTGACGGTGGCTCTCAGGAGATCCGGCATTGTCATATCCATCCATTCGTTTTATGTTGTCTTGCGTTGCTGTCTCCGCCTCCGTCCGCCTTCGGTAGTGCCTAGCGTCATGGCCTTGCATGATGGCCTTTCAGAGGCAGTTATACCGTGTGACGTGGCCAAACCCTAACATCTTCCGTCGATTAATAGTGGTGAGGAATGTTTTCTGACGGTTCTCGAGATTTTGAACTTGCTCCGTACATCGTCAATGGTCTAGTGGTGCTAGTTGGAGATGCGGAGGAGCTTTCGCAAGCATTTCGTTTTTTATAAGTTTCTGATAAAGCATTATCTCTCTCCAAACTCTGTATTTTAAGTAATTAAAGTGTCGTTTTTATATCCTTCTCATTCGTTTTTATTTATCTCTGGTAAAATAAAATCCTTTCATTTAATTAAAACTTTAATTCAGATATGGTGAAATAAAGTGTCTTGGTTTAGTTTAGCCATGGTAAATTTGCAACAGCGACAGCAACAGCAACTATCATTATTATTATTATTATTATTATTATTATTATTATTATTATTATTATTATTATCTTTTATTTCTGGCGTTTACACATTTATTTCCAGGTCCCGCCCAGGGAGCTAACTTTAGAAATGGCACCATTACACTTTCCACTGACAAAAAAAGAAACATAGATAAAGCCCTTCGTAAAGTGTATGCTGTACATGTCAGAACATTTTTTTGTATTTCTTTGCGGCATGAGCTTCCAGGAATCTCATCAATTAGTCTACTAGAATCTTTTCCAACGAAACCTAGGGCTCCAACTACAACAGCGATTGTTGATGTTCCCATGTGCCACATCTTTTGAGATTTCTATTTCAAGGTCCTTGCATTTTGACAGCTTTTTGAATATCTTAAAAGATACATTGCAGTCTGCATGGACTGCTATATCAATAAGGAGGCACATTTTTTGTTGTGGACTCTGATAACAATGTCTGGGCAGTTGGCTTTGATTGTTCTGTCAGTGTGTATTGTGTAGTCCCATAGAATTGTAACAGGCCCTAACTCTATAACCGTGTCTGGGTGGTGTGCATACCAGTTTCTTTCAGTTTCCTTCCCGTAGAAGTTGCAAATTTTCCAGTGCAGATATTGGCCCAACCTGTGATTCCTGGTCGGTTGCATTTTTCTTTGTTATCTTTTTTAAGTATTTTGCAGCTTCAGCCAGTGTACCGTGTTGTACTTGTATTTCTGCGCCCATTTGAAACTGCATTTTGAATTTGTTGGCTTCCTTTATTACGGAGTAAAGGCGCTTACTACTTTCATGTTCCTTGACACATATAATCATCCAGTCTTCTGTAGTTTCCAAGTATCTTTGGAGGCCAATTGTTGTAGTTTTGTAGGACAGTTCTAGTTGAACTAATCCTCTGCCTCCTTCGGATCTGGGAACATACAACTTTGGGATGATGCATGTGGTATCAAGTGAAAAGCTTTCTCGTATTGGCGTCCATTCTCTTAATTTCAGCTATGGTCCAGTTAAGGACGTTAAAGCTGTATTGCACCACAGGGGCAGCCAAGGTGTTTATGGCTGATATTCTGTTTTTTTAGTTTAGCTAGGTATTTAGTACCAGACGTACATACGCCTGTACTACTCCTCTCTTACCTTCTCCTTCATTTGGGGGTGTTGTATGTCATCTCCTTCACTGATCCCTAGGTACTTTTGAGGCTTCGGCCGGTATATTGTGCTTTATCATCATCATCATCAACATCATTATTATTATTATTATTATTTATTATTATTATTATTATCATCATCGTTATCATCATCATCATCATCATCATCATCATCATCATCATCATTATTATTATTATTATTATTTTTATTATTATTATTATTATTATATTCTCAGTACCAGATATATTTCAAAATGCAGTATCGGATATTTTATAAATCCTTGATTTATTCTAAATCTTTTATTCTTTTAGAAACAAAGAATTGAAATAATTTTCATTTTTACATTTAAGACAACATTTTGGAAATTCTAATAATTAATATCGGATTTCACGGTAGCCATTAATCGTTTGATTATTCTAATACTAAAGAAAGCTGATGTTGTAATTTGAAGCCCACATATAGAATTTGAAGAATTACCGTATAATTCTGCATTTACTTAGAATTTGTATTACTTTTTCTGTTAAGACGGTGATTTCTTGTGGTCAGATTTGAAAATCTTAGCCCAGATGCTAGAATCTGAAATAAAATTAGATTTTTCCCACCCACAGGATTTCCTAATATGGTGAAAGTAAAATACTGGACACGTTCGATTCCTCACCATTCGATTTGTCAAGTGGAGTGAAAAGCTGAAAAAAAAATTACTTCAATATTTACACAGTACGATCGAATGTCTATGAGAGAAGCTTGAGGCGTTGATTCCGGGCTCAAAATATAAAAACAAACATTTATTTGACTTTAAAATACAAGTGGAACTCACCCTGCGTTGAAACCAGGAAACTATTTCTATTAACAGTATCTTAACATCAGCTTAACAAATTAAATGAAACAGACTATATGATATCGATCATGCTTACCTGGTTGCAGCATTTTCAGTTTTTAGTCATAAAATGTCGACACCCACTTGTTAGGCGGGTCAGAGCTTTGCGCAGGTTGCAGCAAATATAAAGCTGCTTTCCGTGTTTTTTTATTTTATTTTTTATTTTTTTATCTCCCATGCCCAAGGATGAAAGAAAATCTGGCCTGCTCGAGTGCCGGAAATTCGACGGGAGGAAAAGGCGTTTACGCGAAACAGGAAATAAATGGTAGCACACACTGGCACCATTATAATCAGAATAGCTTCATTCTCCAGGTAATGATTGTATAAATTTCTGAACACTTTTTGTTTTCATTGCAGTTATATATTAAAATCGTGTACAGAGCAGTTTTATAGTAAACACGTCATATATATTGTATATATATATATATTATGCAGACAAAGACAGTATTACATCTGCCATACCTGCAAGAATGACTGGTTACTCACAATCGTTTTCATAGATCCATTAATTTGTATCAGAAAGTATAACAACACATGTTTATTTTATATACCGACTTCAACAGCAAAATTGTTCAAATCGTGTATCAGTATAATTGTTCATCAAATAAAAAAAAATAATATCTAAAAAAACACTAAACTAATTGACTTTCTTTTCCCAGGTTTTTCCGAAAAAATGGTGAGCCATTTTGACACCATTTGTCGTAAGAATCACTGTAAAACCCTTTATGTTATTCAGCTAGTAAGAGGACAGGTTAAAGTCGACTTATGTCAACAGCACTGACTTCCCAAACGAGCAATGGTGAGAGAAAAAGTCATTCGGTCCTACAGTATTTATACCAAAATTTAAAATCAGGCTTATATCTCCAAAGTATATCCAAGAATGATCAAAAGAACGGGTATAAGCTTAAAAAAGAGGGAACAATAGAGAAAAACTGGACAAGCAGCTATACGAAAGCATGAAATCCTTGGTTGCAAACCACTATCCACTATCTATCTATCTATCTATCTATCTATCTATATATATATATATATATATATATATATATATATATGTATGTATATATATATATATATATATTTATATATATATATATTTATATATATATATATATATATATAAATATATACACATACATATATATATATATATATATATATATAAAAGTGAACATAGAAATCAACACTTAGAGACGACAGTCTGTTTCATGCTAGATGCAATCGTCAGGCCATCTAGCATCTAGTATGAAACAGACTGTCGCCTCTAAGTGTTGACTTCTATGTTCACCTTTATATTTACACACGCTCTATCTTTGATATTGAGCAATTTATCCCATAAATATAGCGCATCTTAAGACTATATTTCTTCATATATGTATATATATATACATCTATATCTATCTATCTATCTATCTATCTATCTATCTATCTATATATATATATATATTTGTTTATATATATATGTTTATATGCACATATGTGTATGTCTATGTGTATATGTTTGTATGTGTATATGTATGCATGAGTGTATGTGTTTGCCATCTCTATATGTGAACACGTATATGTAGGTGCGAGTAGATATAGATATGTTGTTGTGTAAGTGTGTATCTACGTATGTGTTTTGGGACATATAAATAGTAGGTGCTTACTAGATTAAATATTCGTTATTTTTTATATGTTTATGATAGATTTGTAACCAGTTGGTGATATTAATTGCTTTGTCAAATTGTTTGATTAAACATCGCTTCTCCTATAAATGGTCTTCGTTTTTAATTCTACCCCCACCACTTTTTTCTTCTTTGTTTCATCTTCTGGATTTTAAGTTTAGATCATATCGTATTTTATTGTGCGTAGTGTCACCACAAATGTATATACATGTTTCTGGTGTCTGTTTTTTTAATTTTAATTTATGTCAGCGAGTCGGTAGGGAATTATGCATTGAAAATAATTCGTATTTATCTGTATCTCACTCATTTAAACCGTTATTTAATTCCTCTGTTTAAAACTTCTCTCTGTTAAATTTAAATCCCCACATTCACCTTTAGGCCTTCCTGTTCTTCTTTCTTCTGTTACACCTCTCTCTCTAGAGCTTTCAGACCTTTCCCTGTCACACTTGTTTCCCGCTCTCACTAAAATTGTGTTTTTTCATACCCGAAGATATATTTTCCTATTTCCTTTTGAATTTGTAGGTCTGATGAATTGGATCGTGATTCCGATTCCAATGTAATAAATTATAACCATGGAATATTAGTGTTTGAGCCTTTTTTATTATATTATTATTATTATTATTATTATATATATATATATATATATATATATATATATATATGTGTGTGTGTGTGTGTGTGTGTGTGTGTGTGTGTGTTCAATTAATTTTACATATCTAAAATCATGCTGAAAATTTAAATATATTAGAAAAAAGCTACCTATATAATAAATTTGGCGATTTCATTTTAAAGGGTCCGTTGTTGTAATTATACTAAATTTCTTTGCAACATGCTTCAGCGTGTTGAAATCTTCACACTATTTATTATCGTTGAAATTATCGCTAACATTTCTGCTAAGATTTACAATCTCTACTTCTCGTTCAATTTCGCAAAGCAATCGATGATATTTGAATAAGCTGATTTGTATGGAAACATATTTTGACAAAAACATACTTCGCCGTTTAATAAATTATTTAATTTAATTTAGTTTTATAGTTCAATATTTTACCTTTTTAAAAGTAAATAATAAATTCTTACGATTTCTTACTCTTGAGCATGCAACATACAACTGGCGATGTGTAAATATTTCTTTCTGGTGCGATATTCCAACCCTTTCAAGCTTTTGGCCTTGTGATTTGATTACAGTTCTCGTAAATGCAGGGCAGACTGGAAATAGGATTCTTTATATAACAAATTATTAAAAAAATATGCAAAAAAAATATTACTTCTTTATTAAATAGGTATTTACTTTAATCATTAAATTATTTTATAAAATATTGGGAATATTTTTGTATGTTAAATAATAAAGATTTTAGTTTTTTCATAAAAAATAATTAAAATTTATTGTACTAAGATACGTACCCTAATAAATCCAAGTATCCTTTATACCTCCTTACCTGCTTGTACTTCACCCCAGAATTAGCTTTCGATCGGTCAATGTATGGCTAATTTAGAGGGTGCGACGGACGTAAGGGACGGACTAACGGAAGTAGCATGATTGTATATGTATGTAGCGCCATCTATCGCCGCTAAATAATTTGACAGCTCGCCGTCATGGCTAATTACTGCTCACGTTTTGAAACACTGTATTAGATTGTTTTGAGGTTCAGCTGATGAATGATTTTTTCGACACAATTTACTGTAACTTAAACTTGTAAACCTCCTTGCACAGTACAAGGCGAAAGTCTACAAGTACAGCAGCTGTGGGACCCTTGGGAAGTAGCTTTTTGGGAGGCATAGATGCTAGAAACACGTTAAGTCCGTTTTTGAATTGGAAGATTCTTCTTCTGCTAGATTTGTTGCCAGGAAAATTTAGGGAACCAAGTCTTTCCTACTACTGACCATTAAATGGAAAGAAACTATAGATTCATGCCATTTCAAAATGTTTTTATCAAATAAATGCGAGCACCTCCATGTAGATATTCGTTCCATAATAATAAACGATTTAATTGTAATTTCCTAATATAAGCCAAACAAATATTTTTCAGACATTATTACGCAAACTTTTATATTTGAGATTTAAATAGAAACAACGGGTGTATTATTCTTTCTTAGAGAGGCAAAAAAAATGATACATCATTATCCCAAACACCCCAGTTATTAAATAAAACCTTTTGTCCAAGAAAGCACGTAGCCTAAATTAAGGGCCGGGAAGATTTTTCTCGAATATTTCTTAAAAAGGGGATGATTAGGAAATGTATATTCTGGATGGATTACAAGCCCCAGGTTTATTAAATATTCGAACAAAAACTTTTTTCATTAAAAGCTCGAAACCCTAATTAATAGTTGGGAGGAGAGTTCCTGAATATTGACTGGAACACAATTATTTCGAACCAAGTATGTGATTAAATATTCAAATGAAAGGCTTTTCTTGGACTGCTCATCGCGGAACATTAAACGGTGGGAGGAAATCTCTTGAACGCTTAATAAAAGGGTGGTTACAATAAGGTTCTCCTGGGTGGATTCCGCCCCCAAATTTGATCGTCCTGGCCGACGCTATTTCAAACAAATTGGGATGGAAATATTTGTAACCACTGGCTACGCGTGAAAGTGATACGAAAAGATAAAATACGGTGGCCGGATAGTGATATTCAGAGAATACACCGCATGTGCAATCACTTATCTCACCTACAGGGTTGTCTTCTGAGTAGCGCTTTAAAGACCACATGTCGTGTTATATAGAAAAATCACATAAAAATTCAATTATATCATTAAAGTTTATTACACAGTAAAACGATGGATAACAATATAAATCTCAATAACATGCTGCATTGTAATACATCTTTTATTGTCTCTGGTGGCCTGATATATGACGCCTCATAACCATTTGCGTAGCTGCTCGACAGGCCTGGAAGACAGTCTATCTTCGTGGAGGAAAACCTTGATTTTAAACCCAAGATACCTTGCTGTTATATCCAAACACGGAAAAGGCTATTGAAAGTAAATCGAGACAGAATACACGGAAGGTGGTTGACTGTTTATACTGACATATTTCCGGGATCTACAGCAGCCAAGCCGATTCGAATATGTATTCATTTAGATCTGTCGGTACAGTCGGGAGTAGGATGTATTCTGAGAGACACCCGGCCTCTTATATAATATCGCTTTAGAGAGGTCACTCAAGCTTCACCAACAAAGGAGTGAATCTTGACCAAACATGGCCTTACATTTATCCTGCGAGAAAAAACGGATGGCTTCAAGTTACAATATATCCTAGTATTGAAAAGCGATTACGCGGCCCTGTGGGTGATGAATTATTTTTCACGCATGCCTTATCCCATAGAAGAAACCTTACTAACTCTCAATATTGCAGCCGCGTACGATACCAATATCGGACACCACTGGATAGTAAGCTCTGCTTACTCTTACACTATTCTTTGTAACGTTTCTGTTTAATATATCTTTCTTACCTCTAACCCGTGTTCCGTGTTTTCCTTCCGTGGCCCCTACTTCGGGTCCACATCAATATTTTTAATTTCGGGCATGCGCGTTGTTTGTGATTTTGTCAACTTCAATGTATAATAGGGTCAACTCTGAGAAAAAGGGCGCCATGACACAATTCACTGTAGCCAGAAGAGTGTTTGGGTATCAATCTGAAGACAATTCAGAGGATTCGGAAAGTGTTACATGCTATATCCAGTCAACAACATGGTGTTTGGAGGGATAGGAAATGATGGCGAGTTTATGTGTCAATGACCTCATACTCAACACAGAGGGATATATCACTTACCTTGAGGAGTTAGTTCTGCCCTAAGTCAAAAGGGTGGCTGCTGCAAGACCCTATGTCAGGTAACAGTACACGGTGCCATGCCACATAAGAAGGAATACGCAGTCATGACTGTCAGACAATTTCTGCGATCGCATAACGCCTTACATCTGACCACCTAACTCCCCAGACTGCAAGCCCCTTGATTCGTATATGTTAGGCGCAATTGAGCAAGAGACCAAAAAAACACTTCTTGTAACACCGAAGATGAACTGAAGGCAAGTATTTTATTGAATAAATGTATTCTTTAATACTTCAAAATATTTTTGTGCAATTTTAGTAAATATAGCTGTTAAAAAGAGATATCAGTGTTATTTTCATTTTTTAGGTAATTTAGACGACAATTTATCCATCAAACCCTATATGTATGCATGGCTAAAAGATACTATATACTGATAAGTATGAACTGAATCTCCCTTGTATTCAGAATCTAATCAGACATTTACAAGTCGTCGGCTTTTACCATGTGCTGCTATTTTCTTCAATGGATTCCCGCGTGCATTCTTCTCTGAATATTACAATATTAATTAATTTCTAAGTTCCATCCTTATCTATCCTTTCTATCGTTCTATTTTTCACTGCCTTTTACATACTTGTAAACTTATTTCACATACTTCTTTCAGTAAAACCCTAAAATGATTGGTTCTCAAATTGTGTACTTAGCAAAACATTCTTCAGTTCTGTGTCTCTGATGTCGCCTCGGTACCAAGTCAGTCCTTGGAGACGTGTCAGTCTTCTGCAAATTTATTGTTTGTAGTTATAGCTAGTTTATTTTTTCTGCATAACTATGACCTACAGGGATTATCTATTTTCAAAAATAAATATAACTTTTTGCTCATTTATTCTATCTGAACAAGTGCGCTTACTTCTACGACGCTCATTGAAATAAAACTGATTCAATTCAAAACGATTTACTTTTGTTTATGGATATCAAGTATGATCGTTATATATAGAGTTCTCTAGTTGATTAGTTATTGATTTTGACGTTTTCTGCTAATGTCCAGCTTTTGTCTCGACATTTATATGTGTACATCTTATAAATGATGTTTCTCCGATTGTCCTAATATTGTCTCGAAAATGGACGTAGTGTGTTGGATATAATGTTACTAGTGACATTGCAATCAACAAATATATCTATTCTAGATAACCCCAGGATGAATGGACAATATAATCCTGAAAGCAATGGCTTATTTGAAATCTAATATTGGATTTAAAGACAATTCATTGTAAGAGCGTCTTTGAATTAACGCGTTGTTGCAATTAGCAAAAGACCAGGTGAAAGTATCATTATGGAAATTATAATTGGAAAACCAGAATCTGCAGATGTGTTCTAATGGGACAAGATGACTATTGCACCTGCGACCAACCTGTGCGATATTTAGCTTAATCACGGGGCCGGAAAATGTTTTTTTGCGACAAGATAGTAAATGCTGAAGCTTTTATATAGCGGAGTGTGGGGAGAAAGAAAAATTTGGATGGGCTTCCTGACATTGTCGTAATTTGATTGGCCAAGGAATGCCTTTGAAGGAAAATATATTTGTCATCTTACAAGGTAGAGCAAAGATTGTCGTATATGAATAAAGAATGAAGTGACGAAAAATGGTTGCAAATTTAAAGAAAGGAATTACTCGGAGATCTATATAAAATGGAAACAAATACAACAGTCATATGTAGTATCATAAACAGACAGCTGAAAAATCTCTGCCGAAAGAGGGCTTTGTAAAATCACGCATATTATATTTTGAGATATAAGATGCACTAAAAATAAACAGAACAAGCGAATTAGAAATTGATGGTAAGAAAATTAAACAAGTGAAAAATGTACAAATCAAGGATGTGTTTTAACAGAGCATGGAAAATACAACACTGACAACCGAACAATCATTGTAATAGAAAAAGATGCCTTATAAAAGTTAAGCATCGTAATAAGGAACACAAAAATTTAATTTGAAACTAAGAAAATAGTACTAAAATGTTAGGTAATATCTGTATCCTATACAGCAGTGAATGAATACAGCACATAATTGAAGAAGAGACTTGAGGCAATAGTAATATATTTCTACAGAAGGACACTGGGAAAACCATGAACAGAAGTCGAGAGCAACAACGAAGTCTTGGATGAAATAGAACCAAAATCAACACTTATATATAGTATTAGAAACAGACAGTTGAAATTTTTAGGGCACATAATGAGAAAGAGGGTTTTGTAACCATGTAATTCACAGGGCATATTGGATGCTGGAGAAACATCGGAAAGTATCGCATAACTTACCACAATGGAATATTGCTGTCATATATAGTCTGGTGCTCCCGCTGTATGTCTCGAGGTCCTCGATAAAATCCAGAGACCAATATGCAATATGATAGGTCCTGGTTGCCATCTAGTCTACAATCGCTTTCCCACAGATGTACCGTAGCCTCCCTCTGTCTCGTCTACAAGTATTTTCATGGTAACTGTTCCGACGAGCTACTTTCGCTGGTTCCCAGACTGCATTAATTTAAGCGTGCTACCACTCTGGCATCTTGGTCCCACATTTCACTACCAAAACGGTTAAATGTAACGGTCTCTTCTACTTAGTTTCTTCTCTCGTATTTCCTGCTTGTTGAACTCCCTTCCTCTTCCTTCCTTCTCCGATGAATATAATCTTCAAATATTCAAGTGTAATGCCAATCGGCATCTGACTCCCTGAGCTTGTTCCCCTGTATCCTTTCCTCAAACATGCATCTTTACTCTTGTTCTCAATCCTCTGTAACCCCTTGCGTGCTAGTGGCACTTGGGGTGAATGGCTTAAAAAATGGTTGGCAGGATACAGACTAGGAGGGTAAGAAAAAGACAAACTTTACTAAGGGCTACAAAGGATAGGATGTTGTGAAGACCCATAATCGTCCATGTCCTGAACTCAAACTGCACATAGATTGATTGACCGATTTCTATTACGGTTTATCAATCAGTCTATTTAAAGTTAGAAGATATTATGATGCAGATCCTATTAATTGACCCATAGCTAGGGGAGACAAGTGGTAGGTTCGTAGATTTTTCATTTGTTTTTTTGCTTAAGTTAATAAAAGTAATACCACTAAAAATAAAAAAATAAATCTACTGTCCGATTTCCAACTACGAGCTGTTATCAAACTTATATGGTTTGACTAACGGGCTTCCTATTTTATCTGCCGTGTCCTTTCAGGACTTAGGTGATCATGGCCCTCTACATCTTCCTGTTCCTTTGTCTTTCTGTCATTTCGTCCAAACCCTGATCTACGTAAATATACACAAGCTCATCAAGAATGTCCCTCTTTCCCTCATTCTCTCATGTGAACATCAGTTTTTCTAAGCCTTCATTTCTCGTGACATTACACATACATTTCAACTGCCTCTTCCTAATGGTAAGTATAAGTTTCCTTTTTGTTTCCATTTTCTACAAAACCTTGTCGTTACTCACATATTCTGTTCATGCTATCCTCATCATCTTTCTGAAGAAGCACATTTCTGTTGCTTCGAAACGTTGTATCGATGATAACGTCAGTAATAACGAAGATGATTAGATTATTTGGAATATATTAAAGATTATACAGGGAATGACGCCTTTTGAGTTAACTTTTCACTTAATAATGAGACACTCATTTTTTTTAATACCGGATATATCCCAGAAACTGCCTGGAAGGTGTTAGAGTATTGAAAATATACTAGAAACATTTCACGGATTTCCTATTTGAAGTTTCAGATGAATCTTAATATTTAAGTTAAAAGATTAAGCTCGGAATGGGTTCTACAATAACGACTTGAAATTCCCCTAAGGGATCGCTATATATTTCAGGTTAACTACTTCAACAAGATATTACAATAACTACCAAAAATATGAATGCTAGTCGTTCTTTTAAGAAAGATGGAGTACTAATGAAAGACGTAACATTGGGACCTTTTTCGTTTTCAGTGAAATAAACGTTAAACGCATTTATCTTTCTTTCTTTATTTCCTTTCACAATGAAACAAAGTAGCTTCACTCATATATTTTCCCCGACTTTCCAAATTGGAACAGACCATAATGTATGGTGTATTGGTAGGAGACGTTGGCTACTTTTATTGTCTGTCTTATTCCCGTTGAAACACAGGTTAGCATCCGATATCCAATTAAAGCAATGTTTATTCGAGTCTCTACCTAGATGGATGGGTGGAACATTACGTGATGTACTATATATATTAGGTTGGTGCAAAAATAATGTCGTTTTTTGACGTTCAACTTCATGTGAGAAAATGACATTATTTTTGCACAAACGTAATATTAAACACATAACTGGGAAGAAAACTAGATGGGTTCATATTATTACCAAGTATTTTTCTCTTCAGAATCACCATATCTATAAGTTTACCATTCACTCATGCTTAGAATATATATATATATATATATATATATATATATATATATATATATATATATATATATATATATATATATATATATATATATATTGTCGTTGTTGGAATTATCTTTTTTGCAGCTTTATATTTCAGTTGCATCACTCTTAGCGTTGTGGGTGAAATAATTAGTATATTGGAGGGTTTTTTTCTATGTATATTTATTTTCAGTTAAGTATTGGGGTGTGCAGATTTATAGTGATCTTAAAAAGAATCCTATAATTATCCAGATTTTATTTTGTTGCGGTGGTGAGAATAGGATTTCATAAGAATTATCAGAAAAAAAACAAAAATAGAAATCAATAACCTTCTGTATTTCTAAGATGAGGTATTGCATCTAATTACACTATTTGCATAATTCAGGCTGTTGTCCTCAAATGTATTTCCATATTCATGATGTTTCTTCTGTTGTACGCCTCGGCCTTCTTCAGGTAATATACGTTTGAATTTTGAAACGAAACCTTTATTTAGTCCACGTGTGTAGATTGTACTAATTTCACGTGCCAGACAATTTTTCGATATAATATATAGTTTCAGTTAATTCACATTAGTAACTCAGCTCACCAATATCAGGGCAACAATGTAAATAGTATAAACGGAAAATTATAAACCTTACATTTGCATGAAATGGCTTAATGTTTTCCTTTGTATTCAAATAAATAAATATATAAACGTATATATATATATATATATATATATATATATATATATATATATATATATATATATATATATATATATATGTTAATGCATGATGTTTCATGAAATAATATGGACAAGTTTTGTCTATATATTTTAAGTAAGTTCCTTTCATATTGTCTGATAAGGTTAATAACATTATCATTGAAAGACGAAAGGAAACCACCATATTTATACATGTTTAAATCCAATCAAATCATGTATCAATATGGTGATTTCCTTTCGACTTTCAATGATAATGATATTAAGCTATTGCAGACAATATGAAAGGAACTTAGTTAAAATAAATAAATAAAACTTATCCATATTATTTAATGGAGCATGCATTAATGAAAAATTCCTGCTTAAATATATATATATATATATATACAATAGCTGGCCACTCGTATTCGAGGATACCCGGTTGTCGGCTAGCCAATCCTCCCTATTGCAGACGCTCGGTCAGGCACGTTTACGTTTTAGTTTACTCAACATCCACCTGTGGTTTATACTGCAACTATGCTGAACAGACCTTAGTTACAGTTTCTGGGAGATAGCGTGTTATATCACGTGATCAACAATTTGAACTAGACCAGCACGCTCAAGCCCTCGGCCACGCTGACTTGTGGCTTCATGCTAGCACAGCTATCCTTGAATAATAAGATCCTTATAATCCAGGTGTACTTTCAACAATTTCAAATTATCATCTTCAGGGAGAAATCTTTTCCATACTTTGGTAAAGACCAAGACGAAATAGCTGCAGTTAGAAAGATGTTTTTTTAATCATGCTATACATTGAGAGTTAAATATATGTTTTGGAGCGTGCGACGCTAGGTTTCTTGTTCAAATCAATCAAATGAGAATTTTGTTTGAATTTTGAAAATCAACGAAATTTTCTTGTTATATGTGTTAATCAAAGTAAAATTGACTTAAGCATAATCGAATTGGTACAGTAAAAATATCTTAGTAGATTTACACATAATTTAAAATTCTAGTTATTACTACTCTGCTGCGGATCTAATGTCGTAAATATATGTGTGTGTGTGCAGCTAATATATTATATCATAAAGAAATTTGAAATTGTTGAAAGAACTCGGCATGTATCTTCCATCTGACATCGACACGAATGTAAAGATCTTATTCAAGGAATTGATAGTAAGTTAATGTCTCATTATGTCTTGTTAGCGAAGTGATTTCGTCATTAATTACTTTAACATTGCTCTTTAATACATTGTATAAATTGTTTCTTTACACACACACACAAACACATATACATATATATATATACATGAAAATGCCACGGTCATCGAACAAAATTTCGGCTCTCGAGCAACATTGCACAACCGAGTTAACCCGAATGGAATAATTTCCGCCGTGTTGTATATATTCGTATAGTGTGGCTTGCTTTTCTTTTTCCAGTTTTATTGTATTGTGATTTTCTTTTCTCTACATTGATTCTTAGTTTCGGTTTACGAACATTTCGGGTTACGAACGGGCTTCAGGAACGAATTAAATTCATAAACAGAGGTTCCACTGTATATGTATGAGTTCTGAAAAAAAAATATTTTAAACAATATATTTTTATTAAGTAAGTTTCTTATGATCTCGTGGTTTGTATTCGTTTTTTATATATATTTAAATGTGGCTTGAGCAGCCGACGTAGCGTAATGGTTAACAAGCTTGTCTTGCTATATCAATTACTCCTGAGTTCGATCACCAGTAAATTCAGTGTACTTTGGGATTTGTGCCACATCTGAACCCCGATTAATAAATCACTATAATTCAATTTAGTTCTATCAGGCTCCTTTTCTGTTATACATAGATCTAAATATTTCGACTTCTTTTAGGATTATTTCTGGAAGCGGCCGTATTGAGTAAACAAAATAGTTCAGCGTCATATCTTAAAAAGTGTGATATTCTCTTAATTATTCCAAGGTTTCTTAAAAAGCCTTTGTTTTGATATATAATTCTAAAAAAGTAATTGTCCAGTAACTAAACATACTTGTCTGCATGTACCTTGACAACATCAACAACTTTGAAGTGACCTTTATCTTCAGCACTTGCAATGTTAGACATATTGGATTTAGAAAAAATCCATTAACCTCTGCTTTAGTTTTTTTGTAAAACTAGTTAATTATTTTCTTATAGAACCAAACTCTATTGTAAACTTCCCTCTTTCTATGTACCGTGTCCTTTCAGAACGTAGGCGGTCTGGCTCTCCACCTCCCTCTATCCCTTGAAGCTCTCAACAAGTTCCTTCCTTCTGCTTCATCTCCCAGACTACCTTCTGTCATCTACTTGTTTAATGACATTATGTCATGCGTTATTTTCCCTTGTTTCTCTTTCCCTCTGTTCGACCCATGAGTATCAGATTATTCAGGCTCTCCTTACCTTCAGGGGATGGACGATCATAGCCCTCCAAAAATCTTCTCCGTTGTAGCTCTGAGCTTCGCTGCCAGTCCTGGCGTCCGTTTAAACAAATCTGATTAGATAAGTAACTCGCTGTTTTCCTTACGTTGGATCTCTGTGTCATGCCAGACATTTTTTTCTTGTCGGAATCCATCTTGCACATGTATATATCTACCATTCATCACTGAATACTGTTGCATATTTGATCTGGCTCTCCGGATGTACATCCTCGACAAAATCTAAAGAAGGATTCTGTAATATAATCGATTCTGACCAGGCATCTCGACTTCAGTCACATTTTTTACCAACGTAACGCGGTTTCCCTCTGTCTTTTCTACAAATATTTTCATGGCAACTGCTCTGGCGAGTGTCCGGAATACATGCATTTAAGCGTGCAGCTGGACTGGCATCTAAGCGCTATCGTTTTACTGTTGAAATAGCTAGATGCAACCGACCACTTCTACTCTAAATGTTTGTTTTCTCACACTTCCCACCTGTGGAACACTGTTCCGTTTATTGCTTCCCAAATAACTACTATCTTTAAAAGTTTAAATGCAAATTCAGTCCCCAACTTCTGTCTTCCTGAACCCCATTCATCTTATGTCCTTTCCTCAATCCTTCCTATTCTGAATCTTCTTTCACACTTGCACACCCAGCATCCCCCATGCATAGTAATGTCATTACCTCCTAGCTTGGAGTGAAATCATTTTTAAAAAATCTTGCTATTAAAATATGCTGGCGGTATCATGTCTTTCAAGCCTTATTTACTTATTATGTGTAAGTAACCGGTCTATTTTTTTTTAAATTTCCTTTTGTGACATTCGTGAAGCCTGTTCTTATTTTCTTCTTCATGTATCTCCACAATGTTTATGTTGTGGATTCCGGGATAAAATCCGATATCAATAAATAACAAACGCCAGGAATAGATAAGGAAAATAAATGTATTAAGGTAATAATACAAACTGGTAATACGGGTTAGTAGATCCAGGAAATGCGGGTTAGTAGTATTAATATATATACAGTCTTGGTATTTAAGTATCGCGGTATGACTCCTTACTGAGTCTAGGTGCTGTGACGGTGACTCTTGTGTTACCCTCCTCTATTACTACTCTCCGGGTATTCACTGGCGGTAGTATATGTATACCTCGGTTGAGTCCATTTTTGCGAAAAAGGGGAGACCCCTTAAGAGTTTATAATTTATTTGACCCCTGTTAAGCTTTTAGCATTGTCTAGAAAGAAATTGATTTATTGATTCTTCTTTTACATGCTGTGGGTGGTCAAGGTTCTCCCCATCTTCCTATATATTGCAGCTTTGAGCAATGTTTGTCTTTTTATCACCCCTTTCCTCTCTGTTTTACTATCCATTTACACAAGTTTTTTTTTTTCCTATGGCAAACCTGCCTTGAAAATGTCCTGTGCGTATCAAATTAACATGGTCTAAAGTTTCTTTTTATTACCTTCTTCAAGCCATTGTGATCATGTTCTTATTGCCCAAATGTTTATCATTAATATTGGGATTGCTCTGTGATATCTGTTCGACTTGTTCGCGTGGTGAAAAGGAATAGATTCATGTTATTTATATGAATATCCTTGCAGAAATGAAAAGACAATTATCAGACATCTTAAAATTATTTTCTATAAAATCCAAAAAAATCCTTGAGATCTCGAACTGCCGGTTATATTAAATATGTCTAAGAGAAACAGATATAAGCTGAAATTACATTGTGTATTTAACAAGTATTAAGATAATGTTCGATTTTAGAATAAACGTTTTGTGTCTTATTATATTCTTATAATAATGGCACAAAGACATATTACTCACTCGTATTAATTTTAATGTCCTACTCATTAATTTTAAATCAATCTCTTTCAGTATTTAACTTAAAACTTTATGTACCTCTCATCTTGAATATGTACAAAAAGAAGAGATGAGTTTACGGTTTTATGAACACGAATGGAAAGCCATAAGTTTCATGACATTGTAATCAGCTTAGTTTAGTTTTCATCGAGGACACCAGTGAAGAGAGAACTTATAATCTATATGCAAATTTCCGTTCCCAAACAGGAAACATTCGGCCTTCATTGACCAAACAATTATTGTCATTATTGGTTGAAACTCATAATATATTTCTTTTAAATTAGTTTTTAAGGTAATTACACTCAACTGTTAAGTAGTACCAATACTTATCTTTGGTATCAGATGCGGGACAATCTCCGCACAAGGTACTTGATGTAACAGAAATTAGGTTCTACAGAAGGATGCTTAGGATACCATGTGAGTAACAATTAAGTTTTAGAGAATATGGAAACGAAGTGGACACTTATCCTTAAGATCAGAATGATACGGTTGAAATTTCTATGGTATATAATGAGCAAAGGGGGCTTGGAAAATTTGTAGGAAATAAATTGTAGGAAAGAGGAAAACAAAGCCTCACCTAGCTCGAATAAATGGATGGCGGAACAATGTTCATCAGAGATCACAAAAAGAGAAAATCTATTAAGAGCTACAAAAAAACAAGACATCGTGGAGAGTCATAATCGCCAACGTCATGAACAGATACAGTATATAGCAGGAGAAGAAGTCTTCTGACATCCATATATGTTATATAACACTTGATAGTATGAAAAGTTAAATGATTGTTTATATCATTATTTTTTCTTTTAGTCGTATGTGTTGCTAATTTTTGCTGTTAGTGATCTTGGATCTATTCAAGTTGCGCGTTATTTATTAAAATTGGTGAATTTGTTTGTTCAGTTTGTAGCTTCTGATGACAAGTCGGCCTCACGTTTTTGCCTACCACCGTATTTGTTTTGGATATGTTCCGGTACATGTAAATGTTTTCACACATTCTTTTACATCTGAGCTTATAAAGGCGAAAAGCAGAATAAAAGAAAAGATGAAAACATAATGTTTCAAATCTACCTTAAGTGTACCTACAACTATATCAGCAGCTATCAGCCTTTTTGAATCGTTAAAGATGTTGTTTATTAGAATATCCGACGATGAGGGTATTGCCAATTCCAACATCACGTCTTTTCTCCATCAGGGAAGCACAAGAGAAATCATATCCCAAGTGTGTGATGAAATCACTGCCAAAACGAAGTTTCTCTAACATACAAATTAAAAGGGTTTTTGGCTAACGGATGAGAAAAGGGAAAATAAAATCTTTTCTCCAGAATATTATGAATGACGCAAAAAAGGCTCTTAGTCCAGTGTGATATTTGAAAGAAATATATAGTTGTTTTTTTTTATATCAACGAATACTCGTTGTCACTTTTTGTAATTCTCGTTGTAACAGAGACTTTGTAATCCAAAAAGCAACTATAGTACGCCGTTGAACAATGTTAGTGTCAGATGCCTTCGAATATCACTCGCGCTAATAGTACTTGCACGATAATACTCGCTCGAATAGTAAACCGTATAGTGATCTGAAGAGAGAAATAGTATAGCGAATATAGTAGGGAATAGCCGTCCGTGTAGTAATAGAGGGTAGAGTAGTAATAGGCATCAGTATAGTAATAGAGGATAGACTAGAAATGGAGATCCGAATAGTAATAGACGATAGAATAGAAATAGCGCTCCGAATAGTAATAGAGGATAGTCTAGAAATGGCCATCCGAATAGTAATATAGTATAGACTAGAAATGCAGATCATTTAGACGTCACGCGACTTCCAGCTATTGCGTTTCTCCCATGGTCACGGGATTCAATAATGGTATCGTCTGTGTTTGCTCACTGGCGATCTATGTTCAAACTCAAGTGTCGGCAGCGACACTTTATTCCTATATAACATTGTTAAATGATAAAAACATAATAACACAAAATAAAATTTTACAAAACAGGCTTGCATTTTGCATTACTTTGTGTGCCACACAATAAGGCAAGATAAAAAATATTCTATTTATAATTGTATTATTCTCATAATAGAAATAGAAAATGCCATCATCACATTCGTCACCGTGTTTCTGGTTTGTTTAGAATACTGTTCACTTGTACATAGTGCAGGAGAAATATCTCTTTTACATAGGTAAGACTTTATCGAGATGAAGATACCATTGCCAATTATTTCTTACCATTATGCAGTCTCTGTTAGGTTTTTGTGACGTTCCTTGTATTTCAGCTTCATGGTATTTTCATAAAAATATAAGATTCAGGATATTTTTGACAAGCACTCAGAAACAACAAAAAAAGATATTAGAATATATATAGGTGTATATATATATATATATAAATTAGTAGAAACTTGTCGTTTCACCTTTCTGTTTTTCTTTTCTTTCAGCTTTCAATGTTTCTTCTTTTTCCTCCAAGTTACTTCCTCTTCGTTATCGTTGACGGCGCCGTCAGCTTTTCGTTATCCTTCCCCCCCCCCTTTTTGTAGTCGGAGAAGTCGCCGGTGTCGTCGTTCTGAATAACGAACTTCTTTTGCATCTAAGTTCAGATTGAAGTCATCAGCCGAATTTTACCTTGTGAAAACTAAATCATTTCTGCTGATGCAAACCAACCCCCACCCGCCCCGGGCAACTGTCAGTGACTTTTTCCTGTGAAAGCCATCTGCTTGTCTGAAAAGCCAGAATTCTTAAACAGCAATAAATTGGTTGTCAGTCGAATTAGAAATGTTATACCACGTGATCGAAACTAATGTTTTCTTATTGGTTACAAAATCAAAAATGTACCTCGTTAACTACGCTTGTTTGCAAACTTTATTTAGACGTGTTTAAAGACCATAAGGTCTATTTTTTTACAAATTTGAAAACCACCTTTTAAGCATGTATCCTTCATAAAACTTTTGGCTTCAACTTGAAAACCACGTTTTAAGCATGTACCCTTTATAAAACTGTTGGCTTCATTTTGGCGGTATTCATTCAACACAAATTTAAGTCTCACATATACAATTGTTACATATCATTTTATTTAACCCTTTGTTTACAAAACCTCTGGCTTCATTATAGCATTTTCTTACTTAAAGAGTATATGTTAGTAACTTTCTTTTAATGATAAATGTTTTTAATCATTACCCTCAAAAACGGGTAATAAGCAAACCTACTTTATTGCATTATTTTCTTTATTTCCTCTTTTATAAATAATCTTACATCTCCTTATTATATATTGTTTTTTTTTTATATGCATAAATATTTTTCTTCTAACATTGCACGTGATTTAGCCTGAACATTCGTAGCAGCCGTAACATCAAAATCAGATCCAATTTTTGATACGTAAATGAAACAATTTCAGGTTTTCTGCTATAATATATTTTGGCAATAACGAAACGATGGAGTTTATTTCAGAAAGCAGATCATGCGACAAATTAGGAGGCTCAGTGCAAATCACAAGAAGTTATTATCATCATAGGGGACATGAATGCCAAAGTATTGAGGGAGAAGGTAGGGGAGATAACTGGCAAATTCGGACTAGGAAACCACAACGAACGCGGAGAAAATTGATGCGCGGACAATGACCAGGTAATGATCAACACCTGGTTCCAAGAACATCCAAGACGATTATAGACATGGAGATTCCCCGGAGGAGAAACTTGAAACCAAATTGACTACATATTGGTGCGTAATTAAGCATGTATCCTTTTCTATGCATGTAAACAAAAGATTCAGTTGTTTAATGCAAAACCTACCCAAGTTACGACTGCGGAAGGGCTGACCCCACTTTTATATATAAACCAAGTGTGAAACTACGGAAACTGCAGAAGCCTAACGCAGCTCCCGAATAGCAAAACAACAAAATCCTGAACGACCCGAACCAGAAGGAACCATATATGGACAGTATGAAAAGAAGATACGAAGGGAAAAAATGGAAGTGGAAACTCGAAAAGGAACAAAGGGAATGTTTTGTGACATCAGCAAACGACATAATCCCAAAGGAGTATGGAAGAAGACGAAAAAAACGGATGGATCACAGATGAGAATCCCGCATGATACAAAGGGGACATAAAACAATGATAAAACATGGAAAGGAATAGAAAAATGACACAATGAAATAAGGCCAAAATTCAGGCAGTGTTAAGAAGAATGGTTCAACAAAAAATGTGCAGAAATACAGAGAATTAAAGGAGATATACATAAAGAAATAAGGGAACTAACAGGACAGAAGACATGCTCGCCAACAGGCTGCATAAAATCTAAGGAGAGGATATATTGGAGGTCTCTTCCACGACGAAAGAGAACAATCAGCTTTACACAGACATACCGACGGTCCGGAATCACTAAAAACCGAAGTGGAATTTGCCCTGCCCAAATTGAACAGAAAGGAAGTGGAAGGGCCAGACGGAACTGTAATATAGATGCCGACATCCTTAAATGGTTTCGTAGTAGAAAAGATTACAGAAATAATAAATGGAATCTACAACAGTGGTGATATACTGGAAGATCTAAGCAGATCCATTTCCAGAGCACTGCCTAAGAAACCAGGCACAAAAGAATCGTGGTGGGACTTCCACTTCTTTCAGAATCGCCTCGCTGTATAGGTTGAATAAGTCCGGTAAGAATGCACATCCCTGCCTTACATCTTACGAATGTGAACTCAACCTAATGAGCTACATAACAACACACATCATCTGAATTCTGACGAATAGAGCGCGCAGTGGAATCAGCCCACAGATAGGACAAGAACAGTGCGGGTTCATTAAAGACACTGGAACAAGGAACGGGTTATTTATGCTCAGAATGTTATCAGAAAGAGAAATACAAATGCAGAAGAAGGTGTACCTGCGTTTCACAGACTACGCATTCGACAAAGTATGCTACAAAAATGTGTTAGTGCTGCTCAAGAACCTTGATATATTCGGGAAAGATATCAGAATAATCCAAAATCTCTCCTGGCATAAACAGCCTTCATACGAATAAAAATTAGTTCAGCAGATATACAAAAATAGAAATAGGGATAAGGCAAGGATGTGCCTTCTCCCCGGACTTATTCAATCTTTACAGCGAGGCGATTCTGAGAGAAATGGAAGCCCGATCACGATTCGTCATTGGTGGTAACTGTTATGGGACCTTACCTATAACGACAGAGTGAACTCTTTCTGGCGCTATAAATGCTGCGCCTCTCAAGAGAGAGGGACGAGACGGAATCGAGTCGTGAGCAGTCTCTGACTGTGCGCGACTTCTGTCGAACTCTCTGCTTTGGTAAAGAGGAACCCGGACGAGGCTTTGCCGAAGGGTAAAGTTTCGTCCGGGGAGGTAGACAGTCCCTGAACCCGTCTATACGTGTTCTAAATGGACATATTTTTGGCCGAGCCTACATTACGCCGGCCTTGTGCCACATGCGACCCACGTGGGAGGGTTGTTAAATATCGAGACGGAATCGAGTCGAGCCAATAGTAGTTCACTCCAAACCAGACTGACAGTCATACTAACACCTTTCACATCTTGTATTATTATTCTGTTGTAATATATCTTTGTTATTTCTACTCCTGTGTTCGTGTTGTTCTTCTTTGGTCCTAACCTTGGACCATAACAGTGGCGACGAGGATATTGGACCATAACAGTAACAATCTTAACAATATAACATATGCAGATGATACAGTGCTGATATCTGACACGGAAAGAAAACTACAGGAGATAGCGAAGGAGAACAAGAAAAAGGGACTAAGCATAATCTACAAGAAGACTATGTATGATCATCAGCAAAAAGATAAACCCCAAAAAATATAACATGAAAATCAAGGTGGTACAGAAATTTAAATATCTGGTAAGTTTTCTGACAGAGGAGAGAAAGTGCTTTTGGGATGGCCAAAGACATATTTCAAAAGCTAAGCCGGGTATTGCGAGACAAGAAAGTTTCGCCGAAAACAAAAAAAAAAGAGTACTGAAATTTAAAGTTCACTTGAGTTTGAACACAGGCCGCCAGTGAGAAAACAAAGGCGATCCTATAATAGATCCCGTGATCATAGAGGAAACACATAAGTAGGAAGTCGCGTGACGTCAAACTGATCTCTATTTCTACACTGTCCTCTATTGCTATACGGACTACTATTCTGTATTCTATTCACTATACTATTTCTCTATTCGGATCACTATTCGTTGGATACTATTCGAGCATGTATTATCGAAGAGGTACTATTAGTGAGAGTGATATTCGAAAGCGTCAGACACCAGCATTGTTCAACAGTGTTACTATAGTTTGTATCTGATATCTGATATATGTCATTCTTTATGGCAGCGAATGCTGGACAATCTCCTCAAGGAGAAGAGACGTCAGTTGACGGAAACGTAGTTCTACAGTACAGAAGGATGCTAAGGATAGCATGGGCTGAACATGGGAGCAATGATGAGGCTTTGGAGATAATTGAAACTTGACATGTTAGAAAGAAAGACTGAACCCTTATTAATTCCAGCCATCTCTTTCTATTTGTAAATATAATTGTCTTTTTGTGTTCACTTTCCTTAAACCTTTTTCGTTTATTACGTATTAATTTAATTACATCCTTAGCACCCTTTTGTAATCATTTCACCCCAAGCAAGGCAATAATACCAATAAGACGCAAAGGTGTTACTGTGAGTTAAAGAGAACGAGAAATATTTAGGGAGGAAAACGGACAATAAAAAAAACAGCATTCAGGAAGATAGAAAATTGTGATTGACGTTTCGTTAAATTTTTAAAAGATTTTACATGACAGGGAAGCAAGAGGCTGAAAGAAAGTTTCACAGGCGAAAATTGCGAGTAAAGAATATATCAGAGTAAAACGTTCGGCTACATCTGCCAAATTCAGTAAAACGACGAGACGTGTAGCCAAAAGAATACACGCAGTCGAGGTATCAATGAAGTAAGCTAATTAGAAGCCACATGAAAATACTTATAGAAAAGACTGGGGGAATCCAAGTCACATCGCTAGGAAAATGACTGATGTCTAAATGCAAGTTCTTTAAAACAATATATTCGTTGACTTCAGTGTCCTCTTCATCCATAAAGAAATTTTCCATCATTCGCTGGCACATAGGAGGATCGATATTACGTTAGGGTTCAGGATTCTTTTTCTGGTTTGTAAATAAAATTTCCTCTCTAAATACTTCGTTTGCTTTTGGAAGTCTTCTGCCTTTAATTAAATACACCTTCAGGTTTCTTTCCAACGCGTTCCTTTGTCTGTTATACCAGTTGGCATATAGCTGAATTTATGACGTCACCATTTCGAAGATTTACCTTTTGCTGGCGATTATGCATCTCTGTCTTCTTATAATTGATGCTTCACTCTTTCTTCTTGCTTTCTTTAACTGTACGTACGATAAAATACTGCAATTTACTTTCTATGTCTGCCACCTACACAGTGTAATTTGCGTATCATATGTCGTTAAGTGTGTGTCCGCTGATAATAAATCTTGGCAGTTCTTCTGGCTCTTTTCAAAATTATCTCGCTGTGTTGCCTTAATAAATGCGAAGAGAAAACGTATTCATGTCTTAGGCCAAATGATGAAAAGGTATGTGGCTATTTCACACTTATACTTCTGAAGTTATATTATTGAACATGATGAAAGCAAACGATTCGCTGGTTCATTCCTCATCCTCGTGGTCGTCCTCCTCCTTATTCATCTTCTTCTGTGTGTCGTGTGCTTTCAGAACGTGGGCGATCGTGGCTCTTCACTATTTCCTATCTGTTGTAGTTTTCAGTAATGTATGCCTTTTTCGCTATGGCCTCAACTCCCTCTTTTGCCATTCTTGTTGCTCACCTCTTCAGAGGTAAACTGTGTATGCCATCCCAGTAGTAATGAAACACCCACATTACCTTCCTATTCTATTGGTGGCATCGAAGTTTATTTTCTTAAAACTTCATTTCTCACATGTTCCATACATGCGATTCTCAGAATTATTCGGCAGAACCAAAAGGAACTCGTATCGGTGGTTAGCTGGAAAATGAAATGACTTGCTAATTTTAACGCAACCAAAACAAAACTGCTTTCATTTAAACATCATAGAGTTTCTTTTTCTCACTTCTATCAGCATGGCTGATGCTGGACTTTAGGAGAGCAATACACTGACACACTTTTAACCACTGACTTGAAGTGGAGCGACTAGTAAACCAATATCCAAGGAAAGATGGATCGCTGTGTCGTATCAAAAATCTTTTCTCGTCAGAATCCTTCTTGTACATTTACAAATTTTCCATTCTTCCGTGAATTACATGTTGCTGTTATAAATGGCCTGGTGCTCCTGTTATGCATGTTGAGATTCTTGACAAAATCCGAAGAAGCATCTTTAATGCAACTGATACTGAACAAGCATCTCGACTTCAACATTTTCTCACCGACCCAACATGGCTTCCCTCTGTCTTTTCTATAAATATCCATGGTAACTGCTCTGATGAGATTTTCATCCGGGTGCTCCGACGACATGAATTTAAGCGGAAGACTCGATGTGCATCTAGGTCCAATATGTTTACTGTTGAAATAGCTAAATGTAACCGCTAATTCCACTTAAATAGTTTTTTTTTCGAACCTCTCCACTCAAGAGTTTTCCTTTCTCGCACTTCGCACCTGTGGAACTCTTTTCCCTTTACTTGCTCCCCTGATGACTACTATCTCAAAAAAAGATCTTCTGTCTTCTTTAATCCCCTTCATCTTTTGTCTTTTCGTCAATCCTTCCTATTCTCACTATTTTTCTGCAACCCCCCTACGTACAAGGCGCATTCTCACCTTGCTTGCGGTGAGATGATTAAAAAGAAGAAAATTACAACCGCATTTCTATTGCTAACTTTATTTTTCAACTGCGAGAAAAATCTCCAACACTCACTGTGATCGATATTACACAGCAAGACATGAACGTTTTAATATTTTTTTTTTTGCTTTATTTTTCATGAAATTTAGCCGTTTTTTAATTTTGAAAGGCACCTTTCGCTATTACACTGTACGATCGACACGGACTTAAATTCACAATGAAGAGAGAGCAGGTGAAAAGAAACAAGACTAAATGGATTACTTACTGATACACAAAAAACAGGAACGATTCTGTATTTAAAAGTCTTAATGGAAACTTGACTGTCACATATACTCTCTTGAACGATGCTAACCTTTTCTTTCATAAGAAAACTTTGTGAACTAATATCCTGTCAGTTTTACATAACTCTTCTTTCGCATCATTGATTTTATTTTCCCGAAGTATCACGCAAATGTTGTCGGCATTTGTCATCTACCTCGCTGTTTTTTTTTTCTAGTCGCGGCAAAGCCAAGACATGCGATAATCGTTCTAAGAATTCCTTATAAAACCCTTTGAATTTCTGTCTCAGTTTTCACTATATAAAATGGAACGAAGATAAGACGTTCTCAGCGAGTAATACTCACAAAGTTCGTTGCGAGTCGTCGCGAGACTAAAAACATCAGCTGGAGTTCAGGAAACACTCACTTCTCAAAATATCATCACCATGCATATTTTTAATCAGTATCTTCCCATAATAATGTCGTAAAGCCACTGAGACACAAGGGGGTTGCATGCTGTAGAAGAAGTAGGAAGAGAAACATTGATAATTTAGAGGGAAGTGGATACAGTAATCCGGAGGGCATTAGTCAGCATTTGTCATCTACCTCCCTGCGTTTTCTAGTCTCGGAAAAGCCAAGACAGGAGATAATCGTTCTAAGAAATCTTTATAAAACCCTTTGAGTTTCAGTCTTAGTTTTCACTATATGAAACGGAACGATGATGAGACGTTCTCCGCGAGTAATAATCACAAATTTCGAGAATAAAAACATCAACTGAATTTCGGAAAATACTCACTTCTTAAAATATCATGTCAATGAATTTTTTAATCGCTATCCGCCCATGCAAGGCCGTAAAGCCACTAAGACACAAGGCGGTTACAGGGTTTGGAAAAATTATGAACAGAAACATTGATAATGACCGGAAAAAGGGTACAGTATTCCGGAGAAAATTACATAGCGATTGACATTGCATTTAAATGTTTGCAGATAATTTTTTTTCTGGAAAGCACGTAGGGAGTTCTAAAAGTACAAGAAAATAAACTATTTGCATAGAATTTACGGCTACATCTACCTAGATCAACTGCAAATTGATGAGATCTCGACAACGGTCTAGAACTGCGCTTGAATTCAAAGATTCTAGTTACCACAGAGTAGAGCTCATCTGAACAAGTACCATGTAAGTGGTTATAGAAAAGGCACACATAGGCAAACTTACGGTAGTGGAAAAAGAGACAGAAACTGAGGTATCCAGATCAGCCCCAGTAATATTGCTGATTCTTCTTTAGATTTTATCAAGGAGCTCAAGCCATATAGAAAGGGCACCAGACCATATGTGGCAGCGATAGTCTCAGCATGGACGAATGGTAGACTTATAGATATCTAGGATAGATTATGATTTTGAAATATATTAAAAAAGAACGAAATATTTTTTTATTTTTTTGCTTTTCATTAGATTTATTACTAGCGTGTTTTAAAGTAGATTTTATTGCTGGAGAAATTCATAATATTTCACCAACAATAAAGTAATCGGGACATTATTATATCTCCTGGTGTTCATAGGTTTACGACGTGGTAGCAACCGCTTGTGCAAGGGACATGTTGCACGTTATTACAGACGACGTGTAGGGAGGAATATTTCATAATGTCACTCCGAGCCGATAACCATTACACCAAAAATACCGTTTCTTTTGACCGACAACTGACTGTGTCACAAATCATTCTATGTGTCACATTCCTGCAAGAAACATACGATTAGTGATGGTTCTAATCTCCTATCAATAAATGCTGAAACATTCTCTTCCCAAAAGAATAGACACATCCTGATGTATGGTGTGTTTTCCTAACTGACGGAAAATTAATAATTCTTAATCGTATTCCCATGTTTTTGTTCTTTTTTGCCATGTAATGAAAAGTTATAACCGCTTGACTGTATCCAATTAGTCCAGGAACACTGTTTCTAGATTTTGAAATATTTGCTTTATTATTGTTTTATAGATTCTTTGCTTTTGACATATATATATATATATATATATATATATATATATATATATATATATATATATATATATATATATATGGATAGATAGATAGAGAGAGAGAGAGAGAGAGAGAGAGAGCAATCCCACTTTTATACAAGTTTCCTTAAAAACATCTGATAATTATACCTCCTTTTTTTCCTGTAGTAGGTTGCCATTTTTTCTGCGGTAGACTAGTAGCCAACCAAGGCTAAAGATTCCAGTAAGTAAAGAGACGATCATAGCTTTCCTTACCTTTTCCAAACAATAACATCTCTTTCCTTCCCTTTCCACTTACCCCATCAACTCTCCTACTTTCAGGTACGGTGAAATTGAAGTGGATGAATATATTTTATCGATTTAGTATTGGGTCTATTTATTTTTTCTTAGATTTAATGATTTTCATTAGTTTTATGCATAACCTTCTGCAGAAAGTACTGATGTTAAAGTTTAAATAAGCAATCAGCTTGGGACTGGGAACGGATTAATCCATTTTACATTGATTCCTATTGGAAAAATACTTTCGGTTTACGAACATTTCGGTTTACGAACGGGCTTCAGTAATTAATTAAAATCGTGAACCTAGGTCTTATTGTATAACGAACTTGAACAGAGTTGTCACTCCGAGCCGATAACCATTACACTAAAAATACTGCTTCTTTTATTTTTTTTATTGCGGATCTTCAGACACACGATTATTTCCTACAAGATGTATGAGAGCTTATTATCTTTTAAATAGTTTTCTTCTTAATCCATAATCTTAAATTAATACAGATTTATTCTACTCCCATTATTTTACCACCGGAAATACTTCTTATTATATGTGTCACATTCCTGGGCAGTTTCCTTCGTTAAATTGGTCAATCTCTATCTATAAAAGGCAAGATGTGTGAGTGTGTGTGTGTGTGTGTGCGCGTACGCGTGTGTGTGTGTGTGTGTGTGTGTGTGTGCGTACGCGCGTGTGTGTGTGTGTGTGTGTAACGAATGCAGGGCCGCAATTTTCGACGGATTTGCACCAAAATTTACATGCACATGCTCTAAGTTAACTCGCATGCTAGCATGCAAAAAAATCGATAGCTGCATTCGTCACAAGTGGGAAAAATTTAAATCTGCATGGCACTTTAGTACAATTGGCTCATTCGCTTGCTTAAACTCAAAGTTGATTCTGATTCCGAAGAACTGGGTTGGGTGTGAAAAAGTATTAATTAACATTCTATTTTCATTCGGTTTTTCCAGTTTCGAGTCCTTTTTTAAAGCTGATCGTTTTGTGTCCATTTTGTTTAGTTCTTTTTTCGTAACAGATTTAATGTTTAGTATAGAACTTAGAAAAAAATTGCAGTGTGAGATAGGCAAGAAGTAAGGCATGTAGCAACATCAGCACGGCAAAGGGCACTCTTTTAAAGACAAGGAAGGGCAAAAATATTTTAAGTCAAGTGATAGGGATTGTTGTATGAGTCGTACGATTTTTTAATTAAGCCCGGCAACGCCGGACCATGCTGCTAGTGCTGCCATAATTTTTGCTTTCTGTTCATCTATGGTGCTACAAAGACTTTTATTATCCTCTCACTCAAGTGAACCCTACACATAATAATGAAGTTTGTCGCACACTGGGGAGTTAAATGATCGCAGGAACTGTTTGATAGCCATGAATGTGCTCTCGTGATTGTGCGGCATGGCGCAGTCGATGGGTAAAATGCTCGAAAATGATCATACAGAAATGCAACAAGATGGCATTCAGCATAGCTTCACACGAGTAGAAACAGAATTAAAATCAAGCCCGTATATAACAGCTTTGTTGCTCTTTCGACGTAATGTCGTAAAGCTGAAATGGCAATTACTACTAATACTTATCTGAGGATGAAAGAAGAAATTGTGTAAACTTCTACTCCACAGATAGGGTAAATGAAACTGTCAGCACTTCGACCTTCGACCGGTCAATGTAACGCAAATTGCTTTACATTTATGGAATTGTTTTTTTTTTTTAAATGGATATTATAATTAATGTTTTAAACTTTTACTTACAAATTAGTGAAACAAGAAGTATAAGTTATTGGGGTCATATTGTCTATATTATTTTGAAGCATGTGGGTGAGAAAATATCGACATTTAGTATTAACCAGAAAATTTCCTCCCAGAAGAGGAGACATGAGACAACATAGATTTTGGTCAACAGAAAAATTTTGAAAATACATCAGACGCCAAATTTGATTGATGAGGAAGAATTAATGTAATTAATGAAAATTCTTACTAATTCCTATTTGAGGAAGAAGGAGGAATTTGCTCTGACGAAGATTTAATGGAAATAATAACAAAAAAGGCAATTGTACGTAAAACCAGAAAAGACCATTTGAAAGTTCTTGGAGGCATGATAAGGAAAATGGACTGGGAGAATTTAAAATTGAAAGAACATATTAAAAGCAAGAAGGAAACAACTATTAAATGTTGTGTAAACTGATACAGTAAGAGTAACATGCACGGAATTTAAGAAGAAGAACGTTGCTTCGAATTAATACCAATATGAAATTGTGGAGAGCAGTGACCGCCTACGCTCTGAAGATTACCAAGTAAGAAGTTCAAGAGAGACTTTCTAGATTATCATCATTTCTATCGTCCTGTTTGCACCAAATCTTCTCACTGAATATGATCATGGTTCTCCACAACTTCCTCTCAATGAATCTTTATCTTCCCTTATTGTTCCTGTTCTTGGCATCCACTCTCAAAAGCGCGTTAAATAAATTTATCGCTATTTATCCCTATTTCACTCTACGCTGTAAAGATTTGCTTCTAAAATCCAACTTTCTAGTTATATAATCCAGATATTCCAACTCTCTTATTCTTTTTGGGAAACAAAAACTTCCATATTCGTGTAACACACGGTATTCGTGACATTTTTCTGTAGAATCACATCTGGCCGCTTCTCCTTTCTTCCATATCTGTGTAGACATTGTCTAGAATTCTATATCTCTCCAATCGATATTACATAGGCATACAACATTTATCTTTGGATGTTTCAACTGATAATTTCCTACGTTATAATACGTTGATTAGATTCTTAGGGACATATTTTGCTATTTCTATGCGTCATCATTTTTATACGTGCCAATGATTCATTTGTCAATCGAACCACTTTATCGATATGTTCGATTATAGGGTTCAGAATATGGCTATTCACATGGTCAAAAATATGTTATTTAGTTTTCGTGTATAATATTGACCCCTAATGTTTTAGGATTAAAAAGTTGAATAGAAATGTTCGCGAATTGTAAGAGATATATTAAAAGTAAATTGAGACAACCAACTTTAGAAATCCAGGGTAACCAGTACTTGTGGAAGCATTGTTAATTAAATAAGTGCATCAATTAACGCTTAGTGAACGATCCTGTAGCGTTGTTGAGGGCTTTCAATCTATAAGGCATAGAAGTGACAATTTCTGCCTAGTGAGAATTCAGAAGTTGGAGCAATTATGTCACGGATAACAGGTTTCACTAGTCCTTTATGCAGATATCTGTCTAATAAAGCCCAGGTACGTTCAATAGGGCTCATGTCTGGTGACTGATTTTCACATGTCATACACCGACCCCAGTTTTGCTTCAGTCATGTTCCTGTCTCTTTTACAGCATTGAATAGATCACTGTCTTGCATGAAATATGTCGTGTCTGATGACCGGAAAGGAGGGACAGAAACATAGACGTATATATTACAGCATTAATCCTGCCAGTACATTCTACCTAGGTTGAGCGACCACTGCTCCAAACCCTTCCCCGGACCAACTCTAAAAACCGACAGCTTTTGTCAAATCTCCTACCATAACATTCCCAGATCCAGATACGTCAACATGAAGTGAATTTTGTAAAGGATGATTCGTCAGCGAAGAATATACCCTTCTAAAGTTCCTGACTCTTTTTGTACAGACTATTAGCTTATTCAGGTGTTTTCTGTTGGCTCCAAGGATCAAAAGATTGCGTCTAGCAGCCTTTCCCAGTTAAAAATACTATGAAGATACTGCACAGCTTTTCAGTAACACATGTCGATAGACGCAGGGAGGACGGAAGCTTTTTTCTTTCACTTCACTCCCCAGACCAATAAATAACTGGGTGACGCTTATCTGAGCCTCCAGGTCGTTCAGAACGTGGTGATGCGATTACGTTTCCTTTCTTTTTTTATATTGAATGATTACCCTATTCATTGTATTAAAGGGGGTATATATATATATTTTTTTTTTTTTTACAATTCTGTTTTGAGTCCTTATGACCCTCATAAAAAAACATGAAACTTCTACTGACCCTCGTGCTGTAGGGACTGCTAGGTAGAATAAGGTCATCTGTTCTTAAAAGAATTTATAGAGTATGATATTATGGGGTATTGAACACGCGTGGGACGGATAAGTTAGAATGTTTTGAAAATGCCATGATAAATGTGTTCTTTCAATTTCTTACTTGTTCTCTGCTTGGGCACACAGACACACATAGAAAAATGAATGAATATAATTTGCTTTTTGTCTTCTGCGATGTAGATTTCGTAATTATGGTCAATATTTTCACGACTTTTATGACCTCCTTGTGGTCTTCGTCGTAAAATGCCGAAACCTCACTACAAGTACCAAACATGAGTGACATTTGGATAGAATCAATTCATAAGTACAGAGTCTTTTTTGTTCTAAAGATTTTTAACCGCTTATGACCAGATGACGTTGAAACACCGATTCTCGTCCAATCACCGAAGATAAACGACTTTGGCCCTGGTCAATGCCTAGATTGATGACTGTTCGGGAATACTAGATACGATAACCCTTTATGTGTGTGTGGTGAAATGGTAAAAGCTTCGAATGAGAAATCGGAGAACCGAGTTCGAATTCCTGCCAGGATTTTTAGATGCAAATACCCTTGGGAAATGTAGGAATCTTTCTTCTTCTCTCAGATATGGGTTAAAGAGTAAGACTTGTATCAGAAAGGTAGCATTATGCCTCACAGTTGTTGCAATCAAAAAATATGTTTCGTCTTTAAATAACCTAAAAATAGGGTAAACTGTAAAAGAAAAAGAAAAAAATACACATCTATCGATCATTAGATTTTAACCAAATCACTAAATCTGATCCGACCATATCGATTTATTAATGAATGATCCCTTTCACAGATTCAATCTAACATCACCAAACATCTTTCAGGCTCAATTATTGTTAAAATGAGTAAATTACCGTTAGATAGAGCCATGAGAGAGTGCGATGATGAATCCACCATTTCAACAGCCAATTTCGATCAGGAAACTAGGAAGATTGCTATAATGACAGTAACATCCGCGTTGCTTTCATTTTCATTTTCACTTTCACTTTCAATTTCTGTCCTCAATTATTGTCAATGGGAAATGTTTTCTGTCTTTTTTATGATTAATCTCCGAACGTTTCCCTTCATTCTAGCGGATAGTATTTTTACCGTACACGGTCAAACTAACCTTCGTCCAGTAATCATATATTCATGTTATCTTCTTTTTTTCTCTCTTCTCCTGCCCACTTCGATAGTTTATATCGGAGGTTTTTTTTCTTTATTGAAGGCTTTCTGAACAACAACGTTCATCAAAAGAAACCATATAAAATTAAATTGTTTCAAATAAAATAACAACATAGCTGTGTGTAGATATAACAATATATTAGCTTTAAAATTAGCTATTTATGCATAATGTCAAGTCCAAGTTATCGGAAGAAATGGGGACATATTTGAATAATATTAATAAACACGTAGACTGGCTTTCAAAGGAGATTAAAAGACCCAATATAAACGCAACAGACAAGGTCATAATTCGGATTGAAGAAGAATGCAGTGGGCGGAACAAGTAAATAACGAGGTAGTTTTAAATAAACATGGGAATGAAAGTACATTTCGCAATTCGGGGCACATAATCAGGAAAAAGTGCTTGGACAATATGACACTAAAAATCATATTAATGACAAGAGGAAAAACTGTAAGTAGTCTATCTTAAGAGCTAGTGGAAATGCATAGGGAAAATAGACGGGGATAGATATTAAGGACTCAAGGTATGAAGAATAGCCATGATCATGTACGTCTTAAAGTGATACAGCATCTAGAAGTATATTTTTATAGAACTGTACTCTCAATACAGGCCAATAACCATTCAGGGTATATGCTTACTGAAAGTAATATGGTGATAGGTAGGATAGATATCGGTTGACGCTAGACTTGAAGACGAACAAACAATAACGAGCTGCACGGGAACGAAATAACTATATCCCATAGCAGAAAACTATAGACACCTGAGGATTGCTAGGGGGTACTTCACGTTGTGCCTATCATAAAATCTATATTAACCAAGATGAGAACAACAGTTCGGAATAGCAAAAAGATGGATTTTAACTGGTTATGATCCTAGTGATAGAGGAAGCATCATCTCTGGAGTCCGTTCCACAGTTCTGGGAAGAAGCTGTCCAAGTGGAACTATTCTGAATATTGCTCTCTTGATGACCTTTCTCCACACTCGTCGTTTATTTATCTGTCACTTCCTATAAACCCCTGTGTCTCAGTGGCATTATGGCATTCCTTGGGGTGAAAGTCTATTCTAAAAAAGTAGTAGGTTTTTACGGAATGGAGTTGTTGTCCCACGCCCAAACGATTTTGCATTTCTCCTCGACTGATTGCCAACCACACCTAAACAGCACTGTCTACTATTAGGTTGGTGCAAAAATAATGTCGTTTTTTTGACGTTCAAATTCATGTGAGAAAACGACATTATTTTTGCACCAACCTACTATTAAACACATAACTGGGAAGAAAACGAGATGGGTTCATATTATTACCAAGTATTTTTCTCTCCAGAATCTCCATATCTATAAGTTTACCATTCACTCATGCTTAGAATATTGCCGACACATTTGGTCCAGTGTCGTTGCTATTTATTTTGGGCTCCTTGATAAAAAGCAAAAACAATAAGCAATATTACTGGTCTTGATCTGGTGTTCTCGAGATCAGTCACTTTCCCACCGCCGTAGCGTTGCCTCTTCATGACTTTTCTGTATTGGACTTTCATGGTAATTCATGGATGAGCTTTTCGCTATGGTACATAGACTTTTGGAATTTAACCGCAGCACTAGACTGGCGTCGAGATTTCATCAATTTACAGTTGGCCTGGCTAGATATAATTGTGAGTCCTAGGCTAACAGTCTCTTTTCCCGCACTTCTCGCTTGTGGAACTCTTTTTCGACTCCATTCTTACCAGCAACTTTAATCTGCAAAAATCTAAAGGCAATGTCAATCGCTATCTTCTGTCCCCTTATTACTCTTTTGTCTTCCCGGTTGTTATTATTATTGTATTTGTTCCCCAATTCTGTCACATTCTGTAAGCCCTTGTGTCTTATTGTCTTTAATGCCTTACATGGGATGATACCGATTTAAAAAAAAAAAAGTCTATTCGCACGTAAGTGAATTTGAACACGTCTGTCTAATTTTTTTTATTAAGAACCTATATCTACACCATTACCCATATTATCTCCACAACAATTAAGTTTGTGTAACATTTTCAGGGATTTCGTCCGGGTTATGACTAAAAATTAAGCTCTAATGCCTGAAGCTTCGTATCAAATATGAAGTATATATATATATATATATATATATATATATATATATACTTTTCTTATGTTATCAAGTCACATATATGTATTCCTTAACTTGGTTTTCGTGGAAAAGAAATGAAGATATTTAATATTGGAGAACCGACGAAAATCCAAGATCCTTTGTTTCAGATTCTGGCTTCCTGCTACGATTCAGGAAGTTCCTCTATACAGACTTTAAATATCTCCATGTTTGTAGAAAGTTGTGCTATCTTCTGATCATTCGAACAACTCCGGCGTGATCAATGGAACGCAGTTATTTCAATTTACTCGATATCTTAGCGCCAAGGGTATTTTCTATACTAGAGACTGCAGCATTGGTTCTTATCGATTGGGAATAGGCGAACGTAATACAGACATTAAAAATAAAACTTTCAATACGGAAAGAAACGAACATATCATATAACAATTGTGTTTTACTTATGAACTGGATAAGAATTTCGGGCTAAATATTAATTTCAATCAATATGCAGTTAAGAATTCGTATATATATATATATATATATATATATATATATATATATATATATATATATATATATATATATATATACCATAATGAGAAGCCACGTCGATCTGCAAAATCAAATTACATATATATAAAAAATATAAATAAATACCTTCATAAAAACATTATATTTTCTTTAATTTACAACTTCTTAGTTGTTTCTATCTCTCTCTCTCTCTCTCTCTATATATATATATATATATATATATATATATATATATATATATATATATATATATATATATATATATATATACGCATAGTGTCTGTGTGTGTGTGTGTGTGTAAGTTTCATTAAAAACGACAGACAAGGTACTACTGTTAAGCTTTTTATTTAATTTTTCTTGTGTTCGAACAACAGCTTTCTTTTCTGGACAAAGAGTAAGTAAAAACTGTACATTTTATTTTATAGTTCCGAGCGCTTTCGGCTATACCTTTAGCCATTATCAAGATTCAATTTTTCAGCTTAATTGTGTACATTATGAGTATGATTTAGTGTGTTATAGAGATGTTTTTAATTTCCAAATACGGTTAGCACATTGTGGCCTTGTTCGTAGTTAATATCGTTAAGAGTTATATATATATATATATATATATATATATATATATATATATGCGTGTGTGTGTGTATGTGTGTGTGTGTGAGGAAAAATCGGGGTAGCACAATTTTCATATAAATTGGCATCCGAGGAAAAATGGATAAAAAGAAAGCACCAGAAACCTCCGAATAATGCGTAAGAAATCGTCCAGTACCATAAATCTCTGGTACAAAGAAACAAAACACACACACACACACACACACACGTATATATATATATATATATATATATTTGTCATCCACAGACACACTGTTTCGCAGCTCATCAGTGTAGCTAGACATCCGGTTGCCTCTAGCTAGGTTCGAAACCCGATTGAATTTGCGTCAGTCGGAACTTCTACCACTAAGCCGTCGCCATGGATGAAGGTTATTTTTAGATTTAGATAAACACACAGTGACTGACAGTGACTCAATTCTGCCGAAGAGTCGTGCAATATTAGCTTAAATAGTCACTGTTTACAAACTCACACCTCAAACCAAAGAACTCAACCGAAATTAATTTTTCAGGAGCCAATATTTTGTCATCCACAGACAGACTGTTTCGCTGTTTCACAGCTCATATATATATATAAACAAATGCTTGGAGGTAGAAAATCTATATACTATTTTAAAAACAAGGAATTTATTAATGGTAATAGTCCCTAAGGCCCTTTCGTCCAACATCTCATCAGGAGAAAATCGTTGGAGAAATTGATAAATTAAATGAAAAGAAGAGCAACGAAAATGAAGAGCAAAAAAAAGGGGGGAACACGCTAAAATCAATAAGTATATATACTTATAACGTGGGGAGGGGAATTACGTGTAAATAATTAGCGAGGGACAATTAAAATAAAATATCCGCAACAAATTAAGGGTCTTCACAAAATCCTTCTGCCGGCAAAGTGAAGATTTCCGTAATCGTATACAGATTGATTCCAAAATCTTTAAATAATTGTTGGAAAGGGCCTTAGGGACTATTACCATTAATAAATTTCTTGCTTTTAAAATAGTATATATATATATATATATATATATATATATATATATATATATATATATATTAGTAGTAGAAGTCTTATAAGTATAAGACGCTATACTCGATCGAAAAAGCTTCGGTGTCTTGATTTGGAAATAATCAAACCAATACCAAAGGGAGAAAACAGTCTAAGGCCCAAAGAAAAAAAAACGATACGAGTACACAAAAAAAACTAAATAAAGTGCTCGATACAGTGAGTAGAGCAGACCTAATTAGACCTAGAGAGCCAGGCAAACATACCACGGTTTCACCTAAACGGATCGTCAGGTGAAACGATCCGTTTAGGTGAAACCGTGGTAGGTTTGTCTGGCTCTCTAGGTCTAACTATATATATATATATATATATATATATATATATATATATATATAAATATATATATATATATGTGTGTGTGTGTGTGTGTGTGTGTGTGTGTGTTTAAGTATGTCTGATTGAATTAAGTACAGATATTATGTCTGCTAGTTTTTAACAAAATCCTTTCATATTCACGAATAACCTTCCGTGTATTGATGTTAAAGGATGATAGAAATGTGCTGTTTAAATTTCTTTTATTTTCATTTCCCAAGTACTTTCGATCTTTTTCCAAGATCATCTTCAGGGGTGCACGAAATACAAAACTATTTGTTGTTCAATAATATAAGTATTTATACGAATGTGTGCGTTGCTATCCATTACCGTAATTTTTTCATTATGCTTTTAAATGGAAAACGGTTGACAATGTGCTAAGCGTTCATTAGAACGTGAAATAGTTATCCATTATGGAAATTTTCTCTACGTTATAATGTCATGGTCACGCACGTATTGAAGCTTGAAAAAAAAAACTGTTCCTTTACAGGTATTTCAGAAAATTATTCCAGTATTCGTAGTTGATTATGTGAAGTGCCGGTTTAATTTCTTAATATAAATTGCTTTTAGTATCTGTAATCTAAATTTGTTGTTCTCATGGTGTAGGATATTTGTGTGGTCAATTAGTAATTTTTTATATTGTGAATGCTGACAGGAATGTTGTTGTTGATGTCTTGCCATGGACGAATGATCAGACATGTGAAATGGAAGCCTTGTTAGTATATTTGTCGTATACACAACATATATATTTGTTTTTTGTCGGAGATACATTCTCCCAATGGCATTTAAATTGGTATATAATGTTGGTTTTACGTAATACATCAGTTAGTGGCGAGGAGCTATTACGAGTAAGTAAATTAGTTATATTCTATGTTTTATAATATATGATTAATTTTATGTTTTTTTATTAGAATCCTTGGAAGATATCTTAGTATAAATGAAATTTTTTATGATTTTTTTCATCCAGTTTGTAGGTAGCATACATCTGGTTACACTATAGTAGTTTGAAATATTTAGTGTCTTTTGGGGAAGACGTTTCTATTTGACGTGTTTAGAGGTTTTGTCTTATTTATTCATCTACAGTGTGCTTTGGGAAGTCATTAATAATGAGAGTCTGCTTAATATATTTTAGTTCATTGTAGAAAAAAATTTTGTGGAAGAATTAATTTGTGCTCAGTTAATTAAATTCTGTATAAGTGCTATTTTGGAGTAATCTGGACATTCACTCTTATAGTTGAAAGTGCAAGAGTTTTTGTTGGCTGTTTTTTTATATATACGGTGAGGTAGTAAATGTGTTGTTATTTGTGTCTATTAAAATGTCAAGGAAAGGGATTTTGTTATCTTCGGTAGGTTCGGATGTGAACTTGAGGACGGAGTTTTTTTGAAAAGATTTTTTTGAGTTCCATTATTTCTTCTATGTTTTTAACTAAAATAAGTATATCATCTCCATATCTTAGGTAGGTGGAGGGTTTCTTGGTGGTGCTAAATAAATTATTTTCTAGGTTGGCTATGTAGAAGTAACTGATGATTTGACCCAAAACTGAACCAATTGAAACGCCAACACGTTGCACATATACGTTATTTCTGTGCTCATTAAATGGGACTTAATTTGTGCAGTGGTACAGGTTAAAATTAATGTTCTTAATATTTTAGGCTTAATTTTTAATGGGGGTAGAGATGTCAGTAGATGTAAGTTTCTAATTGTATATGCAAGTTTGCAACTTATGTTTATTTGTATATATATATATATATATATATATATATAGAGAGAGAGAGAGAGAGAGAGAGAGTGAGAGAGAGAGAGAGAGAGAAAGAGAACGATGAATAAATTGTCGCCTAAATTACACAAAAATTAAAATAGCACCGTCATCTCATTTTAACACATATATTTACCAAAATTACATCTTATATCTGGAAAAAATGAATATTAAATTTATTCAATATGATTGTCGTTGGCTTCAACTGCAACCACCAGATGACTTTGGAAACTTCTGTGACTCTTTCTGGACGGTCACCTTGTTTAAGTTTGTGAATTATACCATATTGCTTGCTTTCAGTTCATCTTTGGTGTTAAAAGGAGTTTTATTAATCTCTCGCTCAACTGCGCCCACACATAATAATCAGTAGGTTTGCAGTCTGGGGAATTAAGTGGCCTGGTGTAAGGGGTGATGTGGTCGGAGAAATTGTCTAACACTCATGAATGGGTTATCGTGCAGAGTCCAGTTGCTAGACATAGGGCCTTCCATCAGCCATCCTTTTAACTCATGGGAAACGCTGTTAAATAAGCGCTTATGTAACAGCGCTTCCCCTAGCGTGGGGTGTTTGATTGATTAGAACCTTTTAAAACACTTTATTATACATTCAACACCATTACTTCATAAGACACCAGAACTGTTGAAACAAAATGGCTAATTCTTTAGTGATTTTATAACATATTTATGGTATAATTTCGAATATATATATATATATATATATATACATATATATATATATATATATATATATATATATATATATATATATATATATATATATATATATATATAAAGAAAGAATAGTAAGGTATATAATCCGGTATTCTTTATGATATTTTTTATTTTTACAAATTAATGCTCAATGTAAATTTACGGAGCATAAATATTATAAATTAAATGATTTAAAATATGGTTTCTTCGCTACACAATAATAAACATGTTTCAAAAACTGAAGCTAAAAACTTCAAATTTAATTATATAATTAAATTAAACGCATTAGTTCTGTTTCATCTTCAACGCTTGAAGATATAACAGAACTAATGCCTTTAATTTAATTATATAATTAAATTTGAAGATTTTAGCTTCAGTTTTTGAAACATGGTTATTACTGTTTAGCGAAGGAACCATATTTTAAATCAGTTAATATATATATATATATATATATATATATATATATACACATAATAGTTATCAAAGTATAGTTGACGGATTATATTTAAATTTTGATTACTGATTGTCAGTCGATTTTATCAATCATAGAATTATTTGCTGCGATAAATTTTGACAACCAGTAAAAGTTATTCGGAAACATTTCCTTTAGTTAGAATAATCCTGAGGTCGGTTTCGAAACCGGTATGATACATTTAATCCCTTTCTAAACCCGCTTTCCTACAATTAGCATAAACGTTAATGCCTGGTGAAATAATTATCTATCTATCTAGCTATCTAAATGCCGAGCCAAGTCTTACAGGAACAAAGTAAACTTTTATCCTGGGAAATATTCTTACAAGTTCGTGCCATTTTTAACTTAGCTAAAATTCAATTTTTCCGATATATAAATAACACTTAGCTTAAAGGCCTTTCCTCCTGTGTTATATTTCTAAAAACAAATACGTCATTTCCAAATTTAGATTATTCTATCTTGAATCTCCTTGTATAAACATTATTCGTTTTTGGCAAGTTAGTGCTCCAACGCAATGTTCTTATATTTAAAAAAAAAGTTCATTAAGGAGATTTCGAATGATAAATGTTGAAAGTGTTTACTTAAAGAAGTGAACAACTATGAAAATAAAGGCCAATAGAATATTAACACCTTTTCTTTAAGCTGATTACCGATAGTCGTGACGACTACGGCTTTCATTATGACGACTTTCGAGTTTCATAATTGCTTACTTTCCTGTCTGCCATTAAACTGATAACGAATTGCAGGCGATATTGTACAAAGCACATCTTAAAAGAAAAAAAATATCAATGCCACGAATCAGCCTGGAAAATAAAAAAGAGGAACTTATCATTTTTTATTTCTTACTTCAATATTATAAAAGGATAAGATGTACAATTTAATAATTAATAATTCTAAGATGTAAATTTAGTAATTAATAATTATAAGATGTACAAATTAGTAATGAATAAT
>OZ038486.1:134158143-134183143 GCA_964036315.1 Acanthosepion esculentum | reverse complement strand
GAGATTGCAAATATTTGATAAATCCATGAACTTAGTTTAGAGACATACGAAACATGTAAAGGAGATAACTGCACCAGACAAGTATTTCACAAAGAAGCTTCTTTAAATATCTTTTATGTAATACGTATAATAAATGAACGGTGAAAATAAATATTTATTTAAATCGGATAATTCTCTGATTATTTCATCGATCTTTAAAAACATAAAACTTGGTTTCGTAGATTCAATGTTTGCAAAGTGCACTCCATTCTGTATAAATATTTCATATCAATATATGATCATATAAAATGCAAAAAAATATGATCGTGCTATCTATTTATTTAGCAAAGACGATGTCATTAAATAATTCGTTTCATTTCAGTTCCCCTCCTTTGTGCTAGACGCGGGATGAGAATAATCGCCGAAAGTTTTTATAAAATCGATCATACCGGATTAAAAGAAAATCTGCATTTTCTTAGATTAAATTCTGATGTCGATCCAATATCAATTTTAGTATTTCTCGTTATCTTCAATTAAACACTTTACGATTTCTCTGATTTCCCAGTGTTTTCCTTCTACTTCCAAAATAAGAGAAAATAATAACATAATCAATAAGTTGAAATTCTACATGAATTTAAATAAAAGCTTAAGGAGAAAACCTCCATCAACATTGGAAAGAATGATAGCAGCTATTAGTATCTGTCTATTTTTTCTGAGATGAAGTATTTTAATTATTTACAATAGAGAACACATGGACCAGTGTCTTAAAAGCGTCGGTTGGATCCAGTGATTTGATTTTGCGAGATCCGTAAGCCTACAGCTGTGGGAAACAAGAACATGGAGAGTTGAAGAAAGGGAGACAACTGAGACGTCTGCAAGGGACATGACACGTGAACTAGAACAAACTACCCCGGTTGACGAAATACAAGTTTTAGTTCGAAATTCAAATCAACGAAAGAAGGCCGGAGAGTACAACGGGCGAAACGTCGTGAACATGACAGTAAAGATGAGGACTACACTCCGAATAATGTAAATAACAGCTATTAGACTTTCAAAACCTATTTCCATGCAAAGAATTACTTTACAAAAAATATTTTTAAAACTTTAACTGAAATATTTTTTTTAAATTTCAAACGAAAGCAGTTGCTAAGCCAAGTCTTTTCTTATATTATCATAGCATAACTTGAGTACTTCTAAGTCCGTGTGTTGTCTAAATATTAGTGTAAAATTAAGTTTACATCAAGGCTATATAATAGTGTTTGAAAATAATTACGTCTTTCAATGCTATGAATTATGAGACAATCATCTAAGACAGAAACGTGCTGGGGTGACATGTAATTGCGTCTAAAATTATTTTATTGTTATTTTTTATCATTACACGACAATGTCACTAAAAGGCAAAGTGTTACTGTGATTAACAGAGAATGAGAAACCTCATTGAGAAGAACTTACAATAAAAGAACAGGTAGGTAAACAGAAGGAGATAATTGGCGTAAAATTTAATCTTTTGAAGATCGTAGATAACACGGAGGAAATAAAGAGGAATAGACTTCCACAATCGATAAATGTAAAGAAAGAAACTATTGGAATAGAACCTACTGTTGTATCTTGTTAGTTTCATCAGAAAAAGGTTGTCACCTACTTGACAATACTCAGTACTCTTAAATTCATGCAGTCGGGACACCAATGTCATCTAAACAATTCCCATGAAATTATTTGGAAGAATCACAGAGGAAAGACACGTCACGGCGTTGAGAAAGTGCCTATTGTTGTTATACCAATTGTTTGTTTGTTTGTTTTGTTTTTTCTTTTATCCCATGACCCGTAGGGTCGTAGGGACATCATGTGTATTGTATCCACAGTAGAAAAAGTGTTTCTTGGGCCAGAGAGCCTGATGGAGCAAAACCCTCTCCATGCCGTTTTTGAATTTTGTGTTTTCTTTCTTCTTGACCGGTTGACCCCACCCCGCACCCAAGATAATAGAACCCGGTCTGTCTTGCTATCTGCCCATAGCTGTGGGGTGGGGGAAGAGGAGGATTCATACTTTTCACAAGGGTGTTAGCACGTAAGTAAACGTAAAGTATCCGACTGGAATGTGAACTCTGGTCATTCGCGTGCCAGGTTAAGATTGATTATATTGCTGATTGTTCTTTGGGTTTTGTAAATAATCTCGAGATATACATTAGGAGACTCTGACCAGATATGGTAATGGCATACAATGGACAGAGAATAGTAGCTTATAATATTGAAGATGGATTCTAACGAGAATAATTATCCTACACGACACATTAAACTAACTATTCTTTGTGTAGACCAAGCAATTGATTCAATATTTTCACCAATCACAGTAGATTCCTTAACTGTAAGTAATATACAATTTTCATGAAATTACAATTGAAAATTTTATAGGGTGGTTGGCGTACTGAAAAGTTGTACGCTTGATACACAAATCGAAATCGTTATTTAAATTGACCGAGTGTAATGTTTATTCTAAAATCCATGCGGGGTAAAATTACTTCTCTGAAATTTGAAATTCGCCCTCCTGAGCCAACTATTTTCATTTTGAGAATTACTGTCTTAATCAATCTAGCAAGATAGACGTCATAAACTATTTATTGCAATGCAACTGATTTTATAAAAAACTGTCGCGCACAAAGAAACAGGCTAGACAAGTAAAAGTGATTTTTTCTTGCCCTTGTTGGTCTTACGTCAAATATTCTTTTGTACCTAATAAAAAACATTGAAATCTAAAATTGTCTTTATTGCTTCTTATACATTCTTTCTTCTGCACACACACACACACATATATATATATTGTTATTTATTTATATTTATATACAATCACACACACACATACACACACAGAAATATATACATATATATATATATATACATATATATATATATAACCGCCAAAATAGACTACCCATAATGCACCCCCTGACCCTTATATAAATAGCTGAGAAAAATAACAGCACTAGTCGCTTGACGATTGCACTAGCATGAAACAGACTGTCGCCTCTAAGTGCTGACTTCCATGTCCACTTTTATATTTACACACGCTCTATCTCTGATATTGAGCACTTTACCCCATAAATATAGCACACTTTAAGACTATATTTCTGCATATATATATATATATATATATATATATATATATATATATATATATATATATATATATATCTTGCATGTAAACAGACTATCATCAAATATTTGTGTATTGCTTAATATATTGTACTGTAATTGTCATCTTTGATAATGGCTTATGTAAACCGAAAGCTTAGATAAGATTAATATATATATATATATATATATATATATATATACAAGTTTAGGATTGGTATATACGGAATGAAATCCAATAACCAACAATCAATATTCTTTAAAGAGTGCTCAATACAGAGTAGAGCAGATATAATTATTTATTTGAATATTACAACATAAATATGTTATAAAATCACGACAAAAGTAGCCATTTTGTTTCAACACTTACCTGTTTCAACACGTACCTATTATCCTTATATGTGTCTATGCGGGTGCATGTATTAATTTATATGCGGATGTGCGAGTGTTCAATTATATGTGGAGGTGGTTATTTACTTTTGTCTGTAAATGTGTCGAAAACTATATGTTTTCAAAAATGTATATATGCATATATGTGTGTATGTGTGTGTATGTGTATGTGTATATATATATATGTATATATATATATATATATATATATATATATATATATATATATATATATATATATATATTTATATATGGTTATTTGTTTAAATTTTTCAAGTTTAAATTCGTTTAATAACATTTTAAGCCACGAATGGCTTCGACATTTGACCGTCTGGATCATATTGAATGTAGATGTGTGTGCCTGTGTGTATCGATGTGTGTGTGTAGGTGTAGTGCATTTGCCTATGTGTGGTTTGCTTTTTTGTATGTGTGTGTATATATCTAGATGCGTCCGAGCGTTTGGCATGCCGTTGATCGAGTGATTTCACGTGAGAGGCGACTAACTTGCTGAAATGTAACGAAAAATGTATACATCTATGTCTGGGACTCTAAATACAACTTTCAACTTAATTTCAATGAAAATATAAATTAAATAGCATATATATCTTTTATTTTTATTTTTAGATTTATTTTTTATTTTTTATTTTTTTTTTTTTTTTTTTTTTTTTCTCCTTAGTAATTTTACAATTTAAAACTTAATAGAGATCTGATTTAGATTTCTTAATAGGTAATTTTAATTTTATTTTTAATTTTAATTTCAAATTTTATAAATCTTTTAATATCTAGATAGCCTTGCTTAGTTGTCAAATTTTTCGAATCATCCTATACTTGCTTTTTGATTGGCCACTCTGGCTTACGTAACAGCGTTTACTCTTAGCTAAGGATCGTTGATTAATTTGAAACTTTTAAAACCATTTATTCTATATTCTATATCATCACTTGACAAGACACAAGAAGTGTTGAAACAAAATGGCTACTTTTGTCGTGATTTTATAACATATTTATGTTGTAATATTCAAATAAATAATTATATATATATATATATATATATACTTTTACTAGGAAAAAAAAAACAAAATTTATTTCATGGTCAGTTTTGGGCCGAGAATATAATGTACTACCAGTAAATGAACATCATATGTATACTACTACTACTATTATTATTATTATTATTATTATTATTATTATTATTATTATTATTATTATTATTATTATTATTATTACTACTACTACTACTACTACTACTACTACTACTACTAATAGAGCAAGAACATTTCGGAGTTGATTTCAGCGTGGTTCTGTTATGAAACTGTAATGAATTCTTTGAATCCATCAGCGACGTGAAGAATGCATGCTGCATGAGCAACATCTTGTCCTCTATAACATCCTGCCCAGTTTTATGACCCTAGCTTTCAGATGGGTTGCATCAATTCCATTGTTATACATATATATATATATATATATATATATATATATATATATATATATATATATATATATATATATAATATCTGGATAAAATAAATGAAAATAAATTGGGTGTTTTTTTTATGAAAGTATTTATTTCTGTGTTTTTTTATATATTTATTTATTTAATATTTCAGACCACCTAGGTCTTTCCTCAGAAATCAAATTAGATACTGTGTTTGTGTGTTTGTTTACAGCGTTTGATTTCTGAGGAAAGACCTAGGTGGTCTGAAATATTAAATAAATAAATATATACAAAAACACAGAAATAAATACTTTCATAAAAAAAAACACCCAATTTTGTTTCATTTATTTTATCCAGATATTATATACATATCAAGAAATTATACGTGGCCTCTCATTATGCTATATATATATATACTTATTTTATTTAGTTCACTTTTAGTTGGACTTATGGCATGTTTGTTTTAAATATCATTTTTCACAAAGAAATAATCAAAATCAAACATGCAAATCAAATTTTAAGCCGTGGTGAACTTTCAATCAAATATGGGAACGCTGACGAGAAAGCCCCTAGAAACATGTTGTCACTCGTTGTTTATTGTTTGCGGGGCAAGTCAAATCTATCTGTTTCATCAGCTTTCGTCAAGCTCTCCCCAGGTTTGGCTGTTGTTCTTCTCTATGTTCGCTACCTGGGACGCATAACGCATGAACTGTGTCTTGCCAATGCGGGGGTTCGTCACAAAGTGGCAGACTTCCTGACTTGAACCAATGTATGCTCCCGTACAGCTTGATTGACGTAATCGGCCCCTTTAAGTTGGACTGTGTACAACCACACCCTAAGGTCATAAAGGAGACAATCCAGGACGAGTCGCTTTGACACCGCTAAGATTCCTTTCCGCTGCGCGAGCTATGACTGACTGGTTTGCGCAACGCCCTGTGCAATATCTATATACCCCCACCGCTTTCCCAGCATGTGAGTCATTCATTTATATATCAAGCTTCAATTAATCTCACACGATTTAAAAAACGTCAAGGGCTTTTTGGATGACTTATATTAAATGTTTACACACACACACACACATACACACACACACACACACACACACACACACACACACACACACACACACACATATATATATATATATATATACTGTCATCCACAAACAGACTGTTTCGCTGTATCACAGCTCATCAGTGTGACTAGACGTCCGGTTGCCTCTAGCTAGGATCGAAACTGGCGTCAGTCAGATTCTACCACTAAGCCGTTGGTGCACGGCAGGGATACAGGTGAATTTAAGCATATTTATTTTTTAGATAAACACACAGTGACTGAGAGAACTCGATCCGATTTACCGAAGAGTCTTGCATTAGTAGCTGTAATAGTCACTGTTTACAAACGCACACTTCCTCCCCAGAGAACTGAATTGAAATGTTTTTTTTTCAGGAGCATATATATATATAAGTAATAAGTTTGGTATTTCGTATGGATAATCCCAAAGAAGATGTAATCTAGAGAGCTCAATCTCGAATGTCAACCGCAATATGCCCATATATAGTAATTTTTCCTTCCTTCTAATATATATATATATATATATATATATATATATTTCATTAAAAGGGATTGACAAGGTGCTTTTATTTAGTTTTTTATATAATTTCTCGTGCGATCTAATAACGTTTTTCTTTTCAGATGAAAAATTATATAAAAACTGTCCGAATGTTCTTTTATCCGAGCGCTTTCGGCTATACATTTAGCCATTTTCAAGGATTATATTTCAACTGTTAGAATTAGAAATAGTATGTTATTTGTATGTTTTATAAAATGTTTATAATGTATATATATATATATATATATATATATATATATATATATATATATATATATATATATATATATATATATATATATGCTTCAATAAATAATATATTCATAGTTTAATAAATAATGATTTACCTACGTAGAATACCAAGATTGTCTCAGAAATATAGTTATATATATATGATGGTGAGTATTTAAACTATGTACGTTGTTCAGACTGTTTTTTATTGTCATATTCACTGCAATTCGGCCGTTGGGTGCTCCGTCCTTCTTTAGGTGATATACTTTGGAATTTCGAACAAAACTCATTATTTCGTCCACCAGGCTAGTTTTAGGTACCATGTTTTTTTTTCTAGATATCACAGTTTCAGTTAATTCCCTTTAATAGCTCAACTCTCCAAGGACACATGGCTCAATGGATATAAACGTTGATTAAGTAATCGAAAGAGTTGTGAGTTCAATACATGACTGCAGCAGTTAAGGAGAGAGAACACTAAAAATCAAGATATAAGAAGATAGAATATAACGATTGATATTACACTTAAATTTTTGAAAATCAAAATTGACTGGGAATCAACAAAGCGGAAGAGAGTTACATTAAAGAGAAATGCGATAGACGTAACTATTAGCATAGAACATACGTTTACACCTAGTTATTTAAACTGTAAAGTTTTTGAGACCTTGCCGCCAATCTAGTACTGCACTTGAAGTCATACAGTCTAGATACCATAGAGGCAGGTTTATCAGGACAGTTACCATGAAAATATTAATAGAAAAGACATACGGATACTATGTTACGTAAAATGACTGAAAGCCGAGATGCCAAGTCAAGAGCAATAACATTGCAGATTCTACTTTTAGATTCAGATATCAAGAAAAAAAAAGCGTTGGGTTTTTAATCCATGAGCATTTGGGCATGCAGAAGTTGTCAGTCATGCGAGTGCCAAATTTTAATGCTGACTAGATGCTGGATGGATATGGCATAAGTGAACAAATAAAGTTGAATTTTTAGCAGCCATTGCTCAGTCTTTTTGAACAGTCCTTCCTGAAATATTATTTTAAAAAAGTGATCCAGCGGTCGGACTAGAGCGTATTTAATGATGACATTAATGTTCCCTTTTAGGCGAATGTATTAAAAATACCAAAGGGGATAAATAGTTATTTGTATTTTGAAAGGTGATTATCGATAGATAGGTCAGTTAAAGCACCCTATCACGCCAACATTATGTCGACATTCTATGAGCGTTGGCAGAAACAAAGGCAATGGTATCTGCAGTAAGGTGTGCCCTTTACTCCGGAAAATGCAGCTGCTCATACATCTGGCAAGACAATGGACGGACAGATTGACTAATCGGTATTTCATTCCATCGATCACTCACCCGACTATTATTCGATTCATTTCCTATTGTCATACGTTAAAACTAGTTTGAAAGCTGTAATTTATGAATGATTTCAAGTTATCATCTGCAGCAGCGAAATTATTCGATGTAATAAATGAACGGAATTATTTTCTAAATGGTTACGTAGCTTTAAAAGCAATTTGTCAAGTGCGCCAAACTGCGTTCTGACTAATTTGGATGTTTCAAAAGCTCTGAAAAGTTTCTTTGTGAGTCGAACCAAGAACTTTTTTGTAAACACTCCAATGATTATAATGAAATACACAAACATCAAATCCTGAGATGACATACAAAAATTATTCTAGAGATTTTTAAGGAAATTACTATCTTACAGTAAACACACACACACACACACACACACACACACACACATATATATATATATATATATATATATATATATATATATATATATATATATATGTATATATATATATATATATATATATAATATTCCAGAATTCATTGAAAAATACACCCCTATCCTCCATAAACTTAACAATACAACAATAGTTAATAAAAATGAACACGCTACCGCCCCTGTCTGAATGATTGGATTTCTCTGTGTCCTTGGAAACAGGAAATTAGGAATTTATATGTGCGTTTAAAACTCAGAAAATTTAAAAGTAAGTTATTTCAATATTCTCTTGAAGATGAAACGGAACTAATAATTTAAATTTAATTATATAATCAAATTTAAAGTTTTTAGCTTCCATTTTTGAAACATGGTTATTACTGTGTAGCGAAAGAACATATTTTAAATCAGTTAATTTTTAATATATATATATATATATATATATATATATATATATATATATATATATATATTATTTAAGAAAAATCAGATATTTTTATATACTGGTCAATATTAAAAAAAATAATTTAAGTTGGAAGAAGAAATTTGATTTCGAAGAAAATATTTACAACAGGATGAAAAATCTATAACTGAAAAAAATGAAAGACGTAGAGAAAATCAAAATGTAATAAACGTGCGCATGTAAAAGAAAGAGAATTTACTGAATACGCACGTGTACAAAGCGGATTTCAAAAGATGCGGAACAAACTGAAAAAAAGGATAATACTGTTTAAAGGCACAATCACAAAAAACTGGAAATTTTACCAAGAACTTGGGATTATATCGGGATAAAATTGAGAATTATAAGTTAAGTAATATTTTCCTATAAAGTGTTGTGAGTTCAGTACCTGGCTACTGCAATGACGAACAAAAGCCCGGAAGAGGCATATCACGTGGAACTAGAACAATCTATCTCCGTGGACTAAATAAAGGGTTCAGTACGAAAGGCCAGTCACCTGAATACGCCCGGGGTGTACAACGGCCGAAGCGCTATGAATATGTCAATAAAGATGAGGATAACAGGCTGAACAATATAAATAATGTAAATAATTACAATACCTCATCTCAAAAATATAGACAGAAGTTGAAGGTGAATATGGCAATAAAGATGAGGACAACAGGCTGAACAATGTAAATAATATAAATAATTACAATACCTCATCTCAGAAAGATAGACAGAAGTTGAAGGTGAATATGGCAATAAAGATGAGGACAACAGGCTGAACAATGTAAATAAAGTAAATAATTACAATACCTCTTCTCAGAATTATAGATAGAAACATTTTCATCATATCTATCTACCCATCTATCTATCTATCTATCTATCTATCTATCTATCTATATACACACACACACACACACATACATATATATATATATATATATATATATATATATATATATATATATATATATATGTGTGTGTGTATATATATATATATGTGTGTGTGTGTATAGATAGATAGATAGATAGATAGATAGATATGATGAAAATGTTTCTATCTATAATTCTGAGATGAGATATTGTAATTATTTAACTATTACATTGTTTGGACTGTTGTCGTCATATTTATTGCCATATTCACTTTCAACTTCTGTCTATAATTCTGAGATGAGGTATTGTAATTATTTACAATATTTATATTGTTCAGCCTGTTATCCTCATCTTTATTGCCATATTCATAGCGCTTCGGCCGTTGTACACTCCGGGCGTATTCAGGTGACTGGCCTTTCGTACTGAACCATTTATTTAGTCCACCGAGAAAGATTGTCCTAGTTCCACGTTATATGCCTCTTTCGTGTTTTTGTTCGCCATTGCAGTAGCCAGGTACTCAATTCACAACACTTTGCGTCAAGTCACTGGATCTAACCAACGCTTTTATCCACTGGGCTATGTGTCCTTGAGTACAAAGCAGCAGCGTAAAGGGAAACGTGAATATTACAGTAAAGGTGAGGGGAACCAACAAAACAATGTATATAATGTAAAACTTAAAAATGCAGGTTTAATGTGTAAAATATCTCTATAACAGTGATAGAGCTTATGTAATTATAAATATAAAAAAGCATATGTACATCAAATAAAATTATATAAAAAATGTATATATTTGATATATTGATGAATATAAAAAAATATTTGAAACCTTATTACTGTAGATACTCGTATCTGAAATACACACAGGATTTTTTTATTTGCTTGAAACAGTGCATATTGAGTCTGTTAACCGGCGCATTTGAGAAGATTTTAGTTAAGGAAATTTGCTCAAACAATTGCTCGAATATGCAAAGCCCATGAAATAAATTCGCACCGTTTAAAATAGAAAAAATGTTCCAAATATGAGTATCCACAAAAATAAGAATTTTAGTAATGAAGATCTCACATTAAATTAAATAAGAACGCATATATATATATATATATATATATATATATATATATATATATATATATATATATATATATATATATATATATATATATATATATGTATATATATATATATATATATATATGCGTTCTTTAATGGGAGATCTTCACTACTATATATATTACTTCATTATATATATATATATATATATATATACGGTGGGCTCTCCCGTAGTATTCGACGTATGAGAACCAAGCAGCTAGTTTAAGCATTTCGTCCCTAGCAAGGCGATAAAGCCATTATGATGAAAGGGCTTACTGGCAGTAAGACCTTAGTGGAAAGAAAACCAATAAAAGAACAAGATTTAAAAAGACACACAGAGACACACAGACACACACGCACGCACACACACACACATATATAAGCATTTCACCCAAACCATGACGGGAAGCCACTAGCACGCAAGGGTTTACATAGAATTTGAAGCGAGAGTGGATAGGAGTGATAGAGGAAAGGATGAGGAGAAGGATAGTGGATAGATCAACGCAAGGGGTTACAGAAGATTTGGAGCGAGAGCAGATAGGAGTGATAGAGGAAAGGATGAGGAGAAGGATAGTGGATAGATCAAGGCAACTGGATATGTCGACTGACATTACATTTGAACAGTTGGAGATTATAGCTCTCAGAGAAACAGGAAAAGGGAAGGGAGTTCCACAGGCGAGAGGTGCGAGATATAAAGCTATTGGAGTAGATGAGACGGCTACGTTTAACAGATTCAACAGTGAAAGGGTGAGAGCGGGATGCCAGCCTCGTAGGAAGCTTGAATTCGTGAAGTCTGGGAACCAGCGAAAGCAGCTCATCGGAGCAATTACCATGAGAGTATTTGTAAAAAATACAGAGAGCGGCGACGGCACGTCTGTGAGATAGCGACTGCAGACGAGATGCCAGATCAATGCCAATTCCATTGCATATCCGTCTCTGGATCTTATCAAGAACCCCGAGGCAAACCGAAGGGGCTCCAAACCATATATAGCAGTAATACTCCATGCAAGAGCGAATGGTTGATTTTTTGGATTTGAAAGATTGATTCCGGTGATATATATATATATATATATATATATATATATATATATATATATATATATATATATATAATTGGAAACATGTCAAAATCGCTACGCAATTGCAGTCGTGTTTCGATGCATGTCAATTGCATCTCATCAGGCGATTGTAAAATACTGGCGAGTGAACGATTACTGCAATTGTGTATATTTGAAAAAAATTCCACTCAATACTCCACGGGTTTCAAACTTACAGTCTCATCAGGTGGTTACTGGCAAATAATTAAAATTGGCCGTGCTGCACTCTAGATTGTATTATAAAGAAATATAACGTGAGGAAGTTGATGACGGCCGCACATAGCAACAACACTGACACTATCCCCTGCAACTTCAGGGACAAAGACGCGTCCCTTTTGGACGGTAGCTGTAATACAAAGAACTTAGTCTATAAGGCGGAGATGTAGGATTTTACAGAGGAGAGGAAAGTCAACTTGAGATGTACAGAGGCTTATTCAACAATGTAGTACAATCATAGGCCATCCTTTCAACTGGATAATCATAGGACAAAGACGCGTGCCCTTTAGACGGTAGCTGTAATAAAAAGAACTTAGTCTATAAGGCGGAGATGTAGGATTTCACAGAGGAGAGGAAAGTCAACGTGGGTTGTAAAGATGCTTATTCAACAAATGTAGTACAATCATAGGTCATTCTTTAAACTGGATAGTCATAGCCGTTGTACAACGCTGGCAAGCCATGTGTCGGATATAAAAAAAGATGTAATAGAACCCCCAACATATGATGGAGTGCTCTGAGAATCGTTAAATCTTGTAGTTATAATGGCAATGTTTTTAGGTTGCTTCAAGAGGAAAACTTTCTATAGTGACATACCCAGAGAGACGCAACTTGTTGAATCAACGGTCTGAGGTAATGTCAAAATGCAGACATGCAAATAAAAAAAAATTACTCCAGCCCAATACGAACCCAGATGTTTACATTTAATATTTTTTTTAACTTTCTCTATCTTCAGGTTCTTCCAACAGTTTCTTCACCCATCCCCTTTTGACATTTCTACTTTGAAACGCTTAGTTAAGTTATATAAGCGGGATTGAGTTGTGTTACGAATTATTTACCTCTAACCACCTGATGTGATCATAAGGATAAAACTCGTGTAGTGTTGAATGAGAATTTTTTCAAATCTTTTATATTATTATCCGCTATTCACCTTCAATTTAAGAAATGTGTATTCAGTATTTTCTTAAAATATACGTCTTACTTCGGTCTGACATTACACGTTTTTATATTCTCTTATATATTCACATACATCCATATATATAATGGACTCGGTTTCGACGTATGAAGATCTGGCTGTTCTTCCTGATGACGGTAGTCCTTGAGTATAGAATCCAGAGGTTGGCAGTGAATATTTCGAAGACAATAGGGAAGCGTAGTTCAGGTTAGCAGTGGATATCCCGATAAAGTAGCAGAGCGTAGTTCTTCCTTCTGTTCATTCGCATGACAGGTTGGCATTGGACATTCGGAGAGGGTAAACAAAATGGCCGCCTTTATAAACGAAGGGTTGAATATTTCACGTCTCCTGATTGGTTAACCTTCAATTGGTGAAGTATAAAGTGAGTCAAGTCGTTTGGGTTTGCTCACTAGTATATAATATCCAAAATAATCTAACACTGACAACTGAATTGATTCAGTTATGCAATTTTGTGCGATAACTTAAGTGGCACTTAAAACCCGCTAGTAGTCTACAAAGGCGTCCGCATATGGAGCAAGAGTAAGGATTGTGGGCTGTGATCGATGTTAGATTGGCTGACATTTTAGATCTTGCTTTGGCTTCTTAAAGACGATTCAGACATTGATTGAAAACTGCTGTATCCACTAAAACACATTGATCTCCATTCTACTCGCTCCAAGTCTAAACGTACGAGGGTGTTATGTGGTATATTGACAGCTGACAAGTTGCCTTTCCGCTTGTCTTTGTATCTTAGCAATAGGCGTTCTACATTCCTGTAGCCCTGATCTAAGTGGCTCTACATTAGGATCTTGGGTATCCTGTCATCAGACATTCTCAAGACATGACCAGTCCACCGTAACTTAGACTGTATGAGAAACGTATCGATTCCTTCAATATTACACCTGTTAGAAAGGTCTACGTTAAATGTCCTATCTTGAAGGTTAACTCCACAGATGGCACGCAGACAGTTTTTATGGAAAACATCCAGCTGGCGTATATGGTACCTGTATGGAGTCCACGACACAGCCGTACAAAGGGATGGCAAGGACAACAGCTCTGTAAACCGTAATTTTCGTATCCAGCCGAATATATATATATATATATATATATATATATATATATATATATATATATGTGTGTGTGTGTGTGTGTGTGTGTCTGTGTGTGTGCGTGCGTGTGTTTATGTCTGAATAAAAGCGGCGACATTCTGATTCATGCATAAAAGAAATATTCCGTTTACGCATATAGAAGACTGTCGTCGCTGGATGTTGATCTCAGTGTAAAATGCCCAATTTTATATTTAAATACGCTCTATCCGCGAGATCACTTTAACACACAAATATAGCATACCTTAAAATTATATTTTTAGCATATATATATATATATATATATATATATATATATATATATATATATGTGTGTGTGTGTATGTGTGTCTGTTTGTGTGTACGCGCCTGTGTATTCACACCTCATGGCGATTCTTAAAGTGCCACATCTTCACGTGTTAATTTGTTTTTCCATTATCGCGTCCCCCCGCGTCATGTCTGTTTCTTTTTATAGTATCTCGTCTGTCCGCCCATGCTTTCATTTCTTTCTTCGTAAATCTTATTTAGTACATTTGTTCCTACATTTGATGACATTTTTGCTGCTGTTGGGTTGTTTATTTTGATGCTTAATGCTCCTAGTATTTGGCGGCCATTTATCATGTAATATATTATATTGTTGTTACTCCTTAGCAGGCCTAGCATAGAGATACATACAAAATGGCATCCGCTAATAAGGAAATAAAGCCAAATCACAACATGTCTTCAACAGCGGCATCAGCACGGGCAGCAGTCAACTCATATAATGGCGGCTGTAGCAGCGGCAGTAGCTGCACTAATCTGTCATCATATAAGTTTTAAGACTCCAGGTTCAATAAGAGTCCAACGAGATTTGTCCTACGAGACAATATATTGGTGCATTAAAGCGGTGCTTCATGAATTTCATAACAGTCAATATGTATTATATTCCGTGATAACAGGCGAGCAATAACTGAGAAGTACTAAAAATAAGAACTAAACCATATCCAGTGATGGTAAGCCTACCTTCGCAGATTAAATGAAGAATTCATTTCAGAATTCTATATTGCTTACCTAGATCGATATACACCTGGTGGAGTCCGGTGATAACAATAGTAGATCGAATGTAAATAGTGTAAATAATGATATCTCCCTCATTCCAGATATTCAGTCATAAAATATTTCTTATTAGTGAGAGTTCGTGGGATTTCATCTTGTATTTTTCATGTTATGTCAATTAGGGTAAACGTTTTAATTTCATTTTAAAGTCAATCAACGAGTTAATGTCGTTGTTCTGTGACCAATGTAAATGTTGTTTGAACTATTATTATGAAAGTGGTATTCAGCAACTCTTCTTACTAACCTCTCCGTACACACCTAATAATACACATACGCAAACAATGAAGCCATGTTCTGGAAGGATGAAATGAGGACGCTGCCAGAACGATGGTTAAAGTTAATTATATAACATGATTTATATGTAGTTGAATAAATGAATAATAAAATAATAATAATTATATTATTAAATAATAATAAAAATAATAAACTAAAGAATAGATTTTTCTTCGAGTTTCCGACTGAAAAGTATTATAAGTTTGTATTTATATCTAAGATAGTTATTTCTATTCGTATGTATTTTTAATGATTGGGTCCGTATAAAAGTTTTGCATGTGAAATTCAAAGACAGTATTTATACGGACCCAATCTTTACAAATACATACGAATAGAAATAACTATCCTAGATATAAATACATACTTATAATACTTTTCAGTCTGAAACTTAGAGAAAATTCTATTGTTTAATTTAAATACATAACGAAATGGAGTGAATCTAACCTAGAATAAATACAAGAATTTATGACGCTATTCTTTGTTCGGGGTCAGATTTTGTAACGTATAGAAGCTTACAAAATTCTGAAAGTCATTTGAAATAAATTGTTATAATAATAATAATAATGATAATAATATTTGTTTTATTTTTTTTCCTATTTTTAAGAGATGCAAGACTCGTGTTCACGTTTTGCTACGCCATTTTCCTATGTTCAATTCTCGGAGTGGCCGTTCACTTTTTGTAGATGGATAGGTTTAAGAAAAATAAAGGAGTTTTTGATACAATTTCTACTTTATAGCGACTTCAGTTCTTACGGGCGAAGATTATTTGTAGCCTATTATCTGGCTAATTTAAGTTAATGACATGTTCACCGTCGTGGTATCTATTGTTTGTTATAATTTAAGTTACTCCTACAATCATTATACCTATATAATAAATGTTAATGTCAGTGTGTCACACTTTTTAAACTCGACTCCTAGACTCCGTAGCCCAACATATACCTTTTGGAATCAGGCCGACTCCGTGAGTAAATTAAAATGATTCCGAGTAGGATCCAAACACGCAATCCTGAAATTTTCGATTCCTACCTTTTCATTACTGCGAATGTTTGCGACGAATATTATTATTATATTTTTACGTGATTTTTTTTTTTTTAACGGCGAATTTTTTGGTTTATAACTTGGAAATAAATTTGTGAATAATCGAAAATAATTACAAAATCTAGCGAAAGTCATGAAATAAAAATAATTGTTTTAGGAAAATTAAGGACCTACGTCAAATTCTCTTGAAATAATCGTAGAAGTTTTAACAGTTAAACTTAAATATTAATGCAATACTTAAAGTCATCGATAAAGTTTGAGTTATTCTGAAGTTTGTTGTTTTCTATCGCATTTACTCCTCCCTAACTATTGCGATGAAGACTAATCAAGAGCCCTTCGCAAGATCTACCTTAAATGTCGCCAGATAGGGCCGCTTGTAACCTTGTATTCTCGCACAAAAGGGAGAAAGCTAAGCGCTGGAAAACTTTGTATACTCTCCTTAGTGAGTATTACTTGTCTAAGTAATCTCTTTTCAAAATCTCGTATTTTTCCCTGGTCTATTTCCCGCGAGAATTACATGAACAGCTAGGTCACAAGGCAAGCGATACAGCGAATGTTTATAGTTAGATAATACCGGTGCTGAAAGGTCGCAAGAAAGGGAAATATAAAACCGTTAATTTACTAAGTGCTTGAAAAGTATTTATTTTAGGTGGCTGGATTTAAATTAAATCAACGGCTCAATTACATTTGAGCTGCTGACTGATAATATTTTGAAAAAAAATATTTAAAGGTATAGTTTCTCTGTTAGATTTAAATAGGCGACAATGTAAGATTGTTAGAAAAATAAATATGACAGCTATTAAGGGATTTGTCGGATAATTTTAAATTTGGCAGATATACATGTGCAGCAATGCGAAAAGGGGAGTCGAGTGCGTAAGTCTACTCCTGCCAGTATATAGTCTCTCCATCAGAAAGCCCTATGTAGTGCCTCCTTGTGGCGACATATAGCAACTGAGCATCTTGCGGACTCGGGCTAAACTACAGAGGCGGGGGGCTTAACATGCGGTATGCAGTCCCACCGGTGTGTGGACACGCCTTGGGGCCCATGAACCAAATCCCAGCTATAGTTTAATTAGCTCCACTGCCTTGTATATATCTTCGAGAGAAGAAAAGGCTGAGGAGTAAACCCTACACAAATCCGGAGTGGAACCCCTGAGGCGGATGGACGGCACTCTGTTCTGCCTTCCGGCAACTCCTGCATCCGCGCTGGTACTAAACTGTATTCACTCACCCTTTCCTTTGGATTCTACTAGCTAGGCCGAAAGGAGGTACTAGACGTCCGGGCAGCCATAGTTCTCCCCACATCCCGCCCAGGATCGTAGCGCACTGCGCTATTCCATCGTCTCCCGAGACGGACGGATGCCGACGACAACGATTACATGTCCAGAAATAATCCGATTTGAATCGAATTATTATTAACGGCTTAAAAGTTAAGCGTGGTAACCATCGCTTTTCCATACATGCTTACGTAGTATTAAATGAAAAACTTGTTACAAGATATGAAAATCGAACGTAAGATTTTAATGTTCAAAACATTCACTATCTTTCATACGAAAGCTCACCGATTACTTAAAGTAGACAGCTACATAATATTTTATTTTTGTAACAGTGAGGTGGTGGGAGAAAGAGAAAATTATAAGAATCATTAGTATTTACCCTTGGTTAAACTTGAAATGTTCAAAAAAAGCATAATTGCAGGAGTCCGTTCATCCGAAGTATCAGTGGAATTTTTGCCTTACTCTTGGAATACGGAGAAAATGTTACCATAGTATGTTCTAGATGTAAATGTCTGAATATGTTGAAATAAAAATCGAGGTCATCTAATCATTTACCATGGAAAAATGGCAATAATCTTGCAATATTGCATCTGTCAGGATAAAAGCTACAAAGTGTAGTATAATTATTTTCCAGCGAATTCGCACAAATTATTTTGAAGTAAGAAAGCTGGAAGATGAGGGTAGTGTAGCTCCAGTACAGATATGACAGCGATATTCTTTTTTTACTCGCATCAGATACTTGAAAAGATAATGCACAATAGTAGTAGTCAGGTACATCCTGGAGTGATAACTGTTTATTTTCAAAGGGGTTATGGTGAGCTAGGTGTTTGATTGATTGCAGGTTATTTAAAGACAGAAAATATTTTTAGATAATGTTTTTTTTAAGATAATAATGCAAATTTTACTTAACATATTTACTTCTTTCGATGTTGATAGTGTTATGTCCCAACATTTATATACTCTTTTTTAATCATTTCACCCAAAGCAAGGCAATAAAGCCACTAAGACACAATGGATTAATGGTTGTTAGAGACTCTGATGAAAAAAGCATTATTCCGGAATGGGAATGTTAAAAGAACAGAAATTAAAAAGACAAAATAACAATTGATATTTTATTTAGATTTTTAATGATCAAAGTTGGCTGGAAAGCAAGAAACCGGAAGTGAGATCCACACGCGAGAAGTGCGACAGAAGAAGCTGCTGATGTCCCCTCAAACACAAAAATAACGTCCATTACGCAGGATGTCGTAATGATAAGACGTGTCCCATTTATTCTCTGGGGAATTTATTCTTCAGACATGCAACATCCTTCATGGCGATTCACCTTACACCATCATCTTGCAAGTGAAATTCAAAGCAGTGAGGGGTATTTGGGAAGAACTCACAAGCAATACGATAAATTATTGTTTTTCTTTGTCCTGGAAATATGAATCCGAAGATTAATGCGAGTCCTGAAATTAAGACATTTATAAAAATGAGCCGGTAAGCATGTCATTATACACGATGTTTAATCATTTCCCCCAAAACAAGGCAATAAAGCCACTCAGACACAAAGGGTTAGTGAGTATTAGAGAATATGAGAAAAAACACTATTAAGGATAGAAAACGTTAAAAGAATAGTAATTAAGAAGATAGAAGATAAAGATTGACATTGCATTTCAATTTTTGGAGGTCAAAGTTGACTTGAAAGCTAGAACCCAGAAGAGAGTTCCACAAGCGAGAAGTGCGAGAGAAGAAACTCTTGATGTCAACTCAAACACAAAAATAATGATCCTTATTCTTCAACCACAGGATGTCGTACTGACCAGACGTGCTCCGATTACACTCTAGGGAATTTAATCATGGCGGTTCACGGGTTTCGGAACAATTTTTTTGTTTTATATAAATATATAAAACATTGAGTGTGTGTTGAATTCGATTATTTTCATAGTATTAAGACATTCAAACGAATGTCGATACAATTTGTGACCACTTACCCTTACTCCATCAATTGCAAAGTGTAATTCAAAGTGGTATTTTGTAAAGAGTTCACGGATAATGCGATAATTATTTTTTTTCTATTGGAAATATGAATCCGAAGATTAATGCAAATTACTAAAATAAGACAGGTAAACACGTCATAATACATTTTTTTAATAATTTCACCCCAGGCAAGACAATAAATCCACGAAGACGCCTATTTATTATTACTCAATCAGATAATATACCAAAAATACTATTAACCCATTACATACTATGAGCCCCATTTTGGGATCTGTTAAAATTAAACTCACTACATGTTATTCTTTGTATTTACATTGAATTGCTTACATGCATTGCATTTGCAGAGATATATTATACAACGCTTAGCATTTACAGTTTTTATTATTAGCCGTAAGAAGACACTTTCTGTCGTAATTTTACATTTCACTAGTAGAAAAAGAATGACTATTTTGAAAAGTATTTTTTTATTATTTCTAATCAATATTATTTGTTGATGTCTTATACACATGTATATTTGATGTTCTAGTTTCTATAAAAATGACAATGATAACTACTGAAATTAAACATAAGGAATAGATAACCTTCTAAGACACCTGTCTGGGCCAAAAATGCGCATTAAAAATTTTTTAGCAGTTAATGGGTTAAGGAGAGATAACAATTAGAGAACAAGAATTATGAAGTCAGTATATTACAATTATGCATTTATGTGGGGATGATAACGGTTAACCCTAGACTTGAACAAGTTAAGATTTTAGTGCTCGGGGAATCATCATCTTAAGAGTCGGCTCCAAAGAACAGTGTTTTGTCGGAAGATGCTGATCGAATGGGACTGACAGCTCACTACAATGTGCGTGGTATGTCAGGTCTTAGCCGCGAAGTAAGGAAGTAGTGGAACTGAAGAATGTAGTTCGTCTATTGTCCATGAAAATATCAATAGAACTGCGATACGCTTGTTACATTTTGCCTAAGAGTACGAGTTCCACGAGGTCTGATTGAATTTAAGTCCCAGTAGTCTCAAGGTGCCTTCCTGATGTTCATAGCGACTGGGGACATATTCGTGTCTGATCGACGATCATAGAAGGTTACTATTGTGGATGTTTATCGAATGCGGAATAATATCTCGCCAAAAATGTCGTAAGTTAAGCAGGCTAAGTTGTAAATATAAAGAAAATTATATAATCATGAACACAATAGTATCGAAACCGAGGGAATATTGATGAGATTCTTCGAGTTTTATGTCAACTTGCTGCCTCTTGCGGCTTCAAAAAAGATGAGAATCGACAAGTAGAGTATAGGAAATTTTTATTACCTACGTTCTTCTACAGCTGTCAGATCAACGACATTTTTGCAACTTCACGATGTTTACAAACGGGAAAATAAAGAAAATCACCCGTAGAAATGACAAGCGAGGACAAATATTTGAAAATTAATTCTTTTTTCGTGTTCCTTGCTATTTAAACATGAAATTTATTTATTTCCCATGAAGTGTATTCTTTTCGTTTTCAATTTTGCCTTTTATTTGATTTTGAAAATTATTTCTTTCGTTACTTTTACTGATATTGTTTTATTTGCTTTTTTTTTGTAACACGTCGTTCTCTTTTTTTTTTTTTTTTCTTGCTTAATTTCCCTTCTATACTTGATGTTCTTTTACATTAGCATCGTTTCTTTTTTAATACTTCGGTTCTTAGATTTATTTTCTCCTTTCGTTTCTCTTTCGGCTTTTAACTTCCTTGACTGTAATTGTTTTCTCTTTATTTTATTCCAATTTGTTCTTTTCATTTGTTCATTGTTTCTTTCTTTTGTCGTACCTTCTTTCTTTATATTCCTTTCTTTAACATTATTTTCTCTTTAATTTCCATTAAGTTATTATTCTTTAGCCGTTGTTCTTTTTTAAACATATATCTTGATATATTCATTCTCTCTTGTTCTTTATATGTTCATATTACTTTTTTTAGATTTACTTTGATCGTTTTCTTTCTTTTTCTAGCTTTTCTCTTTCCACCTGTTTTATTTCCTTTTTATTGTTTTGTGTGATTCCTTTTTTCTACGATTCTTCTTCATTTATTTCTTTAAATTTCTTTTCCTATTAATTTTTTCATTTGATTTCTCTTTCCTTCTTCATCTGCCATGTTTTAATGTTTCTTATTTTTCTTTGGTTCATTCAATCTTTATTTCATATTTTTCATGTATCGCTTCCTCCGTTCGTTCTTTCTTTAGATTTCTTTATCCGTTTCTTCTTTTTTTTATATCACTATTTCCATTTATTCTTCCTTTACATTTCTTCTGCGTTCCTTCTTTCTTTAAATTCCTTTATATGCTTCTTCATAGTTTCATTTCTTTCTTCATTATTTATCTCTTCATATCTCTCTCTCCTTTCTTTCTTCCTTTATTTTTCGTTATCAGTTCTTTCTATCTTTGATCACTTTATCATTCCTTCTTTCTTGAAATTTCATTATAATTTCCTTCTTCCTTGGGATTTCGTTAGCCATTCCATCTTTCTTTACATTTCTGAATCCATTCCTTCTCTGATTATATCTCTTTCACCGTTCGATATTCTTTAGTATTTTTCTTCTTTTGTTTTTCATCTTTTAACATATTTCTGTAATTTTTCTTTCTTTGATTTTCTTTAATTTAATTTTTCTTTGGATTTTTATTTCTTTTGTAGTATTTCGTTTCTTTAGCTTTTTCATTTCGTTTGCTTGATATTTTTTTTTTAGTTCTACACATTTGGTACTTCTTTTTTTGTCTAAATTTAATTCGTTTTTTCTCTTCTATCTCTCACTTTTTTACCTTTTTCTTTCTTCTTCTCTACTTCTGTTTTGCTCCTTCCTTTATTTATTACTTATGTCCATATTCTTTATTTATTTTTCTTTCTTATTTATTTTTCTTCTTTCATTCTATTCTTTCTTTCTTTTTTTTTATTGGTACTTTTTCCAGTCTTTCATTAGCTTAAGTTTATACTTTTTACGTTTTTTTTCTGTGCCGTTTTTTCTCATTCTCCAGATTATTCAGCTCTCTTATTTACCCAGAATAAACATCTCACACTTTTCTGCCATTTCATTCGACAAGAAAGTATTTTTACATTGGAAATGGCTGAAGAATAGGTTCTTTAGAATCGCATCCACTTCTAGAATAATCGTTTATGGCTAAATCATTTCACAGACGCTTTTTTTTTCATGCAAAGATTTCACTGTGCAGCATGTGTCGAGGAGTCAGCGCACTTAAAAGATGCATAACATCAAAATGTGAATCCCAATGTAATTCAATATAGCTCGAAATAAAAAAAAATAAGGCTAATTCACAAAGTTTAGAATTCAAGCATATATCTAATCCTTTAAAATTATTAAAATAATTACCGTAGGTTTCCGCGTCTATGGCGACCTTTATATAATAAGAGATAAAGATATAGCAAATTTTCATGAATTTATCCTATACCTGTAGTATAAGACGACTCCTTATTGATTATATAAAGATGATGCTATTGGAAATGGTGTTACTTACTGTATCATTAGAATTTCAAAATAAACAAATAATAAAACCGATTCTATATCATGTTTTCCTACTCATGTCCCATGAAAAGAAAACCATTTTTTTGTTTACGTTTCATTAAGTGATCTCTTGCGAATACTTGTTCTTCTTCTTTTTGTTCCTTTAAAATGTTTTAAATGCTACTACCGTAAACAGATTTTTACTTGGAAAATAATGGTTGTATATAATCCTAAAATGTGATATTATTTAACACCAAAATGATAATAAATTTCTAATGAGAAATGATTATTATCTTATCGTAAATGTTATTACTATCATATGGTAATAATTATTGAATGTTTAGCGAAAGAAGTTAAAGGTTGTTATGAACGGAATCATAACTCGACTTTTACATTGTCTCAGCTGAGCCTTCAAGGATACAAGCTGATTTCATTGATATGGAATTATTCTTCGAATACACTATTTATTATGAAGTTATGCCAGTAATATTGTTGTTGCGTACCTTCGAACGGTAATGGATATATTCTCATTCACATAAATGTAGTAGTAAATACTGTATATTGGTCTGCATTTGGAGATTCGCTTTATACGGAGTCTACGTGGCTCCAGCTCTGCTGGTCAAACTTTCTACTACCGGGCGGAGAGGATCAACAGACGAGGCTATGTCGAAGGACAGCCTCTCATCTCGGGAAACAGCTAACCCGACCTCATTTTATACGGTATCAACGAGGAATTTTCGGCCGTGCCTACGGGTTCGGATAAGCCACATAAAATTCGGTCTTGTGCCACATCTGAACGCGTGGGACGGTTGGTATATATCTTGCAATTGGAGATTCGGCTCCAGCTGTGCTGGACAAACTCGCTTCCTTCGAGCAGAGAGGATCCACAGACGAGGCTATGTCGAAGGGGAGAGTCTCGCCTGGGGGAAACAGATACCCGACCCCGTTTTATACGGGGTCTACGGGGAAATGTTTGCCCTGCCTACGGGCTCGGATAACCCACATTAAATTAGGACTTATGTCACATCTGACCGCGAGCGGCGGTTTGTAGATATTCCGCGTTTGGAGATTCATTGTGGAATTCACTTGACTCACTTCTAGTAATTGACTATTTCTTTTACGCGCCGCTGGAGAATCTTCTAGCTTTCGTTCGCGTCGTAAGTATTATCGTTCATTACTAACCTTCCTGTGTTTATTGTATTCAGTAACATTCCTTAGGTTACAAGGAATATATTAGGTAAATAATTATTTTCTTACTTTCATTGTCACTTTATTTGATAATGTAAATCTTTTCAAGTATGATATTAGTTATCGCACCGAAACTGAGATAATCATACCTAACAAATATCAGTCAATATGTAAGGTTTCTTTTTTGAAACTGTAGTACAAGACGACAGCCACAAGAAGGGTGATTTTAAGGATTTAAAGGTCGTCTTATACGCCGAAATATACAATACGTTTTTTTAAATAAAATTTATCTTAGACACGAAACTGAAGACATGATAGTCTACCATTTCTAAATGAACTAAATTAAAAGGATTCTCGAAACTCAGGTTGATTTCCAGTTAATAAAACTTCCGAATTTTTAGTT